>JAXCLQ010000013.1:4916913-4931965 GCA_035584115.1 Cedrela odorata | reverse complement strand
CAAGTTTATTTAAGGATGGTGCTTACTGGAATACAGAGAAAATGAAGAAGAAGAAGAAGAAGAAGAAGCTCTCGATTTCATGCAGGAGAAGGCGTAACACACACTCTTTAGACTTAACACTTAAGTCTTTCTTTTTAGTAATCCAAATTGCCTACTTGTTGCCTGTACAGCCAACCTACTCATCTACTTGCCCACTTGACTTTTCATTTATCAAAATAAACAAAACCCATGTGACGAGAGAGAGAGAGAGAGAGAGAGAGAGAGAGAGAAAGTGAGAATATATATACATATATATTATTACTTTAATAATATATAATTAGTAATGATTAATATATATATTACTTTAATATATATACACAATATTATAATCATTACATAAGATTTTATTATTATATTAATACTCTAATCAATATTAAAGCATTATATCTTTATATACTAATATAATATCCGTAAATTATATTTACGTTATCTCATAAATAATTGAAACATTTCTCACTCATACGGGTACTAGCATGTCTTAATTGGAAAATCTATTTTTTACAATGAAGAATCAAATTATTATCCGATCAATGTATCAGAATAATATTATTAACTAATTAATGATTATTATATAATAGCAATTATCATCATCATCAAGTAGCCGACTAATGTGTGTAACCCCCTGGATTCATTATGAGCTGGACATGGGTAGACATGAATTCTTTCGTATCTTTTTGTAGCCAAAGTTTCCAATAATCATGAGTGACCTCTAGCAAGATGTCATGACCACTAGACACAGATGAATGAATATATCGGATAAATCTATATAGTCGTACGTGCATGTAGTAAAGTCTCTCTATTGTTGACTCTCGATTGAGTATGGGTTATGGTATCATCAAACCTCTAACTCAACATAGGATTAGAACCTCATTCATATACAAGATTTATATATCCGCAAAACACCTTTCGGGACATACATGCTTTGGCCAAAGACTTTATTCTTGCATATGACAGTTCCATCTAAGATCTCAAGCTTCAACATCTGAGCCAACAGATTCCATCTTGGCCATCACTTGTTCTTATACACTTAAACACATTGCCAGCAAGCTTTTTGCACCAAGCGTGGCTAGCCTGGTGCTATATACACAAGTGAACGCTTTGTGACATATTATTGACTGTGGATAATCACCTATGTGATTTGTTACGTTTGGTTACGTTTAGCAACACATTCTCCAATGTATTACCCATGTTTATATTCCTGTGATATGAAACTCATTACTCAACTATTAGCATCCAATATTAATCTTTGGTAACATCAAACATACCAGTCATGCAATATCATACTCCCATATGACATCACTTCAACCAAGAACTGATTCAGATGTATTTAAATCAAAACTCTATACTTATATCTACAACTCTTTGCAGATAGAGTCTTGATATCATAATACATTACGGGATCTCATTCTGCATTATATATACAATATAAATTCGCAACTGAACATGCAAAATGATATAAAAGCCATTTTATTAATCGTAAACTTATTTAAAATTAATTACAGAAATATATATATACATAAGGATGATATCCCTAAACCGTATGACATGATTGGTTCTAAGGCATATATCCAACATCAGGTTACTCACAAATGAAGTTATTATAAGCCCAAGACTTTGAAGAAGAGAGTTATGTTGCAAGAAAATGGAAGACCCTGTGTTCAATTACTACCATGAAATGTTTGCATAATTAGTTAACAGTTGTGAAAAAGCATGTCGGTTGCAAGACCCTAACAAAGCACATATAGAAAACTAACTCGAAGAAGAGGCATAGTGGTTTGATGGTCAATAAGAAATAAGTTTGTACATATAACCTAATTTAGGATATAAGTATCTTGGGGAAAACTTGTTGTGGACAGACTGGAACCATTATACATACGAGGTTGTCTAAAATAGTGGTGGCTAACTTAACGTATGAAGGATATTGCGGATAAAAAAATAAAGATGATGGGTGAAGCGTATGAGGAATGCTGAGTTAAGAGGCGATAACATTGGGATTGATGTGAAATATCTCATAAAGGAGATACACAGAGAAGGCAACACCTTAAGAGCTCATACTATGAATGTTAGAGTAGAACTCTTGAATAAATACTTTAGAGGGTTGTATAAATTCGTTGAGTAAGGATTTTCAATTACGAGCGTGTAAAAAACTTGGAACCAGTAAGCGATCCTCTAACAATATTAGGTTGACTTCCTATTCCAAGGGGATGGAAATAGAAAAAAACAGATCATGAGCTCAAGAATCATGAAAACGAGTAGCATCGAGATGACATCAAGCTATTTTGTTATAAGCAATTGTCTTATTACGCATCGACATTGAAAGAAACTTTCATTAGATCAGAGTCTAATCAATTAGCAACTAGGTAAACCTACATTTGGGGATAAACTAAGGCCAGTATAATATCATCAACATATATTTGAGTAATGGTAATACACTTGTCACCCTATCTAATAAATAGTGTTCGGTCAACACCCCCACGTGTGAATCCATGATCAACTAAATAGGCAATTAGCCTATCATACCTAACTTTAGAATTTTATTTCAGACCATATAAAGCTTTCTTAAGCCTGCACACATGATGAAGATGTTTGGAATCCATAAAGTCATTGATTGTTCCATAAAGGCTGTTTCTTGAAGAATGTCATTAAAAAATACACTCTTGACACCCATCTAGTATAATTTGAAGTTCAAACAACAAGTTATTGCCAATAAAATTATGATGTCTTCAAGTTTGACAATAGGGGCAAATGTCTTATCAAAATCCACTCATTTAACCTGAGTATAACATTGAGCAACTAACCTAACCTTATTCCTAGTGATCATGTCATTCTTGTTAAACTTATTATTAAAGATTTATTTGTGCCTATGATATTTGTATTGTTTGGCCTAAGAACTAAGTAACACACATCATTCTTAATGAATTGATTTAACTCTTTATGCATAGCATTTGCCAAAAACAATTCTTTTAAGGTCTCTTCCACATTCTTAGGTTATATTTGAGAAACATAATAAGCACAAGTCAAATGATTTAGAACTCTACTGCATAGTCTCATGCTCTCACCTAAATACCTAATGACATTGTCATGTTGATGATTTAACTAGACTATAGTTGAAGGTTCTTTTGAAGTGATAGTATTAACCTGATATCTGCCTTGATTTGTATCCCTATATTCAGTTCTACAAATGGTTGTTTCAACTTCATTTATACTAACATTTACAAGTTCACAAGGATTATTATCAATCACAATATTAAAAGATTCCATCATAATCATAGTCCTAATTTTATAAACCCAATAAGCTCTACTATTTAAAGAAAATCCTAAGAAAAAATTGTCATCACTTCTCTTATAAAAATTTTCTCTGTGTTGTCTATCTCTAAAAATAAAATACTTATTACTAAACACAAGAAAGAACTTTACAATAGGCTTCTTACCTTTCTACAACTCATAATAAGTTTTATTAGTTTCATGTCAAGATAGAATCTATTTATGATGTGACAGGTAGTGTTAGCTTCTTCACCTAAAAAATGTGAACCAAATTCTTGTTGTGGATCATTACCCGAACCATTTCTTGAATAACTTGATTCTTTTTTTCAACAACTCCATTATGTTAATGAGCAATGAGAGCTGAAATTTCATTCTTCATACCTTTAACTTTATAGAAATTTTTAAAACTATAATTCTCAAATTATTTTCCATTATTAATTTTATTATTCTAGTTACCTTCATTTTTTTTCATTTTGGAGTTTCTTGAACAAGCTTTTGGTAAGTTCAAAGGCCTCAGACCTTTTTTCTTAACAAAATGATCCATGTATACTGAGAAAAAATCAACCACATCTATAATGTATTGTTTATCACCAAGACTTTCAGTCCTAGTCTGTCCTATCAAGTGCATGTGCAACAATTCAAGTGGTCATTTGGTCATAATCTTATGAACTCTTCTGTGACTTGAGCTAGTTTGTTTACCTATTTGACATAGACCATATACACTTTTTTATTTTGGTAGTTTAAGTAAATCTACAATAAGGTTTTTTTGAAACACTTTTGTTATGTCCTTAAAACTCATATGACCTAACCTCTCATTTTAAAGTTTAGATAAATTAATTTTAGCACAATTATAACTCAAGATGAAGCTTGTAGTGATACCATAACAATTATCTGACGTTCTTCTTTCTTCCCTCATTCATTCCCTCTTTAAGTTATAAATTGTACACGTCATTTGCAAACTTTACTTCAAGATTCACATAAAAAAGCTAGTTTATTCTTAAAATATTGACTTTATATTGCCTATTCCTAGAATAAAAGCTTGACTGCCATAACCAAAAATGACAGTTCCAGTAGTGTATTTCTCAAAAGATGTGAAGAGAGACTTGTCTCCACACATATGCCTAAAGCAACCACTATCAAGGTACTACAACAAGTTGTTATTAGCCTTAAGGGTTACATATACCACAAAACAATTGACTCTCATTTTTCTTGAAGGTTGTCTCTAAGTTGAAATAAGCTTAGTCAAAGAGGCAAGCCTCTCATTGATTATCTTAGTTTGATGTGTAACTCCAGCACTTGATGGACAAGGTTATCCTAATCAAAACTAGATTTAGGTACATTAAAGATCTTATTTCTTCTAAACTCAAAACAATTTGACCTTATGTGACCTACTTTACCACATTCATGAAAGGTGGCATAAACCTAGATAGAGAACTAACTCTATAAGGTTCAACATTCTTTCTATCCACTAGGAAATGACTCAAAGATACGAGGTAGTTATGCCTTTAAAAATAGTTGTCTTGACCTTAAGAATAGTTACCTTAGATAAAACTTGTGATTTACTCATTACTATTGGTTCTGCACCAATTTCACCTGCATAAGTAAAAGTAACAAGCATAATCTTAGAAGTAGAAGCATCAGTTAGGTTAGCCACATAAAAACCTAACCCTTTCTTCCTATTAACGTTCTGGCTTATATTCAGCTTATCAATTAACTTCTCACTGCCATTTAAGAATTTTGTAAGTCGTAACTTAGCATCAATCAACTTATAACTAATCTATCAACTTTACTCTCTAGAACTCCATTTAGTTCCCTCAAACCAACAATTAACTACACTTGTTCCCTTAGTTTAACTATAAAATCATTATTTTCTAGTTCAATAGAATTTAGTTGTTTTAACACTGCCTTATATATCTTTTTTTGAGTTTCATGCTTTCTTTATAAAGTTTCTCAAAGGCTACAATGATGTCTTCCTCATCATCTGAAACATTATATATAGAGTCAATATACTCAACCTTTATAGAGGAAACAAAAGCAATGAAATTGTTACTTTTATTCGAAGAAGATTCCCCACTCTTATCTTTGCAAAAGTCATTGTCACAAAGGGAGGAAGTTATGACTCTTTTGCTTTTCTTAAAATTTAGACACTTAGACCTAATGTAAAACCCTTTTATTTGAACATAAGGTTAAAATAGTTATTGTATGACATTCATACTCACGCATGCTTTGTTTATGGTTAGTTGACACATTAACGAGGTTTAGATGATTTAAGTTAATTAACGAGATTTAGATGATTTAAGTTAACTCATGGTATGAGAATTAAATGAATTAAGTAAGTAGGATTTCAGAATATTGCCCAACGCTGACGCACTCGACGATTTCGCTAGCCGATTAATGAGCAGAGTTAAGAGGCAACACCCATGCAAGAGATCGAGGGCGGAGCCCCTAACAGGTAAACATAATTAGTTCTAAGGAATAAATAAGAAATGTCAAAGAATTTAATTTATGTGAAAATTATATATTTGAGCAAGAAGTATCTATGCATGAGACTGAGATCGATACATATACCAAAGTATCGATACATTAAGGTTACAGGTCGACACCTAATGAAGGGGTCAATATCTTTATAAAAAGTATCGATACTTTGCAAGTCAGAGACTTGGGAAGAAATTACAAATTGATCATATTGATACACTTGAAAACAGAGAGTTCGAAAATAATTACAAGATGGATCAGATCGATACCTTCATCAAATGTATCAATACATGGCAAAACAAAGAGTGAAAAAATATTTACAAGGCAAACCAGATTGATATATTTATCAAAGGTATCAATATGTTACAAAGGGATTGAAACTTAGAATCAAAAGAATAGATACATTGACTCGAAGATAATTTCAGAGTCGAATTTTCATGAACGGATCGATACCCAATCCAAAGGAGTTAATACCCAAAGCAAAAGTATCGATACTTTTGACAAATCTGGGTAAAATTCGATGGGTAATATTGAAATTTCTAAGACTCCTTAAGGGCATTTCAATCATTTTACTTATTTATATAAATACCCATGAGGGGGAAATCATTTCCAATGTTTCTTCATTCGTTAATTTCCTTCTCTCTCTTTAAAAATACATTTCTCTCTCTAAAAATATATTTCTCTCTCTATCCCTCTTAAGTTTTCAAAACCTCTTCAAGTTCTTGGCGATTTTACTTTCAAATTTCGTGGCCAAGTATTTACCCATCCTTCCCACATCAATTTGGTGCCCTTCTTGGCCAAGAAATAGCAAGAAGAGGTAAGGAAGGAGTTAGGGTTTAGATGAGAATTTGGGGGTTTTGCATTCAAACAACAATTTAAGATTTCTACGGATTTCTACAAGTTTTAGGTAGGTTTATTAAACCTGTTATAAACTTAAATTAAGATTAACAAGTTAAAATTTTAGGGTTTATTGTTTATTCGAGACTTACGTTGATTTTGCATAAGAAAAGTGGATTTTTGTTAATTTGGATTAATTGAAGTATATGATAGTCAAATATGAGTTGGTTCACATTTGGAATATGTATATTCGTCTTAGACAAAAATGTGAGTTTGGAATACTCACATCCATGAGATTTCATTGTTGAAAATCAGATAAATGACCTTAGTTAATTAAGTCTCGTGAAGTGAAATATGTCAACTAAGAGATTTTATTTATGTTTCACGAGCATTGCATTTAGTAGATATATATTAATTATTTGGAATTGTAGAATTCATTATATTATACATGTATAGTATTAGGCACCGAGGACTTAAGAGAAAGACTTAGTGGGTGCGAGGGATAGTAGTAGGAGTGGTTACCCTCCATTTATTGTGAGTAAATTTATACATACATAAATATGTAAATATATGCGACTATATTATATGTATTGCTTGTGTGTTAAATAAGTGAAATTTTATCATAAAAATGATATTTGAGATGAACATGTTTTTATATATTTAAACTGATATTGAGATGTTTTGATTATGTGGTTTGCTATTGAAATGATTTGATGTACATATTAAAATGGTTAGGGAGGCCTGATGTATTTATATGATTTATAATTGTTATTTGTAAATGAATTGATTTTAATTAAGCATGTATATTGGTGATGAGGCCGGTAAGGCCAGATATTGTTATATGGCCAGTAAGCCAGTTGTATGACCATTAGACATGTTTATTTATTGTATATACAGAGAGGTAGCCTATAGATGAACATATGAGAGGCCACATAGGTGAATGGAGTCACAGTATGGCTAGTATAAGGGAAAAGTTTATGGCAAGCCCACTGTCTGCCAGTGCGTGGTTATATAAATACCCTATAGAAAGTCTTGACGGCTTGATGGAAATACCTTGAATTTGACGAATATGACAAAGACAGTGGCTCATGTCATCAGGTGACTACTTGAGGCCAACATTAGTGAGACAGGCTTGTTTTATAAATTCATGTTTTACCTTAATAAAATGATTTTGTAAAGTATAAGAAATGATTTTCTATTTCACAAGAATGCATTGTATATAGTTTTATGTATGAAAGACTCACTGATGGTTTCAACGTTGTCTCGACCCGAGTAATGGTCGAGAAAGTATAGTAAGCCTATTTTGATTGTTTTTAAAATGTAAGCAAACTCTTAAATTGTTTAATGATTGCTTGATTTAAACGAACGTGTATATATACATATTTTGAGCATATGTTGAAGAATAATACCAATATCATAAACTTGAAAATGCGTGTGCATATATGTATATATGTATATACTTTATTTACTCACTGAGTATAGTTATATACTTACTCATTATAATTACAGCTTTCAAGTCAGACGTTTTAGTACTTGCCGGACTAGTAGTAGCAACAGAGAGCATTGAACGCTTAGGGTAGGCTTTCTTATTGACTCACATTTGTAAATTGTCTCATTGGATAAATATATTTGAATTTCGTAAAGTATTTGTAAATTAAATATTTATGTAATTATTTATTAGTTTGTTAAACCCGAATGAAAATTATTTTCATATTGATATTTTATTATTTGATTGTATTATGGATGAATTGGTCATGGATGATCAAATTTTTAATGATGATCTTATGGATGAGAATTTCTGTTTGCAAACTATTTTCAGGTTTTGGAGATTGACAGGAAAGCCTTATAGGCTCTCTTGATACATTCTGGGTGTATAGGATGTATCATGAGGGTCTATGGTGATTGTCACGGGTAGACTCCAAGCTTGGTGTGTGACACCTAATGTGTCTAAACCCTTTAAGATGTTTTCTTGTCCTTCATACTTCGCTTAGTAACACTTTTGCTTAATCTAAATGGATTTTGACTTTTGCTAGAGAATTCTTCTTTAGATCTAAAGAACTTTATAAACTTTTTTTACAAATAAGGCCATCTCTTAATCATCTAAAGATTTATTATCATTTTCTCTCTCAGTCTTTTCCTAATAAACTTGAGTGGCATGAATTTAGGTTTCTTTAATTGAAGAAAACTTAACTCATAGGTTTGGAGTGAACCAACTAGTTCTTTTATCTTTACTGGACATAAATCCTTGTTTTCCTTTATAGTAGTGACCTTATGAAGAAACTTCTCATGCAGACTTCTAAGAACTTTCTTAACCACTCGATTTTCAAGTATCCTTTATATTAAAGTTACAATTTACTATGTCATTCAACAAGGTATAAAACTCATCAAAGCTTTCATATTGTCTCATCATAATCTCTTTAAACCTTAATTTTAGTATTTGAAATTTAGAGTTTTTAATAGTTTTCGTACCTTCATGATTAGTCTCAAGAATATCCCATACATTCTTGACAATTTCACACATGAATATTCTTTTGAACTCTTCAGGATATACTACCATGAAAATGACATTGACAAATTTGCTGTTGACATTGGAGTTCAACAACTTGTGTTTTGTTCAAAGACTAAATCTTTAAGAATGGATAATCCTTTAATAATAGTAGAGGGTAGACTCCAAGTCTTTAAGAATGGATAATCCTTAAAGGGTAGACTCCAAGCTTTTTCACACGACATCCACACCTAGTCATTTACGACTTTTAGAAAATCTCTTATCTGTACTTTCCAATATAGATAATTGCTCCCATCAAAGAATGATAGAATAAACAAACCTTGAGATCTATTTTTCATTTAAACAAAAATTAGGGTCGCAGATTAGATAAGACTGTGATACCAATTGAAAAACCTAAATTTGGACCTCAGAACACCTTCAAGGGGGATAGGGGTAAATGTCTAGATGATAGCGAAAGACTCTAACTAATAACAAATTAAAACACTTTAAAACTTGTTGACTCTTGATAAAAACTTCACAGATAATTAGTAAAGCAAAGAAATGATAATAAACAAATTCTAAAGTAACAAACAAAAATAAATCAATGAGACATTAATTTGTTATTGAAGGAAAATTTTATGAAAAACTCTTCACTGGATAAAAACCTTTCTGGCTAATATAAAAGACACTTAAAATTTTCTCTAGTAAAGAAGAAAATACAACCAGTGATTTAGTACAATAACTCTTGTAACTTGAATTTTACTAACTTAACAAGTGATTCACTGGAAGTAGTCTCATCCTCAAAACCTCAAAATCTTGTTTTGTTTATGAAATTCTTGAACATCATGTTTAATGTATTGAAACTCTAGCCATCAATAGCAATTAGAACTCTAAAGGCTTTGCATTTGGATTTTTTAGTAATGAATATGACAAAGGTTAACAAGAAAAAACACACATTAAAAATGTCATTAACTAAAGAATTTGATTAGTTTCTATCCACAATAAAAGTAAGAAGAAGAAATAACTTGTCACTTTGAAAAAAAATAAGGTTACAACAAAACTGTACAATTATCAGTTTTGGCGTTAAAAACCTCTAACTCAAATTTATTGGGTTAATATTAATACACAATGGTCACTCAAGCCATAAGTTAGTGGTAGCTTGGCGGACAACTAGCTAGCATAACTGCTCAAGTTGGCAGTTGGTAGTAGGTTGGCAATCATGTTCATTTTTAAACCTTGTATAACTGCTCGAGCAGGTAGTTGGTGGTAGGCTGGTGCACTGATTCTGTTTTTGACTATACATGTCTACTTGAGCCACCGATTGACTTTGTTTTGATGAATGAACTATGTTTGACTTAGGTCTTACTTACACATACTCATTTTGACATGGAATGAACCAATACGAAATTTGTACCTAACAAAATTCATTTATATAATTTAGACAAACTTATTTGTACAAACTGATATGACAATATTATATTGTGATAACAATGTAATTTTACCAAATTAAATTGTATTAAAGAGTTTGTAATCCTAGCATTATTCATATTTTAATGCTTTAAAATATGTCAAAAATATAATTTAATTAGTTATGTTTATAAACTGTTAATTACATTAATGAAAGCTTTTATTTAGTATCAAAATAAACTTTCTTAGATTTTCTTTTCAACAATAAATAAACTTTTCTTCAAGAAGTTTTAAATCTATCATAATTTCTTAGATTTTCTTTTCAACTAGTTCTCTAATTCTTTTTAACATGTTATTAATAAGTTACAAGTATAATGCCTATAGGGATATCACATACAAAGTGTTTGAGAAAATATTTATATAACTAAGTTTAAGAGTGTATACAAATTGGAGAATGAGGGATAAGATCAATGATTTAGCTTTATGGGACTCATCTATTTATCCTACTAGTTATGTACGTCGAACAACTAGTATTGGAATTAGGGGTGGCAATTTGATAGGTATTAAATAAAGTATATTGTATTTTAGGTCGACATAGATATTGCCAGTTTAATAGTTTAATAATCATGTTTAGGAATCAAAAACACTAATTAAACGAGTAAGTATTTTATTCCAAATATAACTAAATATTTTTAGAATTTGACAAATATAATTAAGTACTTTTAAAAATGTGCTAAATATAATTAAGTATTTTTTTTAAAATATGATAAATAATCTAAATTTTTTGAATTATATAATAATAGTGTCATAAATTGGTTTATGTGTAGATAATTTTAAATTTGAACCGGACGTCATTATTAATTATGTAATCCATTAAATAATCATGTCATTTTAAATCAATCTGAACTCAATAAATTTATATTATGTTTGTAGCAATTTAACAATCGTGTTACAATTTGTCACTTTTAATTGGAATATATGTCATCTGATCTAATGATCTAGAATATATGCTATGCATATTCTCTTAAAATTATGGGATCCTTCCATGTCTATGGAGATCATCCAGTAATTCTTATAATCTTAGAAATACTTTAAAAATATACATGGACAACTCGTGCTTTGAAAAACATTTAGTTGGTCTCAGGACTTATCATCATGGGCTAGTTCTTATCATTATTGGCCAAGTATGTAGTCCGCTCTATATGGTTATGAGTTGCTTGATAAATTTCAGAGGTCAACCCCATACTGTGAACCTCTAAATGGATTGGCTGTCTCTAACGTGTTCAATGATATGGTAAGAGCACGTGAGGCATCCTAGAGTTAGGTCCGTATTGTGAGCTCTAGACGGAGAGGTGGTTTCCAAATGTTCAATGATATGCCCAAAATACATGAGGCGTCCCAGAGTTAGGTTCATATTCTGAGCCTCTAGACAAAAAGAATGATATGCCAAGAACATTTAAATTATCCTACAGTTAAGCCCGAGCCTCGGGACCAAAAAGTTGCCTCCATAGTATTCAGTGGTATGCCAAGAGTATGTGAATTATCCTACAGTCAGCCCACATTGTGATCCTCTAGATAGAAAGGTTGCCTCATCTTGATATGTCAAGAACACTCGAGTTGTGACACGACTACAATAAGCTTTGTCATTTTAGTAGCCGCGTGAACAAAGAAGCCAAAACTGCTATTAAGATTTTAACTACATATAGTCAATAAATCTATATAGAAATAAAAAATTTAACAGTATATGATGTGATTATAAAGAGATAACAGGCGACAATAATTTATTAAACGATCCCTTCCCTCCCTCTCCCTCCCAAAGCTTACCATTTTGACATAATATTTTCCACCCCACAAGTTATTGATCTTGGGCCTATATTATACGGAATTGGGCCGAGAACCAATTCTATAGTTCCCAGGTCTTTATTGAACCAGAGGGAAATCTTCTACCCTTGCCAACTTTGATTCGAATCAGCTTGTATTTGCCTTTAGCGGTTTTGCCCTGTTGCTCTCAATTCTCATTCTGGCTTTTTCTCAAACACTTTGCAGTTACAATTAACAACTCGGAAAGTTAACACTACTCTCTCCGATGCCTTTCAATTTTTCATTTTAGTTGCCATAGTTTTATTGCATTTCTAGTTCTTTTATTATTACTCGAGTTATCATGGCCGCTCAAGTTGTTAAAACTTCATCTTCAGTCAATAAACTCAAACTGCTCGATCATTTGTCTCTCAGAAGAGCTTGGTACAAACACTCTTCATTTTGGTGGTCGCAGAATAGATTAATGACCACAAGTAAGCGTGTTCAAGACCGAAGCAAGAATAAGCGAATCCGGGGACTTGAGATTGCAACTGAGAAGTTGAAAATATTCTCTAAAGTGAAGATTTTAATGGAAATTTTAAAGAATGAACCCGAAATGGTAATACCAGTCAGATCTTTGAATGAATACAGGAGACAAATTAATCTGCCTAAACGCCATCTGTTATCAGATTACATTCGAAAATCGCCAAAGCTCTTTGAATTGTATAAGGATCATAATGGGTTGTTGTGGTGTGGAATGACACAAGAAGCTGAGTACTTGTTAGAAGAAGAGGAGAGATTACTTGAAGAGCACTCAGACAAAGCTGCAGAGAATGTTTCTAGGTTCTTGATGATGTCAGTTGATAAACGTTTACCATTGGACAAGATTGCTCATTTTAGAAGAGACTTTGGCTTGCCACTTGATTTTAAGACTAACTGGGTGCATAAATATCCTCAACTCTTTAGAGTTGTTAAATCAAAGGAAGAACCTGAACTTGAGTATTTGGAACTTGTAACATGGAATCCTAAGTGGGCTATCACGGAATTGGAGAAAAAGGTGTTAGGGTTAACTGAGGCTGCTGCTGATCATACCCCAGGAGTGCTTTCGTTGCCGTTTGCTTTGAAGTTTCCATCTGAATATAAGAAAGTGTATAGATATGGAGGGAAGATTGCCCATTTTCAGAAAAGGGCTTATTTATCTCCATATGCAGATGCAAGGGAGCTCAAAGCTGGGTCATTAGAATTCGACAAAAGGGCAGTTGCAGTTATGCACGAGCTGCTTAGCTTTACCCTTGAGAAGAGGTTGGTCACTGATCACCTTACTCATTTTCGAAGGGAACTTGTTATGCCACAGAAGTTAATGAGATTGCTATTGAAGCATTTTGGGATTTTCTATGTATCGGAAAGGGGAAAGAGGTTTAGTGTGTTCTTGACAGAAGCTTATGATGAGTCAGAATTGATTGAGAAGGGACCATTAGTTCTTTGGAAAGAAAAAGTTCTGAGCCTTAGTGGTTACAGAGGAAGGAAGAAGAATATTCAAAGTTTCAGTGACTTATCTGACATGGAGGATAAGAATTTATCTGAGAGTGATTTAGAAAGTGGCAAAATTAGTACACACCTTGAACGGGAGGAAACTATGGAGGGTTTAGAGGATGCTTCGCTTGCTGACAATTTAGAGATGGAGGTTGGAGAAATTTGCAGTGAGTACAAGGATACTAATACATCCTGAGGTCATAATCTTTTTCTTTTGTATTTCTTTGGTTACCTTAGTTAGCATTGAAAAATCATATATTTGTTGATGATGTTCTCCGAGCCTTACTCTTTATCTTAGTAAAAGAATTCCTCTTTCTCTTTTATGCCATTATTTTTGTTTCTTGAAAAGTTCAGAAGCTCAGAAAGAGTAATGCGTATTGATTGCAGATTTGCTCGCATTTTTTCCCTAAACAATAATCAAAACAAAGTAATTGCATGCATGTTGTACATAATATGTGCGAAAATTATTAATAGTTTCCTTGGTCCCATAACGCACTCCTGCCACTTGATGACCGAGTATTGTAAAACATTTGTTAATTGTTTTCCATAAATATTGGACGTTACACCTTCTATACCTCTGCTTGAAGTTTAATCTACTCTCACTGACAATAACTAGCTTTTTTGTACTAATAAACATAGAACAAAGCATAGATCAGAGTAAACCAGAACCCGAAATTCAAAACAAGAGCATGACTGAACAACTTAGATGGAGAAAACCAAACTTTGTTCACTAAATCACATACAAGAGGTGTAAAGTGAAAAAGAACTAGCGAAGTGAAGAAAATTGGCCACATAAAAGCTAAAATTGAGAGAAATAGCAGGAGAAAAATCAATTTTTGTTATAATGATTTTAAGTCTGTGAGAGGATTTGAAAGGGAGATTTTCGGCCTAGGTTATTGTGAAGAAGAAGAAAAAGATGAAAATTTGGATTGTGAAGAAGAAGATGCAAACCTACTCATCATGAAGAAGAAGATGTAAACCTAGGTTATGAAGAAGAGGATGCAAACAAAGTGTTGGGTTACAGAGAAGAGAGAGAGTTCAGAGCACTATTGTTGTGAAGAATGATTAAGTCGGTAATCAGTTTCTTCAATATTTTATTTTATAGCTAACCTGAGCCATTGAATCTAAATTAGTTGAATCCAACAGATGAAAGGAAAGGTTGTAATGTTATGTTGGATGTAACATAGCCGTTTCGATATATATATATATATATAT
>JAXCLQ010000013.1:4857992-4901868 GCA_035584115.1 Cedrela odorata | reverse complement strand
AATTGTAAGATTTAGAACTTGTTATGTAGATAACTCTATGTATATGTAAGGAATTATAATATAATAGACATTTAAGATTGATGTAATAGTAACACTCTTTGTATGAAATGATGTGGTATTATGTAATAATAATTGATTGAATAAGTATGAGAATGGGGTGTTACAGCTGTTCACCATTCTTGTAATTTCTTGTGGTGTTAATCTAGCCTTCTGTACTCTTAAACCATCATTGTCACTTTAATCGCTTGCATCAATTTCTTGAGAATTGTTTATTGAATCTTGTTGTTTGTTTCTTTTACTCCTCATCTTTAATTGTCGCTTGAATCTCAATTGTTCTTGAGTCTAATTAGAGTGAAAAGAAGACATAACGAGTGGAAAAAGGTAAAAGTGGTAAGCACATAAGAAGGTAAAAGCCATTGAGTGCCAAACACGAGAGTGAGTGAATATTTCTTAAGTGAAACACGTGAGGGAGTTCTTGTGAGGTCTCTAACCCTGTTTTACATATTCTAAATATGTTACAAAATCAAGAAGAAAACTCAACGGAAGAGGTACAATAACCAACCAATCCGAACTTACAATTACAAGTGTTGTCGAGGGAGATGAGGTGGATGATAAGATCTGAATTAGAGCAAAATCATGAGAGGATAGATAGGTTGGAAAATAAGGCAATTAGAGGGTAGCATCAAATTGCTCCCATTAGACAACCACCTAAGTGAGTGCAACCAGGGGCACAATGGGGTGAAGTTGAAGATGAAGAGGAGTTAGATGAACCACCAATGAACCAGGATAGGTTAGGGCATGGTTATAGGAATGGAGAAGTTAAAATGGGTAGACCTAGGCAAGAAGATGATTTAGAAAGCATTAATGTAAAAATTCCACCCTTCAAGGGTAGAAATGATCCTGACGCTTATATAGAGTGAGATAAAAGAATAGAGATGGCCTTCAATTGTCATAATTACTCCGAAATCGAAAAGGTAAAACTTGCTGCAATTGAATGCACTGTTTATTTTATTGTTTAGTGGGATCAATTATTGAAGGATAGGAGGAGAAATCAAGAACATTTTGTTGAGATAAAGGCAATCATGAGAAGACGTTTTATCTTAAGCTACTAGCATCGAATGTTGTTCAATAAATTGCAATGTTTAACTCAAGGATCCAAGAGCGTAGATAAATGCTACAAAGAGATGAAAGTTGCTATGATCCGAGCGAATAAAAAGGAGGATAGGGAAGCTACCATGGATAGGTTCTTGAATGGTTTAAACCATGAGATAGCAAATGTGGTGGAGATATAACATTATGTAGAGTTGACGAATATTGTGCACCAAGCTATCTAAGTTGAGCAACAGTTGAAGATGAGGAACATGGCTAGAAAGGAAACAAGCACGGCTACTGCAAATTCTTAGAGATCAGCCTCTAAATGGGGCAAGTTTCCATTAACTAGGCCTAAGTCCGAACCCTTTAAGGATGTCAAACAAGTTGCGATGCCAAAACAAGGTAACACTTATTCTACTATTTCTAAAAATCGTGACATTAAGTGTTTCAAATGCCAAGGCAGGATTCATATAGCTAGCCAATGCCTAAATAAAAGAGTGATGGTAATCAATGCTCAAGGGGAGGTTAAGTCAAAAGATGAACAAGAAGATGAAATAGAGAGCTATTTTGTGTTATTCTTTCATTCTTGAAAGGACTCTTAAACTTATCAAGTTTATTCTTATGGCGTTCGAAAACAACTAGACTTATCACTTAGATTCTTAAGTAGTTCTTGAAATTCTTGGTGTGGCATCTTTAGCTACCATAGTTCTTAGTTCTTATCTTATTAGATAACGGGTCAAGACTCAATAAACTTGCATCTTGAAGATCTTAGGGTTTAATACTACATTTGGTGTTGGGTTTTGTCACGTTGTTGACAAGGTTCATATCACTTGTCAAGTCCATCTTTTCATTTACTTCACTTTAGCCTCACTTAGACCGTCCTTCCTCTGAAATAGTCTCTCACTAGTATCCCTTTGTGTCTCTTCTTCAGGTTATCGACATATAATCCATGACGTTGACATCTATATCTCCTACAGGTCTCATTCCAAACATCTCTGATTCCCACATCCACTTCAACTTTCTTCGGCTTTCTAAACTCGAGCACTATCATCGCAACGCCTCTTTTTAAGAGCAGCGACACCCAATCTTTGCCTCTCACATCCACCTCCACCTCTTTTACCTTTCAAAACCAAAGCACTAATACCGCGACCCCCTTCTTAGAGTTGCGACGCCCAGTCTGTACCATTCACATCTACTTCCACCTTTTTCGTCTCTCTCTCCATATTATTTTCACTAGGTCCAAAATCAACATTCACAAGTCAATCATTAAATGGAACCTAACCGCTTAGTTTTTGCTACCTTTACTAACCTTGAATCAACATCCGTGACTCAGACCATCAAGGATTATAAGTGGCATCAGGCAATGTTTGGTAAGTGTGGAGAACTTTTTCGAAATGAGACATAAGTACTAGTTACCTAAGTCCCAACAAAGAATCTAGTTGGTTGCAAGTGGATAATTCTTTGAAGATTGAATTTTTCACCTAAAGATATCAATGGAGATTATAACCGTATCCAATGTATTATAATTTTTGGAGATTGGATTTTTCATTTGAGAACACCATGTGTTGGAGATATGCCCTAGAACTAATCGTGTCATACAGTTTAGGGATATCATCCTTATGTATATATAACTTTGTAAATTATTGTAATTTAGTTTATGATTAATAAAATGACATCTATATCATTTTATATATATAGTTGCGTATATATATAAGTATTATATATAAAATGCAGAATGAGATCCAGTGATGTATTATGACGTTATGACTCTATCTGCAAAGAATTACAAATATGAGTACAGAGTCTAATCTAAATATAGCCAAATTAGTTCCCAGTTGAGGTATTGTTATATGGTAGTATGACTTTGCATGACTGGCATGTTTGATGCTGCCAAGGATTAGTATTTGATACTAATAGTTAGGTGATGAGTCTCATGTCACAAGAGCATAAACATGAGTAATACATTGAAGTGCGTGTTACTAAACGTGACCAAATGTGACGAATCACATGGGTGATTATCCACTGTCAATGATACGTTACACAGCCATACTAGTGTATCACTAGTCCTTTGACTTCAGGTATTACGGCTGCCCTCTGTATTAAGACACATCGTTCACTTGTGTATATTGCATCGGGCTAGCCACGCCTAGTGAAAGAAGCTTGCTGGCAATGTGTTTAGGTGTAAGAGAACAAGTGATGACCAAGACGGAATTTGTTGGCTTAGATATTAGAGCTTGAGATCCTAAGCAGGGATGTCATACATAGGAAATGAAATCTCTGGCCAGAGTACGTGTTTCTGAAAAGGTGTTTTCAGATACATAATTCTTGTATATGATTCGAGACCTTGTTCCTATGATTGAGTTAGGGGTTTGACGATTCCATGACCCGCACTCAATCGGGAGTCGACAGTATAGAGACTTTATTACATGTACGTACAACTATATGGATTCATTAGTATCTGGGGGTTGTGGCATCTTGCTAGAGGTTGCACATAATCATTTGGAACTTTTGTTGCAAAGAGTTGTACCGAAGAGATATGAAAGAGTTCATGTCTACCCATGTCCAGTTCATAGTGAACCCAAGGTGTCACACACATAGTCGGTTACTTGATGATGATGGCTATTGTTACTATGCAATAATCGTTAACTAGTTAATAATATTGTACAGATATTGATCGGGTAGCAATTTTATTCTTTATTGTAAAGAATATATTTTTCGACTCTGATGTGCTAACACGCGTATGCATAAAAAATATTTCGGTTTAATTTTGGGATATCGTATATATGATTTGCAGATGTAATAATATTGATATATTATTATTATATTTTAATATAATATTATTATAAATATCTAATATGTATTATTGATATATACATATACATTTGTAAGATATTTATTAATATACATGTATATATATGTATCTTTCTCTTTCTCCTTTTGATATATATATATATATATATGTTAATTTGATTAATATATATATATATTATATTTATAATGTTATAATGTATAAATGTATTAATAATGTATTAACGCATTAATGTATGTATATATATGTATTAAAGGAGTGCATGTATATGATTTATACACATGCATATTTCCGACCAAAATATCATGACTCATCCATTTTTACATTTATCTCTTTTGATATTTTTGGAGTCGGTGGACAGAAAGCTTAGTGTTAAGCTTGTTAATACATATATATATATATATATGAAGACATACACACTGAATACACACAAGAGAAGAAACAGAAAACAGTTTTCTTTTTCTTTTTCTCTATTGTCTTTCGTTTTTTTGTGGTTTTTGAAACCAAAGCTTCTTCCTCTTCTTCAACCAACAAGAGTTTGGTGAAGCAAAAACATGGTGCAGTGTTTTGGTTGTGAACCAAGACAAAAACCAAAAAAGAGAGGAAGAGAAAGGTTAGAGAGAGAAAGGGTGGTGAGCTTGTTGAAGCTCAAACCAGCGCATGTCAATCCCAAACTAACCGGAACCAACTTCATCTCACCAATGTGTGGACCACCTGAGGGAGCAAGGCAGCTGCTGTTTCGGATTGCAAGACTAAAGGTTAGTTTCTTTGTTTTTGTTTACGAAACAGAGCATGCTTGTACACTAAAATACACATGCATGCACATATAGATTGTTAGGGAGTCTGTTTCGCAAATTTGTAACGACAATCAAGGCTCCCTTGCAGCGGTTGTGCGCCCGAAACTTCATTTCGTGCGTCGCACTTCTGCCGCATGTAGAAAATAAAGCATGCTTATGCTCACTGTTCCGTTCACCATAAAGATTATAAACATACAAGATAATTCTTTGAAAATCAAGTTTTTCACCCGAGGATATCCATAAGGATTATAAACGTAA
Source organism: Cedrela odorata (assembly GCA_035584115.1). Lineage (NCBI taxonomy): Eukaryota > Viridiplantae > Streptophyta > Magnoliopsida > Sapindales > Meliaceae > Cedrela > Cedrela odorata. The sequence goes on along the minus strand of JAXCLQ010000013.1, from coordinate 4,896,912 downwards.
CAATAGCTTAGATAAATCCTTGAAGACTGAATTTCTCATTCAAGGATACCCTTGAGGATTATAAACATATCCATGGATAGGATATTCTTTGAAGAATGGGTAATACTGTGAAAACTAGATTTGCATTTGAGGATACCTATAAGGATTATAAATGCACCTATGCTTGCTTCTTTCTCCCATCTTCCTTCTCTTTTCCTCTTTGCCTTCTCTTTCCCATTTTCCTCTCTTGATCGGCTCATTCTCTTCTTTTTTTCATGATTTCCATCTTTCTTTCTTTTTTTGATCTCTACCCCCCTCCTCCAGCCCGTCCCATGGCCGGATTCTCCTCTCCTTGTTCTCCTCATTCTCCATGATTTTGGCCTCACTCTCACAATTTGGTTTCTTTCTTCTTCCATTTGCTCTTGACGAGTTTTCTTTTCCCTTGGTTTCTTTCGGTTAAGACCCATTTCTTCCTTCTTTCGTCCAACACCAAAACCTAAGCTCAATTCAATTTTCCTCTTTTTCTCTCAACTAGCCAACACTTTCTAGTTCACTGATTTTTACTTCTTCCTTCACCATTCTTAAACTTCTCTTTGTTGCCCCAATTGTCAATACCCAAGAAGGGGGTGAATTGGGTTATTTAAAAATTTTAGAGATTAAAATATATGTAATGTAATAAACTGAATAAAACAGTAAAGAAAGAAAGCAAACACTGGATTTATAGTGGTTTGGCAATGTCCGCTTACGTCTAATCTCTCAGCTTTGATTCACCACTGATGTTCTACTATCTCCTTATTTATATGGGTAAAGTGAAACCCAATACAACTCCTTTTGAGGTAAAGGACAACTTTACACTTGCTTTTTTTTGGATAAATAGTAACTCAATACAATCTTCGTTTAATTCGGGTGAAGATTAACCCAAAGCAACACAATAATGTGTTTTGGTATTTTATACTCTCACATTAGAGCTGATGTATCAATGAGCTTGTACAACTGATTTTCTCTCATAAGAATAAATGAATAAACAAATTTACAGTAAAGAGGGAAAGAGAACTGTTCACATTGAATTACAATATTAAATAATCATTGATGCTCAAGAATGTGCTCTACTCTTCTCTTTAAGTTCTTATATTTATACTCATTCTCTTTTTGAAGAAGATTGTGTCCAACAGCCTGAATAGGCATATTTAATGTTTGTCATAAATGTTGTAGAAGTTACCGTTGAGCTTTAAATTTCCAGGAGATATCAATCATTTTTGTCAGTGTATCGATCCATTTGGGCGAAAAATGACTTTGAGTTGGTCTTCAATCCCGAGTATTAATCCATTCTCCTTAACGTATCGATCTGGTTCACTTCGTAATTAATTTTCAACTTTTTGAAATTGAAACATATCAATCTCTTTTATCTTGGTATTAATCCAGTCTGCTTTGTAATTATTTTGCAACTCTCTAGAATTGCCATGTATCGATCTGGTTTGTTCTATAATTATTTTTCAACTCTCTAGAAGGCTAAGTATCGATCTTCTCTAAACGTATCGATCCGCTTTGCTTGGGTATCAATCTGTTTAACTTAGTGATTTCATCTAAGGCTATTGTCTTTACAAATATCGATCTCTTCACTTCCTTGTATCGACCTTCTTCAAGTGTGTCAATCTATTTGCCAAGTGTATCGATCTGTTTATTAGAAATATTGATCATTTATCTTCAAGTATCTATCTGTTACACTTGATTTACACTTCTCACATAAAATTGTTTAGATTAAACACGAGTATATTCATATAGATTAAATTAACATTTCAATTACTTTAGTCATTATCAAAAACACAATTCACATATTATGATATCATCAATTTTATATTTAACAATTACTAACATGATATCATCAATCTTCTTTTTTTTTTTATGATAACAAAACAAAGTGTATATTAAGGATTTTAGTTAATTAAAAGTGTCCAACTCCCCCTTAAGAATAACTAAGTCTTTTTTTATCTTTCTTTTGTTCTAAATGTCAAATTTTTGTCCTTTCTCCCCCTTATTCCTTTACTTCTCCCTTTTTTGTTATATTTTCACTTTAGATTTCAATTTAAACATTTTAAATTCATATTTCTCTCCCTTTTTGTTAGCAATCAAAAAAGGAAAAGAAATGTTAATATTGAGGCTTAACATGAAATCATAGAATGATTTATTAATCAACATGTCATCAAAACAAAATATGAGTTTAAAAATCAGAAAACAATGGCCTAAGTCAAAAGCATCAATACATATCACAAAAAAAAAAAAACAAATAACCTAGACGGAAAAACTCTATAAAGTGCCTACAATGATATCATCGGAGTTATCACTGTCGATGTCTAAGTAAATAGGATGAGAATAACTAGGCTGAGAGGGGTGTAGAGGAGATCATAGTCTGGATAAAGAGGCCGTGGGTCCGCGATATGCTAGTAGAGGATCTGATGTGGCTACCTTGGCCAAGCTCTACATGAACTGTCGTGTCTCACTGCGAAACTCAAGTCCGAATCGCTCGAGCTATATGATGCCGTGGTTACCCTAAGCGAGATGCTCTTCGATTTTATGCATCTTCGTGGTCACCAAGTTTTCAAGGCCTGTAAGTCGTTCATCGAAGCTAATCATTGTCGTGTCCACATGATCTTTAATTCGCATCATCTTTCTATAAATATCTTAGAGAATAGTCATCAACGCTGATAAGGGAAATGATTGTGTGTTAGGTGTTGTCGGGGTTGAGAAAGGAGCTAATGTTACTGTCTCATGTACATTTGCTGATACCAAAGGTACCGAGTGTTCTGTCGGTTGCTCTACAGGCTCCTTCTAACCCCTTCCGGGTGTTAAGTGCCTCTAACGGGCCTGAAGCACCCATTCTCCACTCGCCATACATTCATAATGCATATGTTGAAACGTGGTCTTTGATAGCATTCCTGGAATTAGAGGCTCAACCGTCTCTGCATCTAGGTACACAGTGTGGGTCCATTAGTGATGATATTTGAGATGATGTACCCGTAGTAAAGATGATTTGCTTTAATGGTAGTCATACAAATAGAAGCACCTTATCCATTATATATCCTCTAATTTCATCTTAAAGAATCCTCCCGACCTTGTGTTTAAGCAATGGGACACAATCAAGTGCAGAATTCTCTTGTGAAGTCCTAAGTGTATGGGTTTGTAGTCAACCTCAGTTATGTCAGGGTTCTTGAAGATGACTTTGCAAGTCACAACAGCTTGAAAGTGTTATGAGGGATAAAAATGGCCGCCCATTAGTATTTTGGTGACTCTGAACAGTATTTTAGTATTCACCTCAAAGGTGTGACCGCAGATAGAAGTTGTGAACTCGGTTAACTTCATTCTTCCAGTATGGGGGTCTTTTGCGTCCATATTAGAGTAGAATACTTAGACTAAAGTGTCAAAGCATTTACCTCTCTATTGAAGAAAATGAGTCCACCCAAATTCCTCTAATTGGTGAAGATAGGGAAAATTAATGGACTCTAAGAATAGAAAATCTATGATACCAGGAGACACTTTTCTACTAAAGTAGAGGGAAAAGTATCGATCCTCTACTTCTCGATTTGGGAAATCCAAATTAGAGGTTGATGCTTCATTTGGTCTTTGTCTCTTACGTTGACCCACCTCTGGATTCTTAATTCTAGGTATTGAGAAGTAGATTGAATGATTTGAAATATTCAGAAAGCTAGGGATTTTGGTTTTGGAAAGAGAGAGTTTAGAATGAGATAGAAAATTTCTAGATTTTGCCTTATTTAGACAAAAAAAATGCGTAAAGATATCAATCCGTTCTTGGATCTGCAAAAGTTATCGATTTTTCAAGAAGAAATATCGATACTTTTGCCTTTAAAGGTACGAGTATCGATACGTTTAATGAATGCATCGATACATGTTGTCTAGAAGATAAACATATCGATATTCGAGCATATGCATTTAATTTTGGCTGCTAATTATGGGTCTTATAAGTTTCTCTAGGTAAACATGGCTATCTCATTAATTAGAACCAAAGTATCGATTCGAATAAGCGATATACCGATATATACTGGGAATGAATTCCAGTATCAATACATTTATAAATTTTGTTGATTCTAGGTCAAAATGTATAAGGGTATCGATATAATCTCAGGATCATAGCGATCCGTTATCAAAGTATCGATACTTTGTGATAAAAGTATTAATTTGAATTCTTCCAAAAATGATTTTTAGTCAATTTCATATACAAACAATTTTAAACATGATTCAATCAATTTCCATCATCCTTAGTTCATTTCTGATTGCACAGAAAAGATCTCTATCAAGTGGCTTAGTGAAGATGTCAGTTAATTAAAGATTTGTGTTGACATATTCTAAGCAAACATCTCCTTTACTAATATGATCTCTAATGAAGTAGTGATAGATTTCTATGTGTTTAGTCCTTAAGTGATGCACAAGATTCTTAGTCAAGTTTATGGCACTTGTGTTATCATATAAAATAGGAATTTGACTAATATCTAATCCATAGTTTAGTAATTAATGTTTAATCCATAAAAAATTGAGCACAACAATTACCTATTGAAATATACTCTGCTTCAGTAGTTGACAATGCAATTGTACTTTGTTTCTTGCTAAACCATAATATTAGAGCATTTTCAAGAAAATAACAAGTACCACTTATACTTTTTCTATCCACTTTGCATCCTCCATAATCAGTATCCGAATAGCCTTTCAAGTTAAACTCACCATCCTTTAGATAAAATAATTCTAAGTTAGATGTGGCTCTTAAGTACCTAAAAATTTGTTTAACCATTACAAGGTGTGATTCCTTGGGATTAGATTGAAATCTAGCACATACATACACTCCATAGAAAATGTTGGGCCTAAATGCGGTCAAATAAAGTAGCGATCTTATCATGCATCTATATAATTTTTTATCCACATTCTTTCCTATCTCATCTTTATCTAAAGAGGTAGAATTACTTATAGAAATTTAAATGGGTTTCTCTTCAATCATGTCAAATTTTCTTAACAATTCTTTACTATATTTTGATTAGGAGATATAAATTTTTTCTTTTGTTTGTTTAATTTAAAGTCTTAAAAAGAAATTTAGTTCTCTCATCATGCTCATTTCAAATTCACCTTTCATAAGATTTGAAAATTTAATACAGAAGGACTCATTTGTGCTTTTAAAGATAATATCATCAACATAAATTTGAACTAATAAAATATCATTATCTTTGGTTTTAATAAAAGTGCAGTATCAACTCTTTCCCTTACAAAATTATGTTGTAATAAAAATTTACTAAGTCATTCATACTAAGCTCTAGGTACTTGTTTTAGACCATAAAGTGTCTTAGTGAGTTTGTAAACATAATTTGAAAATTTATAGTTTTTAAAACCGAGAGTTTAGCTTTATTTCAAAATTTATAGTTTATATTCTATATAAACTTCTTCATTTATAAAGCCATTTAAAAAAGCACTTTTGACATCTATTTGATAGAGTTTGAAATTCTTGTAATATGCAAAGGCTAAAAGCATTCTAATGGCTTCTAATCTAGCTACGGGTACGTACGTCTCATCTTAATTTATTCATTCTTCTTGACTATACCCTTGTGCCACTAGTCTAACCTTATTTCTAGAGATGTTCCTATTCTCATCAAGTTTGTTCCTAAACACCCATTTTATACCTATAGTTGGATAATCATTTGGTCTAGATACAAATATCCACACTTCATTTCTTTGGAATTGATTTAATTCCTCTTATATGGCCATTAACAAATTTTCATCCTCTAGAGCTTCTTCAATTTATTTTGGTTCAATTTGAGAGACAAAGGCTAAATTTTGAACGTATTCTAAATTTTCATCCATCTTTCTTGCATTTCTTCTAATCTTGACCTCTTGTGAGAGATCTCCTATTATTAACTCTTTTGGATGGTTAAATGCATATTTCCATGCTTTTGGAAGATTTTTAATGGTGTTCTCTCCTTCTACAACTTTTTTTTTTAAAGAATGTATCATTTAAGTTCAAGTTTTCAACAACTTCTAATTTTTTTCCTTTTTCTTTGGCAATTAATTCTGCAAGTCAGGATCAAATTCATCAAATATTACATGCACACTTTCTTCCACGACTTGAGTTTTCTTATTGAAAACTCTATAGGCTTTGCATTTGGATGAGTATCCTAGGAATATTCCTTGATTAGATTTTGGCTTAAATTTTTCAAGATTGTCTTTACTATTAAGAATATAACAATTGCATTCAAATACTCTAAAGTACTTAATCTTGGATTTTCTTTGAAAAATTAATTCATATGGAATTTTGTTTAGAATTTTTCTTATTAAAACTCTATTTGATATATGACAGGTGGTGCTTATAACTTCAGCTTAAAAGTATTTAGGTAGATTATATTCACTTAGTATTGTTCTTCCCATTTCTTGTAAGGTTCTATTCCTTCTTTTGGCAACTTAATTTTGTTATGGAGTTTTAGGTACAAAAAAATTGTGAGAATAACCATTCTCATCACAAAGGTTTTCAAAATCTTTTGTTCACAAACTCCCCACCTTAATCACTACTAATTTTTACAATTTTATACCTAATTTCATTTTGAATCTTCTTTGAGTATTTTTCAAATGTTTCAAATGTATTGCTTTTGCTATCTAAGAAGAATACCTATGTAAATCTAGAATAATCATCACCTATTACATATGCATAGAGTTTTCCTCCCAAGGAAGCAACTCTATTTGGTCCAAAGAGATCCATGTGTAAAATTTCTAATGGTCTTATTATGGACACTAAGTTTTTGGATTTAAAAGGTGTTTTGACTTGTTTTCTTAATTGGCAAAGACCACATAATTTGTCTTTGTGAAGTTTAGAATAAGGAGGCCTCCTAACAAGCCTTGTTTAGCTAGTTTTCGCAAAATATCCATACTATAATGTCCTAACCTTTTATGCCACTTCTAAGAATCATCACATAGAACTTGCAAATAAATATAATTTAATTCATCTAAGTTTTCTAGTTCTATGATATATACATCATTGTTTCTAGGTGCATAGAATAACTTATTTGCATGTTCATCTATTACTTCACAACTATTTTTGAGAAATATAACTTTATATCCATAATCACACAATTAACTAATACTAAGATAGTTATATTTTAAATCTTCAACATACAAGACATCTTTAATTAAGATTGAATTGATATCAATGGTTCTAATAACTTTCACCTTGCTTCAACTATTATCTCCAAAGATTATATCTTTTAGTTCCTCTTTCTTTAGATGAAGAAGTAACCCTTTGTTTCCCATCATGTATCTTGAGCAACCGTTATCTAGAAATCACTTCTTCTTGTACTTGTTGCTCTTTACATAAGATACCTACACAATAGAAAAGTTTATTTTGGCACCCAAGTGACTTTGGGTCCATAAACATTAGTTCTACCCTTGAAGGTCTTGGCTATTTTAGCATGCATAATTTCTTTAAGTTTTGTACCCTTAGGTACCTACATCATCTTAGGTTCATTGTATGCATTTTTCTTATATCGACATGTGTTAATGTAATGCCCTTTGTTATTACAATAATGACATGTACTGAATGAAGTTATTTGTTGAGAGGATTTCACAAAATAATTTACATAAGCTTTTGTTTAGTTTCTTGTTTGTAATTAAGTTCGACTTTATTAAATACTAATATTTGGCTACCTAAAAGCTTATATAAGGACTATTTCTCTTGTGTAAATTTTGTTAACACCCCTTTAAGGGAAATTACTTCATTTTTCAAGATTTTTTTTCATCTTTGGATGCATCTAAGTCCTTAAATATGCTAGATTCATTTTTAAGTTCAAGTTCTCTAACTCTTAATTTTAATGAATCATTTTCTTTTAGCATTAAGGAATTCTTTTTCTTGACTTCTTTATATTTAACATAAAATTTCTGAAAATCATCTTTAAGTTCTTCATACAATGCACCCAAATCATCAAATAATAAATTATCACTATTACTACTTGAGCATATATTATAATATGACTAATTTGGTTTAGGGAGATCACCTCATTGTCTTATTTTCCCATGAGGCAAAAGTTTGCTCACTCATTTTTTGATGATGAATTGTTTTCTTCATTGAATGAGTTATTCCATGTCACTTTCATCGCCTTTTTCTTTTTTTTGTCCTTCTTATATTTCCTTAGAGGACATTCAGGTTTTATATGCGCTAGTTTCTTGCACTCATAGCAAATGATTTCCCTTTTTTTTTCTATTTCATTGCTATTTTTAAATTTGTCTTTTCTTGGATAGGCTCTTCTTTTCTAGTTTCTTCCCTTGGGCCATTCTTTGTTGAAGTATTTTTTGAATTTTTTGGCCATGAGAAGAAACTTGGCCTTATCGGATTTTAATTCATTTTCATCTTCTTCTTTCTTCTTCCATTTTTGTACTCTTTAAGGCTATGTTTTTCCTTTCTTTTTCTCTATCTTCGTCTTCATTTCGTCTACCTTCCAATTTATACATCATGAGCGATCCGAGGAGCTTCTGGAGAGATAACGTTCTCAAGTCCTTTTGCTTTTCTTATCACTGTCACCTTGGTTTCCCAACTTCTAGGTAGACTTCTTAAGATCTTTGTCACAATATCAGCATTTGAGTAACATCTACCAAGATCTTTCAGTTCATTAGTAATGTTAGTAAAGCGAGTAAACATATCTTTTGTGCCCTTTGGGGATTTCATTTTAAATAATTCATAATCATGAACTAACATATTAAGTTTCGAGTTTTTAACTCTACTTGTTCCTTCATGAATGACTTCTAACAAATCCCAAATTTATTTGGCACAATAGAGGTTGTTCATAGCTTTTTCATTTAATCTGAACCTATTCCTCTCTTTGGAGGTCCAGTCACTTTTTGGCTTTAGCTTTCTTTCTCTAGTGATTATATCCTCGGTTGCGGGTAGAAAGTACCCATCTTCTGTTATATTAAGGATTTTGAAATCTAATATTGATAAGAAGATTTGCATCCTCTTTTTTCTGTAAGCACAATCTGTTCCATTGAAGAATGGTGGCTTATTTGTAAATTGTCCTTTAATTATTTGTCCTAAGTTACTACTAGAAGCTATTTTAATATACTCCTTAAGGTTGTAAATCTTATTTAGTTGAGTTAGGCTCTAATACCACTTGTTGACCCAGTTGGCAATACTCAAGAAGAGGGTGATTTGGGTTATTTAAAAATTTTAAAGATTAAAATGTATATAATGCAATAAACTGAATAAAATAATAGAGAGAGACAGCAAACACTAGGTTTATAGTGGTTCGGCAATGTCTGCCTACGTTCACTTTCTTGGCTTTGACTCACCACCGAGGCTCTACTATCTCCTTATTTATATGGGATAAGTAAAACCCAATACAACTCCTTCTGAGGTGAAGGCAACCTTATGTTTGCTTTTTCCTAAGTAAATAATAACCCAATACAATCTTCGTTTGATTCGGGTAAAGATTAACCCAAAGCAATACAATAATATATTTATGTGCTTATACTCTCATACTAGAGCTGATGTATCAATGAGCTCATGCAACTGATTTTCTCTCACAAGAATAAGTGACTAAGCAAATTTACAATAGAGAGAGAAAAAGAACTGTTCATGTTAAATTCCAAGATTGAATAATCACTGATGTTCAAGAATGCACTCTGTTGTTCTCTTCTCCTTAAATTCTTCTATTTATATTCATTCTCTTTTAAAGAAGATTTTGTCCAATGGCTTGATTAGGCGCATTTAATATTTGTCATAAATATTGCAAAAGTTATCGTTGAACTTTAAATTTTCAGGAGATATCGATCCTTTTTGTCAGTGTATCGATTCGTTTGTGCAAAAAATGACTTTGAGTTGGTCTTCAATCCTAAGCATCAATCCATTCTTCTTAACATATCGATCTGCTTTGTAATTATTTTGCAACTCTTTGGAATTGTCATGTATCAATTTGGTTTGTTTCGTAATTATTTTTCAACTCTCTGGAATGCCAAGTATCAATTTTCTGAATTTTGAGTGTCAATCTTCTCTAAACGTATCGATCCACTTTGCTTGGCTATCAATTCGTTTAACTTGGTGATTTCATCTAAAGCTACTATCTTTATAAATATTGATCTCTTCACTTCCTTGTATCGACCTTCTTCAAGTGTATTGATCTGTTTGCCAAGGGTATCAATTCATTTGCTAGTGATATTGATCATTTGTCTTTAAATATCGATCTGTTACACTTAATTCACATTTCTCACAAAAAATTGTTTAGATTGAACACAAGTATATTCATATAGATTAAATTGACATCTCAATCACTTTGATCATTATCAAAAACACACTTCACATGTTATGATATCATCAATTTTATATTTAATAATTACTAACATGATATCATCACTCTTCTCTTTTTTTAAAAATATAAAAATGCCCAAAAATGAGAGAATATATATATATATATATATATAAAGCAACATAAAAAGAGGTATTTCACTTTAATTTGCATTTAACTTTAATTTGTATTTTACTTTAATTTGCATTTGACTTATATTTGCATTTTACTTTAATTTGAATTTTATAATGGACTTTTTTTTTCAATTTTTTTTCTAAGCCTAAATTGAAATTTGTAATAATGCAAATTATTAATTCACTTTTTGGATTATTTATCCATTATGTTCGAATTTTTTTTTATTTCTAATCACCAGAACTTTGATAGACCTATTACGTGGAATTTCGATCATTACATAATTCAAGTAACGAGGGAGCAGTTCATCGACCTAGCAAGAAGATCATGCATGTTTGATAATGTAATTGTAAATTTCCAATGAAGACTAATATAATCATCGAAATTAAGACAAAACTTATGATTTAAAAGCAATGATGTCTACTAAAAATTGCATGACCATAGATAAAAATGAAATGAAGAACTAAGAGCAAAAAGTTTTATGCAGCCGTCAAACTTCAAACTTTGTATTTCTATTCTTACTAGTTACAAACGTTAATCATTACGTATTTACAATTGTCAATTGTCACATGATTTACATTGATTTATAGTTATCATATGTACTATTTCTAACTTTATTCATTTTTCCGTGATAACTAAATTGTTAGGTTGGTGGTCCTAACTCTGAGCTTGAATGCTTGATAAACAAGGATGCTTAGGTGTCTAGAAGATGTTGTGATGCCTGTAGGCTTGCATTCTTGTTTTTACTCTCCTCCTCAAACTTAGTTATGTGGTAAGAATTAAGTTTGCTCTTCAACAATTGAAATCTCTCATTGGATATTGGTTTTCTCATAATATTATCTAGTCGATCTATTGTACGCACATAACTAATTTTCACTTCTCCTGTTCTCAATCTTTTATGATAAAATGTACATATATTTGAATATGATTTGATCTTCCATGGAATACAAGATTCTTAGCTTGTGAGATTGCACTTAAGTTATCATATCAACTCATAAATTTTATTCGAGTTTCATTTTTAATTATAATATGAGAGAGTTCAGCTAGGTTATCATAGATGTTGTCAATGTTAGAGATATATACTCAAATTCTATTTATTATATTAACACAATCTTCTATTTTTTAGAGCTTCATGATATAGGATTTCCCACTTGGAAGACTATAAAACCACTTATAGATTTTCTATCATCTATGTCTCTTGCCCAATCTAAATAAGCAAATCTTATCAGGTTCATTTTTCCTCCTTTAATGTAGTAGAGTCCATGGTATTATAATTCTTGAATGTATCTTAATATTCTTTTGCATCTTATCCAGTGATAAAGCATTGGGTTTTTCTTGATACTGATTTAATTTGTTCACGGTGAAGGCAATTTCAAGTCAAGTTAGTGTAACATACTGTAATATTTATATTAAACTTTTATACAGGGTTTTGTCACCAAAATCATTTCCCATATGGTTAAAAAATTTGTCACTTGTGCTTATTAGAGTTGGCATCTCTTTGCATTCTTAAGCTCTTATTTTCTTCAAAAGGTTTTGAATGTATTTTACTTGATAGAGATACAGTACTTGATCACCTCTATTCACTTGAATTGCTAGAAAATAGTTCAATGACCTCATCACCTTCAAGAAGATAACTTCTCAATAGTCTCTTCAATTAAGTCTCATACACTTCTTATTTTGAGGATATCATCCAAATATTCTAGCAGGATCATAATCCCAATTTTGGTTGACAAGAAAAATAAAGAAGTATTTGTTTACAAGTTTGTAAAGCCATAACTTACAAGTATAAACTTTAACTTTTCATACCATGCTCTTTGTGCCTATTTTAGGCCATACAGGGCTTTGTTAAGCTTGCATACATGTGTTGATTTTTTGGTGTCTTCAAGCCTTCCAACTATTCCTAGTAGACTTCTTCTCTAAAATCACCATTCAAGAAAACATTATTCACATCCATCAGTTTGATGTTCTAGTTAAAATGAACTATTAAGATTATCACCTCCCTTATTGTTGATGAACTGACCACTAGACTGAAAGTTTATGTGTAATTTATTGCTGCAGTTTAGTGGTACCCCACTATCATTAATCTGGCCTTGTGTCTTGCCACAGTTTCATCGAGATTGTATTTTTGTTTAAAAATCTAATTGTTCCCAATGATTTTCATTCTTGGTTTTACTGGTACTAGATCACATATTTTGTTCTTTACAAAGGCATTGTATTCTTCTACCATGGCTTGTTTCCACTTCAAGTCATGCATTGCTTAGTATATATTCATCATAAAAGATTTTTCTCTCAATGTGTTATAGCTTTGGTTTAAAGATCCTATCTTTTGACATGGTTACCATAGAGTACGTGTTTAGGGCTTGGTTTTCTTAGTTTTATGTGGGAATTGATATGTTTACTTTTGGATTTGTTTCAGCTATTTCTTCTTATATTTCTAGGTTGTTTGAATTGGTTGATTGATTCTACTAACTTGTTTGTGGCTGTGTTAAAAATTTAAGTTCTGATAATGTTACTTCAGATGTGGCTTGAGATGATATTCTGTTTGTTTCATTTTTATTTTTATTTTTTGAAGATTATGGAACTATAAGGAGTTGTGAATAATCAAATGTGTGTGTACAAGAAGAAGACTCATTAACCTGAGTGTTTAAGGAATTTATTTTATAAGGAAATTCTTGTTCATTAAAGATAACAAGTTTGACAATTTACATCTTTCCTAGCTTATCTAGACACTTGTAACCCTTGTGTTTTGCACTATATTCTATGAATATACATTTAGTGGTGTGAAATTGCTGCTTGTGTTGATTATAAGGTCTTAGGTATAGGTAGTAGACACATCCAAAGGTCTTCAAAAAGATGTAATTTGGTTGTTTGTGATAATTTTTCTCAAAGGGTGTTTGGCAATCTAAAGTTATAGTAGTCAACCTATTTATCTGGTATACTAAAGTCTCAAATGCATTCAACTATAATTTAAATGGGAGATTAGCCCGAGCTATAAGAGTTAGCCTAATTTCTGTGATGTGCATGTGTTACCTTTCAATTATATCATTTTAAATTAAGGTATATAGACAAATGTGTCTAAGGATGACTCATTGTTGTTTTAGGATATATTCTAGTGTCTTAAATTCACTACTCGTATCTGTTTAGAAGATCAAAATTTTTATGTCTATTTACCTTTCAATTTGAGTCTCGAATACTATGAATGTTTATGATGCTTTTGCTTTAATCTTTAGAGGAAAGATCTAAGTGAGTTTGTTGTAATCATATATTATGCTCATGTAGTATTTAAATCATTTCCAGAGTAGATTGGAGCAGGTTACCATAGGTTAGAATAGATAATTTTTAGTGGTTTTAAAGTCTTTGTTTTACTAAGTTTGAGTGTCAGTCTATAGTTTTTGCCATATTAGCATGCTTCACAAAAATGAGAAAATTGATTCTTATTGATAAGTCCAAAATTTTACAAGATGATATAACTTTCATAGGGATTTGATCATTACGATGACCAAGATTCCTGTGAAAAACATCAAAAACATTTGTTGGACTTATAGACTTGACATTGACATTTCTAACAAGTGAAAATAGGGTTGACTTGGAACTATCTAGGAAACTACGACTATCTGAAGCATAAAGAGAAAAAGCTAATAACATAGACTATAGTTTATTAACTTTTCTTCCTTAGTTTAGGAAACTATCATGAACTATCTTTAATTTCTCTAGTTGATAACATGGACTCTTATTTGAGTAGGTACAAGTCATCTCTAGCCACTCCTTGCAGTAATACCTTCTGGTTCTTGTCTTTCACAACATAGCCATTGTCATCAAATTTAACAATTAAGTTATAGTTTTTAAATGCTAAAAAGATATTTAGTGATGTGTAGGACATGCAGAATATTTTTCAGTTTTAGAGGTTTATAATTTCTAATATGCAAATGATTATGCCCTATGTGCATAATACAAAGTCTTTTACCATTGCCAACAATTAATTTATCCTAACCTTTGCACTCACTCTTGGTAGAGAGATTGCTCAGCTCACTTGTCACATGATTAGTTGGTCCATTTATCAAGGTACCATCCTCCTTTTCCAACTAGTTCCTAAATTGAAATGAAAGTAGAGGTTTGGCCTTGGTTGTTGGTGCTCTTTGGTTCAAATCCTTAATTAAACTCGTACTAGTATACTACAGTAGTGTGTCCTCCTTTGTTGTAAATTTGACAAGTTGGTTTGAACTAAGTTATACCCTGGTATGACCTTCCTCTTTCTCTGCCTCTATTGTCACCTCTACTAGCTTGAGATAATTGGCTTCTGCCTCATGAGTTGTTTATTTTCTATTGATACCAAGTATTGTTTTTGTTGTTTGTAGCAATATTGGCTTTAATTTTAATACTATCGAGTGAATTATTATGCTTCAACCTGCTTTTGAATATGTGCAGATGTGCAAAAACATTTTCCAGTGTTAACAACTCAATCCTTGAAGAGATGTTTAGCACTATAACACCATACTCAGATCCCAATCCATTTCGAATGTGTTCAACTAGATCTTCTTCACGGACACTTTTGCCTGTAACAGCCAATTGTCACATCCCAAGTTACGCCGCCCAATTTACGCCATAGAATATGACCAAATTACGCCCCAGCAGCAAAGCTGTTGTGCCGCAGCAAAAATTACACCCCAGCAGCAAAGCTGTTACGCCACAGCAGGAATTACGCCTCAGCAGAGTTGTTACGCCACAGCAGACCATGCAGCAAAATGCGGCGTACGTGCAGTAGAATGCGGCGTACATGGAGCAGGATGTGCAGCAACCTATGCAGCAGCATGTAGCACACATGCCGCAGGATGTGCAGCATCATGTGCAGCAACACGTGCAACAGATTGTGGCACAGATTCTGTCCAGCAGAGGTTTCCTAAACAAGCTGCACACATTAGGGCTACAGCAGCTCTTTCCTAAATTAATAAAGGCTACAGCTCTTGGCTTATTTAGGAGATTTAAACACTAAAGAGAAAGCCTTGTATTAAATAGGAAACAAGCTATATAAATAGGAAAATTATTCTTATATTAAAAATAGGATTTACAGCTTTCATTGTAAGCCATTAGATGAGATTCTAGGGTTAATCTCAGCCCTTTATTGTACATATGTTTTACTATAAATATAGCAGCCGCAGTAGGCAAAAAGGCATTCAAGCTTTAATAGCAATTCTCTACAGTTTTTCTGTGCAATCTCTCTTCTTCTCTTTCTTTGTGGTCTTTATGGTTTTTGCAATTTTGGGAAGAAAGGCTGACTTAGCGCATATTGTTCCAGATTTGCGTCTAAAGCCGTACGGAAAAATCAGTCCGTGACATAGTGTATCCCCCTTACTTCTCATTTTAAAGTAGTTACTTATGGTCATGCTTCCTTTTTTGGTGTTCAATAGTTGATTTTTGAGCTATATTATCCGAGCATGTGACTGACATGAATATAATCTTGACACAACATCTCATAACTCTTTAAAGGTTATACAATTGGTTTAGGAGATTAGTGCATTCTCACTTATGGCGAAGAGTAGCCAACTAAGTAAAAGTTGGTCTATTACAGAAATACTAGATTCTCTATGGTTATCAAATTATGTTATTCAATAGTAATAGCAATGAATCTTTTAGGCATCCTTTTGGTGCCATCAATAAATCCTTCAAGGTCGTTGCCTCTTCTAGTTGGAAGAACCTGGGTATTCCATACTAGAAAGTTATGTCTATGAAGCTTGATTAGGGCATTAAAGGAGAGATTGTTTTGAGTATGTTGAATTTGTAGAATCATGGCAGTGTTTGGGTTAGGATTCATGGTGTTTGCAGTAGTATTAGCCATTGAATGGTTTTGATGCCAAGTTAAAAATGAGATGAAGAGCTGAGAACAAAAGGTTTTGTGCCGTCAAGCTTCAAACTTTGTATTTCTATTCTTGCCAGTTACGAAGGCCAATCATTACATATTTATATCCAGTCCTAGAATATAAGATAAACCCTAAGAATTATATTGGTCAATTGTCACTTGATTTACAATAATTTATAGATGTCATATGTACTAGTACTAACTTTATTTATTTTATTGTGATGATTGAATTGTTGGGCTAGTAGCCCTGACTTCGAGCTTGAATGCTTGATCAACAAGGATGCAGAGGTGTTTGAAGGTGGTTGTGATGTATGTAGGCTGCTGAGGTGGATGTTGTGATGTCTGCAGGCTGATGATGTGTTTGCATTCTTGTTTTAACTACCATGAAACATGGCTAATTAGAAGCATCAATGTCAATGTTGGATGCGCTCGACGAGCTCTTCGAAAACACTACGGTTTGACCAAAGGACGTAAGGATCCTTGTCGCTTCAACCCTACGCCATCACTCTCTACAATGATAATAAACCACTACAATACGATAAGGAATATCATAAGTTACAATCTTGGCATGATGAGTTGTAGTGCTGGGATCATCTGAGTGGACTTGGCCAGTGACATGTTGCAATCCGACACAAACAATTATGTTGTTGTGAGTACTAATATGGTGGGTTATAACTGGAACCCGGGTCAGGACCGGTCAATGATTATTCCAAATTGCTTTTTTCATATGGCTGTTCCGCCGTCATCCTATCTAATCGGCGGCATGACTACCACTGTGCCAAGTACCGCCTTGAACATATCGTTTGGACACATAAAGGTGCCGATGACCGGAGCTTCAGGTTTGTTTTTGTTCTCTATTTTACTAACTTTTCGATTGTTCATTTTTTGTTGATTTAGGAACATAAAATTATTATTATGAATCAAAATTTGTTTTTGATTATTAAAAGTTAAGAATGTGTTTTATACATAGATTAGTAGAAACTAGGGCTATGTGACCATGATTTGAAGTAGCAATATATGCGGGGTGGTGTTATTTCTGCCTCACTTTTGTGTAATAACCCTTCACTTTTTATTATCACAATTCATAAAAGTTTAAAAATTTTAAATATTTGTAAATCTTCATTTTATCTCAAAAACTAATCTTATTATTCATTAAAATTTAGAATATTTTATTCTTTTTTATATTTATTTCGTCCATAATTTTTTTATAAAGCTGAATTTTAACATTTCTTAAATATTTTATCACATATAAATTTCTATAAATAATTTTTTAATTAAAAATCATCCTTCTCAAAAAGCTTTTCATTGCATTATTTTGTCATTTTAAAATATTATATAAATTAATATATTTATTTTAATTTAAGAATGTTACTTAAAAAATTAGGATTTTTGTGACATAAGTTTTTAAATTAATATTAATTAAATAAATTATTATTTATTTTATTTATTATCATTTCATTTTAAATAAATTTAAAATTATTAAAAAAAAATTAAGAAGCAGAGTGTTATTACATAAATAATGGGTGGAAAAGTCACCACCTATATGTGGGCTATTGTGAAATTCTGAAGCTCAAAGTATGCCCATAGTTATTACGAAAGTTTTATTGATGTAAAGGGTGTTCATTAATGCATTTTAATATTTACATGGTACATCTATAAGTGAGTTATGTTGAGTTTGATTCTTTAATGGGACAAAATAGTTTGGGATCATTATACAATTAATGATTTATTGCACAAGAAAATATCATAATCAGAAGCAATAAGGTTGAAATAAGTTCCATAAATTAGAAGAAACGTGATTGAGATAAAGCGATATTGAAATTCATGCCAATTGATTTTCTTATGCAATAATAGTAGGATTAAAACTTTAATATACATTCTTTTTATTTTTATATAAATAAAAGTAACAAAATTATATTATTATTATATATTTTATATAATTTATATTTTTATTATTACCATAAGAATATAAGATATAAGATATGTGATAATAATATAATAAATTTGTATTTTATAGCATTATTATTTTTTATAATAACTAATTTGGTCAAATTTTAAATAGGCTCTAAATGTTTGTCTTAAGCATATATTTTGTTTTTCATTAATGTGTAGGTGCGTTTCCAAAGAGGAAGATGAACAAGGATTCAAAGGGTTAAAGGGGAGCAAAGATTTAAAGGAAATAGGTTGTGATGCTCTGAAAACCAACATCACTACTTTGGGACCTCTTGTTCCTCCCTTCTCTGAGCAGCTCATCTTCTTCGCAACCTAAGTTTGGAGACACTTATTCGGTGCTTTGGCAACACTTCTAGCAATAGTATTTGGTATGAACTTGCATATTTGGAAGCTAAAGAAAGAGTGAAAAGAGGCGAAAGAGTTTGGCAAATCTCTTTTGGTTCAGGGTTCAAGTGCAACAGTCCGGTTTGGCAGGCAATGCGCCGTGTCAAGAAGCCTGCTGCTAGGAATCCATGGCTTGACTTCACCGATAGATATCATGTGCCTCATTGGAGGTGACGCATACGCCTGCTTAACTCATAAAATAATCTATCCTTATCATTTTTTTTTAGTTTTCTTTGATTTTGAAATCGATAAATTGTGTGAAAGAATTGTGGAAATACAAATATGTATTAAAATGTTTGATTTTGGTCATCCTTTCATAATTTTAATTGTAGTCTTCGGTTAGCACAATCACATCACATGGAATAAGTAAATTTAGTTAAACCCAATTTTTTTAAAAAAAATAATAATACAATTAATTTAATTTATTTTTTGTTATAGGTGAGGCTAGAGATGACGAGAAATACTAAGGATCAAAAAAAATTATGAATTTTGATTTGATCTAAATCAAATTTAAATTGATAGATAATAAACAGAACCAATCCAAACCAGTATTTATTGATTTGGTTTGATGATAGGAGCCTAAGCCAAAAAAGAATACAATTTGTGACTAATTTAAATTTGTGCTATTCGATTCTTTTAAAATTTTATATTATTTACTTGTAAATTGGTCAATTTACACTCGATGAAGTAATAAAAATTAAAAACATATTCAGTCGAACAAAATTTAAATTAAAGTTCAGAATTTATATCAAACATTTTTAACATGCATAAACAAAAGATTATAAAAGACCTAAAATCATCATAAATCTATAACAAAAGTTAAGATCTTGAAATTTAAATAATCAATCATCAATTCATAAAAAATTACACATTAGTTAACATTAAAAAATTTAAATATAAAATTTTATAATCATTAAATCACACTAAAATCAACCATTCAAAGAAACTTTAATCAATAACTAGAGGTGGCAAATGGGCCGGGCCAGGCTATGAACAATGTAGGCCCGGCCAGGCCCAAAGATATAGGTCCATAATAGATTTAGCTCGGGCTTGGCCTATGGCTCACAGGCTCACTTAAATACTTAACTTAATATTAAGAGCTGGGAGTGGAACTAGACATTTGAAATGACATATCACAAGATGTACTCAAACGCATGTTCCCTCAGAAGATCGTAACCAATTTTAGTTGCAATAAATATATCTGGGGGCAACACTATTACTTGTTTCAAGTACTCGCATCAAGTTATGAGAGAAGGGATAGCTAAATGGATTACATCGAGTGAGCATCTTTTCACCCAGGCAAAAAACATTGAAAATTTTCATGAAAAAGTATATTCAACCTTCTTTTAAATTAGTTCCTAGAAATACATGTAAGAGTGATTTAATAAGATTGTTTGAACATAGCAAAAAAAAAAAAAAATTGATTGCAACTTTTTCATTCTTTTAAAGGTATTATTTCTATTACTTCTGATTGTTGGATTAAATGTAATAGGTTAGGTTATATTTATGTTACTTCATATTACATTAATAATAATTGAATGTTTAATAAAAAATTATTGCATTTCGTGAATTAGAATTTCTTCATAATGCTTTCTCTATTTTCAATGCAATAATGAGTGTTTTCAGAGAATATGAAATACAAAATAAAATTTTTTGCATTACTTTTGATAATGCGTTTGCTAATACTGTTGCTATTGAATTATTTACTAATAATATAATATCTACATGTAATTTTGGCATACACTTTTTTCATATAAGATGTGTTTGTCATATTGTTAATTTGATTCTGCAAGACGGTTTAACTTTAATTAATTATCATATAGAAAATAATAGAGATGCAATACAATATTTCATCACATGGTTCTAGAAGACAAGATTTTAATTCTTTTTTATTGCATTATGAATTACAACATAAGAAGTTCATGCTTGATGTGAAAACTCGTTGGAACTTTATATATTTGATGTTAAAATCTTGTGTTAATTATAGTGATGTAATTATTAATTTTTATAATAAAAAAGTGGATGATATGCTATTGACTTTTAATGATTAGATTGTGAAATTTAATTTTATAAATTTCTTAGAAACATTTTATAATGTTATATTGTCATGTTCACATATTTATTTTCTAACTTCATATTGTGTTTTGAATCATTTATTTGATATTAATTATACATTTACTATTTATAGAAGTATTAATGAGTTTACAACTATTTGTTTTACTATAGAAGATAAATTCAAAAACCACTAGAAAGATATTCCAGTATTGTTTATATATGCATTATTAATGGACTCCCAAATAAATTTTTCTGGTGTAATTAAATTAGTAGATGCAATTGTAAAAAATTTAAATATTACACTTAATATGGAAAAATCTTCTTTTGAGAACTCTTTAAATAATATTTAAATTCAATATGAGGATATCATATAAATAAATACACTAATTTCTGAGCACAATGATGAACCTATAGTTAATACTCCTTCATGGAAACTTTTGAGCACAATTATGTAAAGGCCTAAATTTTACATGATAGTTATGCTAGAACTTTGATGACTAGAATGAAAATATTTCAAACTTAATAGATTTATAATTTGAAAAGTGAGCTTGAGTTAAATGGGCTAATGGGCTTTACATGACATCGAGCCTAATGGGTCAATGGACTATTGCATGAAAATAGGCCAAACACTTAAGCCCATTAAAAAAGTAAATTTTGGATTTAATAAAAAAAATTTAATAATAAGCTCATTTTGTAGTTTATGTAAATGGAAAGAGCTGGACTTAATAGAAAATAAATACAAAGCCCAATAATTAGTGATGGCCGGCCCACTCATTGGAAGTTTCTACATAATTCAAGCAAATTGAAGATATAACAAGCAAACAAAAGAAATAAGAAAAAAAATCACACTCACACCATGCTTGGCCAGAAATTCAAGGGAAGAAGGAAGAAAAATTTCTGCTTTTTCAAGCATATTTGAAAAGGAAAATCAAACAAAAATAAATAGCTTATAGAGTAATTAGCTTTGAAGCTTATTTGGTGACATCTTAGCAAGGGAATTGGCTTCTCAAGTGGTAAGAATCACACTTAAACTACTATAATTTCACTGCTAACTTTAGGTTTGATTTTGTATGTAAATATTGTCTATCTATGTTGCTATTTAATGGTGGAATAATGATAAAGGGTTAAGAAAATAATATGTGTATTTTTTAAACCCTCAATATGATATTAAACATCAAATTTTTAGATTTAAGGGTTGTAAAAAATCTTAATTGATTAAGTGTGATATGGCAATGAGATTGATTAAAAATTTTTAATGTTTGAAGTGCATTAGAAGCATGTTTAATGGCCGGGCTTTTTGGTAGTGATCATTGCTTACATATGACAATGTTTTAGTTCATAAAAATGTAAAATTAAAATGTAATAATACATGGATATGGTGGCTAAATGTTGCTGAATTATAGGGCAGTGAATTAGCATGTGAAGGGCGTGTATTTTGATTGTCGAAAATTCTAAATAGGGTTTAGTATTTTGCATGTAAAATGAGTTATAAACCTCTGATTAACATTCCAAAAAATTATATAGGAACTAGACACAATAAGAAATAACATATAAAAAATTAGAATATTTCATGCTAAGATGAATTCTTAACAATTTTCATAAGCTATCTGCCCTGTTGTGGAATTTAGTTGGAACATTATGTGTTAATAATGGCTTTGACCTTGAAACTAAATTCAATATATTATACCAATTAGTGAAATTACTTTCCTATATAATATATTAATGTGTTGGAGTATTGGACATGGTTTGGTTGCTATTGAAAGCTTTGGAGACACTCCAAGTTCACTCAAACTTAAAATTGTCTCTTACTTGTAAAGTGTTTAATGATTCGCTTATAATTTGAGATTTAGAACTCGAAAACAGGATCATAAAATGCCACAGAAACTAGATTTACAAAAATAATCCTATCAAAATTTCAGCTCAAAATCTATTCCCAATTAATTATAGTAGAATTTCTAAGTCAACCCCTATTCAGTGATGTATTACTTAGAATAATCGAAATTGACATTGCAATTCTCCTATTTAGATAACTTCGATTCGAGCTCCGTAAAATCCGTAGGAATCTTAAACATCCTAATTTTTTATTGGGGTTCATTGTTCATGAATAACATATTTATTCATTCATGAGATAAGTATATAACATTGCAAATTTTAACTAAAAATGTTTATTTGTAGATCATCGATAGGATCAACCACTAGCTATCCCGTGATTTAGTTTAATCAAATTTTAATCAATAAGTGGATGTTTTATTTTTCTAAAATATTGTTTGAGCATAGTGTTTAAAATATAAATGTTTTGGGAATTGATTTGAATTGTTTAACTCTAGTTTAATATATTTACTTATGGATTTATGGATTCATGGTTATTTTGACATATTTGAGCATGTTGATGATTAATTGAATTTTATATGAATTTTTCAAATTCATGATTTAAGACAGATTGTAGGAAGGGATATTGATATACATCCATGAAATTTGTAAAATGGTTTGGTTTATGATTTTAAAGCATAATGATTAATTTGTTTTGAGACATGAGCTTGATTTTTATTTTCGAAAAAATTGTCCTTCGGGACTAGATATTTGTCCCACAGGATCAGAGATTTGTCCTTTAGGACCAGAGATAGACCACGTGCACATGTGTAGATAAAGATTCGAGGCCTCTGTGACATTCTATTTCATAAATATATTCTGGCTTACTGTGACACATCATGGGTCAGGTATCAGAGTTATAAAGATTACTGTTTTATGATGATATAGTTTTGAAATTGATTTTATTACAATAGAATTTGAAGATGATCTTGATTTCAGTTTTGAGTTGAATTTATTTATAACAGAATTTATTTTTCTTGATAATTATGTTTTCTTGTTTTATAATATCCACTCACTGAGTCTTTCAGAACTCCCTCTCCCCTCTCTCCAATTTTTTTTTTGCAAATTTGATCCCTAGTGAGCCATTTCAATCTCTTAGAGACATGGACAAAGGAGAGGATATACACTGCAGTCACTAAGGCATTTAGGTTCATCATATACAGAGTATCATATATATTACAGACATAGTCATATTTTGAAAAGTCATGCATAGACTTCAGCATGTATTGTATTATAACAGATGTTATAAAATGTTTACTGATTATATATATTTCATGGTTGGGCATATCGCTCTTTTGCATTCCATACATTAGTCTGATATTATTATTCGCATATGAAAATAGTGTATACTTTAAACAAACATATAGAGACTTAGAGTGATGGTGGATTCTGTCACATTCCGATAACATCTTCGGATTCGAGATGTTACAAATTACTAATAGATCTGCTTGCTTCTCTTCTTCTATTGGCTCTAATGAATTAGAAAAATATATTTCTACTAATTATAATTTAATGTTTAGTATAGAATCAAAAATAAAGTTTGATATATTGTAATTGTGGAAAGTAAATGAAAGAGTGTTCCTTGTGTTATTCATCATGGCTCGAGATCTATTAACTCCTCTGGTATACACAGTAGCATCAGAATCTGCTTTTAGTGCAAGAACAGGGTATTGGATGAACGAAGATCAAGATTGTCATCAAATGTATTGGATTGTTTAATATGCTTGAAAGATTGAGAGGATGCATAATAGAGAATTCAGAACCAGAACGATTATCGAGATGATGAAATGAAAGAGAATGATTCTATTGATGAAAATTAGTGTATAATATTTAAAATTTTAGATTTTAGATTTTTAGTATTAGTAATTTTAATGTAAAACAATAAAATGAATAAAGTGAAAATAACATATGGTTCAGTAGTGCTTAGGGTTGCACATTTAGCCACAAGGCCCCATTTCCCCCTCCTCTTTTTTCCATTTGGGGAAAATTTTTTGGGGAAAAATAGGGAAACGAGGAAAAATATGGATGATTTTCATCCCCAAATGGGGATGGGGGTAAAGGGACTTCACCCCGTCCCCATTTTCCCCATTCTTATTTCCCCATTTTCCCAAATTTAATTTCCCCATTTCCCTATTCTTATTTCCCCAAATTCAAATTTTCAAGAAAAAAAAATTCAAAAAATAAGAGTGTTATAGCAAGTGTTATACCACTAGACCAAACACTCTATTTTGAATAATTAAATTAATTAAAAATATTTAATTATCAAATGGGGATGGGGATGGGTGGCTGTAATGAAGTTTTTGTTTTAAAAAACTTTGTATTACTTTGTATGTGGCATTTAACTGTTATGAAACTTTTGCTTTATTTTATAATAATTTTTTTTTCTTGTATTTATAATGCACTAATAGATTTTATCTTGTATTTATGATAAAATATTTTTTTTATTTATAATTTTCCTTATACGAAGAAATAGGGGAAACGGGGAAAAGGAAACGGAGGAAATGGGGAATTGGAGTTGGGGAAATGGGGAAAATGGGGAACTGGGGTTAGGGATAGGGGTACTTCTCCCCAAAATCTCCTATTCCCATTTTCCCCCAAATAGAGATAGGGGTGGGAATGGAGAAGGTTAAGGGAAGTGAGGATGAGGATGGGGGAACTTACCTCCACCTCATTTCCCTAAATGTGCAACCCTAGTAATGCTAACCTAGTTGGGATGTACTGTAGTCTGTAACTATAATGATGCAAGTTCATACATTTAATTTTAAATTGATTTATTTAATGTTATAATTGATGTGTTTCAAATTCACAATGAAACATTATAAAATGTTTATAAGAAGTTCATAAAATTAAATGTCACAGTATAATTTTTAATTATAAAAATTAATAATTACATTACTATAATTAACACAAGATTTTAACATCAAATACGAAGAGTTCTAAGGAGTTTTCACATCAAGTATGAACTTTCTAAGTTGTAATCTATAAGGTTGTTGATGCAGCAAAAATTATTCTGTAGACTTACTGCCCTAGTATCAATCTTCTTCTTTTGTTTGAATGTATTCAAACTTGAAACCACAACGAAACCTAGGGGTAAAAACTAGTTGTCCGACGAAAACCCTTCGACACTTAAGTCAGGATTTTACTTTATGATATTTGAGAAAGAGAAAAAGCATAATAGAAACGATAATTTCTCTAAAGTTAAAAGATCTTCGTATTATTTTTGGTCTAAGGTTTTTCTTGTATACCTGGTTGTTCTTTGACTCCCTTTTATATATCACTTTATCTTAAGTCTCTCAAACTCAATAGAATTTTTATACAATATGGAAATGATAATTCCAAACGTACTCAAGTTTCGGAGATCATGAAATTTCAACTTTATAAGCATTTATTTTTAAGATATTGTGAGATCTTGAGCCCTTCTTAAATAATACTTCTACCAGACTAAAAATCCTTATTATGAAATTATCCGGAAAGAGATTGGGAGGAAAATAATTTATCCATTGATACGTATCTTATTAAGAGGTCTCAGAGGCTCTTTCCTAAGACAGCCTCAAGCCATGTCACATGCCCAAGACCTCTGTCATGCTGCCCTCGAGACCCTTATAACTGAGGATGTCATAATTGATGTCCTAGGCCTGAGACCTTTTTTCAAAGCTTGAGAGGTCTCATTCCTCACTATACTCGAGATCCTTATTACCCTTAGATTAGTGCCTCATGGGCTCGAGCTAGGCTTTAGTGGCTTTCTTCATTTACAAAACTTCATTTTGAGCTTTGTATTGCCTATTTAGGAGCTTAAGATCTATTGGGCTTTATATGTAGCCCAAACGTTTTCCCAAACAAATGCAATATAGAAGAATTAAAATCTTATATTCTAAATGATGTGTTAATAAGTTTTTAATGATGTCAAATTCACTTGTAATATGAATATATGTTGTTAAATATGTTGAACTAAAAAAATAATAATATGTATATATATTTTTGATGATATTATATGAATATATGATGTTAATTATTTGTTAAAAGTGCAAAATTAATATTTTCCATGATAAATTTCTTATATAAGCCAACAAATCGATACATGAAGTTAGGAGGATCGATACATAGAGAAGAGATTGATATGCATAGTACAAAAGATCGATATTTTAATAAAAACAAACCAATACATACAATGTGAAAATCGATACTTTTAAGTTAGAGAGTTTAAAAAAAATATAACTTAGACCAGATCGATATTTTTAAGTAAATATATCGATACTTTTAAGTCTAAAACTTCAAAAGAAATTGCAAGTTGTACCAGATTGATACATACAAGGAAACAGATTAATATATTTAAATCAAAGACTTCAAAAGAAATAACAGGTTCGACCATATCAATACATATAAAGAAATATATCAATACATTCAAGTCAGAGATTTCAAAAGAAATTAAAAGTTTGACCAGATCGACACTTTTTATCAAAAAAATTTATAAACATTTTAAACTAACATCGGTCCGCAAGCTAACCTAGGCCCAGGCCTAACACGGCCTATATGAGCCGGTTTTTATGGATTGTGTCGGGCTATATGTTTTTTAAGTGAGCCCGATACTGGTACTATAAGGGCTTGGATCCCTAAACCCTAATGAGCTTCAATTTCATGGACTGGGCCAAGCCGTTTGCCACCTTTATCAATAACCATCAAAACTCGTCCACAATTCTAACAATTTACAATATTACTCTACCATTCATATAAACTTACAAATTGAAATAATTACACAATTGTTCATCAAAATCCAATAAGAAATGACTACATAACTAAAATTTTCTCAAATCTTTCTTAAAAAATATATAATTTAACATTATAAACTATATATAAGTCCATTAAGGATGTTTTTATTCTTTATTTATATATACTTAAATCTTCATTCTTATTATACCATGTTTATTAAAAAAATTCATAGTATACCAAATTCATCCATACTAGTTAAATTACACACATATGAAACTCATATTATAGAAATTGGTCATATGCGAGTCAAATTGCCATCCTAATTTCCCTTCATAAAATGTTTGTTTGACTACGTTGAAAAATTCAAGTTAGCACACTAAATCCTTATTTCTCTCAAAATTTAAGACATACACCTAACTTACATTAGACTTGTCAAATCTAATTAAAGTAAAGTTTAATTTGGAAGACTTGTCAACCCATATGAGTAAAACAAGTTTGCAAAAGTTTCCAAAACCAGCCAAACATTTACACATTAAGTCAAAATGTTTGCTTACTGTAGGAGAATTAGAAACGTGTGTATTGACTATTGAGTTTAATCCACAACTAACGAGAACGAACGATTTTCTTGACTGACTGCTAGCTTTGAAGCGTATATGGCCTTGAAGAATTAATGAATTTCTACGCATGATGCCTACGAATATCGTGGTTTAGACTTTGAGAATGCTACTTCATTTTCACATGGAAAATTCTCCGTATAAGCAATTACTTAATTGGTTTGCTTAAATAATTCCCCGTGCATGAAATATTTTTGGTAAAATTAACGATACTATATTTGTATGTCAAACCTTAATACAAAGTGAAGTATCAATAATAAAACAAGATTATCATGGAAATTATTATACAGTCACCGGAGGTGAAAAATTGATTAAGAAGGAGTTGTTTTTATCGGTAATAAGATATGGGGAGTTTAAATTTAATTTAACCGAAGAATTAAATCTAATTTAAGTGTAATTTTACTGACTCGTTAATATAAATGAAAAAATTCTCATTCGGGACCTCAGTCCCCAATAGTCACAAAGGAAGCTTCGTCCATGATTGTTGATTGGATACGACAATTTTAATGCACGGGATGTGCTAATAGTCTCATTTCAACATGACAAGTATTTACACCATAACTTCAGTTTTTGGACAAATTATGACATTAGTCCATCAAAGGAGTGTGTTTTTGCCATTTTAAAAAGATTACTCTTATTTTATTATTTTAGTAGAAAAATCGAATTTGAGTGTTATTTCTTTTGTCCAGTTTGTTTGAGTAGTATTTGATATTATCAATACCTTAAATTTTGAGTTATCATATCAAATTTGAATCTATTTTTACTAAAGTAAGTAATTCTCTCATTACCATAAAATTTATTTCGTAATTATTTGAAATCATTGTGTGTTTTCATTATTCTTTTTTGTATTTTCGCTCCATCATATTATAAGTATAATAACAATTTTAAGATTAAACGAATATAGGAACACACAGCAAGATTTTAGCGAATTCAAATCCTTACCATGACAATTTGTACTAGACAAGAATAGGGTGATGAGATGGCATGCTTCTTTGTTAACATCTACACAAGTTCACCGCAGTTGATGAGTCAGTATCCTGTATGCACGTACATATTTCTGTCTCGTGAAGTTCATTGTACTATTCGAACGACAACATATTCTAAGAACCATTGAAATTATGTTAAGTTCATATATCGTGAGTAATTAATTCATTGTGATTATCAGTGCAATGTAGTTTTATGAGAGTAACTAGTTAGAACTCCTAAGACTCTCTTTCAGTGGAGATATCATATTCAGTAGAAAATATTTATGATGAGACAAACAAATGACATATCACGTCATTTTTATGTTTATTTATTAAACTTTTTCTATTCATTTTGAATTTAATTGATTATGATAATAAAATAATGACAAGAGAAAAATAAATATTCCAAACAACGTGATAATAAAAATTATGTGTTTAGTAGATAATTTTATTGGGATCATATTAAGTCTTACTTCCAATTAATCAGTAATTTATTTATAAAAAAAAATTGTCATTATATCACATCATTTATAATAAAAAAAATTTTGAGATAATTACATAAAATGACTAGATGAGTAGAATTATACTCAATTAACATTTTCCCCGCAGAAAATATTGGACTTCAAAAGCATCATTTCCTAGAAGAAGCGCAGACGCCTTTTAGATCAATCTCTAAAAACCAAAATTTCCAAAAGAATCATGCATGATCCAGGAAATTGCAGTAACTGTGAAACAAATTACTTCCAAGTATTCAAGAAAATATTTACTTCACTCGGGAAGATAGCTAGAATTTTCCATTGGAGTTGGAGCATAGGAAGCTAAGCCATACTACTTTAGAAAATTCATCACATTAATTGTTTTTTCTAAGTTAATTCCCGAGTCTAGTTGCCACCTTAATTTCCATGGACCTTCTTCCTTACTTTCCCAGCTCTTTCTATTCTTTTTCTTGTTATTTTTTTTTTTCCTTACTTTCCCAGCTGTTTCTATTCTTTTTCTTGTTATTTTTTTCCAAAGTAATATTCTTACCTCACTTGGAATTTAATGATATATTAAAATAATAATTTAATATAATTATGTTATATATTTTAAATTTCTCTTCTATATATCTATCTCAATCACTACTATAATTACTTCCTACTAAAATAATATTATGCCGATTTAGTAAATAAGTGTATAAATACAATAACATGATCTATATATTTGTACCAATTATCAAAATTCTCTTGTTCGGAAAATTTTAGCAGGTCATACGTAAAAATATTAAAAAAAATTATCTTATGTTGCAATTATCATTGTAATTAACAATAGTCTCAAACTTTTAAATGTATATTTTAAGAAGATTTTAAAATACAAGTTATATTTCACAATTTTTAAAAGAAAATATAGTAAAATTTATTATAAAAAATTTTTAAAATATAATAAAAATTTTGGCCAATTAAAACATTATAATAAGTATACTGTAGACTAACCGCATTAATTAGTACATAAGCCAACGGTTTCATAGCACAAAAATACATAATGCAATAGTTGTATAACATAAATGACAAAACAAGCTACGTTGGATTTTCATTATAAACTAATTAAGTAGACTCTCTAGATCTCAGAAAATTAATTATAACCATTGACCTGAACTGGAGCACGACTACGAAAACACGGCCTCGAAGAATATTATGACAGACAAATTAATCACAAATTAAACTATACGTGGAATTTGGGAACAGGAGAATCCAAACTAATCTTACACTAAATAATCTGTTAAATAAATATGCATCCATGAAAATAAGTTGACGCATGTTTTCTATTCTTTTTTTTTTCTTTTTTTTTTATCATAAAAACAAATCAAATTTCGTTAATAAATCAGGGGCCAATTAATATCATTTACTTGTTGTTAGAGACCGTGTAAGGTTTACGTTTGTATGATGCAAACAAATTTCCCTTTGCGTAGTTAATTACAAGGGAAATGCATTTCTTTGTGAACCAAATACCAAACTATTTATGAAATTTTCAACTATAGGTTTAAATATATAAATAAAAGCAAATTAACTAATGCGGTGGACAGAAAACGAAATCGTGGATTTTACCTACCAAGTACTAACATTCACTTAATTACAAATTGATTCTCGTTTATGAAAGAAATGGTCACCCCTCCTTCACTATAAATAGGTTAGAAATTCTCATACTTGCAGCATCGAAATAAAACTCATAAGAAAGCTGCTAGCTTAGCAATATCATCAAATTTAAGCAAATATGTGTAGTGGGCAAAATTATGTTCAGTGTTCTTCAAAAGCTGGGATCATTGGTGCTGGTATTAGTGGTATTGCTGCTGCTAAACAGCTTCGTCACTATGATCCTTTGGTTTTTGAGGCCAGTGATTCAATTGGGGGTGTTTGGAAACATTGTTCTTTTTATTCTACTAAACTTCAAACCCCTCGTTGTGATTTTGAATTTTCTGATTACCCTTGGCCACAAAGAAAGAATGCAAGTTTTCCTTCTCATCTTGAGATATTGGATTACCTGCATGGCTATGCCACACACTTTGATGTTATGAAATACATCAAGTTTAATTCAAAGGTGGTCGAAATTCGATACATTGGTGATCATCGTGTCGCCGAGCAACTTTCTGTAATTCCAGGAGAGTATGGCGATCTGTTAAAAGGCCATCCTGTTTGGGAAGTTGCTGTGGAGAATAATCAACATAAAACTATTCAGGTTTTTGTTTGAATCCCAGTTTAGCATTGTGCTATGCATGTAGTAAATCAATACACCAATATGTTTACAGATTGTCCTAACGTTAAATGAATAATCGTTTGATTTGTTTGTTGTTGGTACATATAGTGGTATGCATTCGAGTTGCTTGTGGTGTGCATTGGGAAGTATGGAGACATAGCAAGAATACCAGTTTTCCCAGCCAACAAAGGGAAAGAAATATTTCATGGTAAGGTATTGCACTCCATGGATTACTCTAAGCTTGACAAAGAAGCTGCTACAGAGCTACTCCAAGGAAAGAAGGTTGCAGTTATCGGCTACAAGAAATCAGCTATTGATTTGGCTGTAGAGTGTGCCGAGGCAAATCAAGGTATACCATATCGCATACATCAAGCTAAATTTAAAAATCAAAGTATATATATATATATAGACACACATACGTCTACACTTTTTTAAATGCATACGCCAATTTTTTATATAAAATTTGAGTAAGATTTTATCTTTTAGCAATTCTTTGTACCCAGATTATCAAATTTTATTTTTTAAAAAAAAATTGTAAATATTCGAATTTGAAAATTTTAATATATAATATTAAATATATGGAATTTGATGAGTTTGTCTTGGTGAGATCTATTTGACTGATGGAAATAAACACAAAAGAAAACTAAACAGGAAAAAATTGCGAAGTTTAAATGAGAAAAAAGAAAAGGAAAAAAAAATGGTTTTACCTTACGAATAAATGAAGCCCTAAAAAGACTTCCTTTAAAATTTGCATAATTTTGACATTTGAGTATACTAGCTAGTGTTTTCCCTTGGTGAAAAGGATTGAAGTTTCAAGTTACAAAAATGTTTAATTATATGCTAGAAATACATTCATTTTATTGTAAATTATTATTATATAATGGCAACTCATGACAAAACCATTAGTAAAATTAAGAGGGCTAACTTTATAAAATCTAAACATTAATCATTGTTATTTGTTTGTTAATGAAAAATTAATATAATATGAAAACTATCTATGATTAATGTTTTAACTAAGAAGAAGACTATATACTATTAGTTGGTCAATTTGACTGAAAAAAAAAAATCATTTCCTTCTTTCCATCCTTTTATTTATTTATTATTTGTTGTGGTTGTTGATTTGATACTTACCATGCTGCAACATATGGTTTATTCTATTGAACATTACAATATATATATATATATATATATATATATATGGAGAACTTGATTAAGGATATGATATTCATTAGAAAATTATCTTGGTTTCTTACTTAGAAGTGAGAACTTGATTAAGGATATGATATTCATAAGAAAATAATCTTGGTTTCTTACTTAGAAATGATAGGTCAAACGATAGATTTCTTCTCGTACTAATTTTAAAAGGAGAGTTTCTTTATTTTGTATATGTGCATGAAGTGAGATAGAATTGTAGTATAAGAAATTGAAAAAAAAAAGATTAAAAATATATTTAAAATTGAGATATTATAATTTTTAACTATAGTCATTATAAAACAGAACTATTAATTGTCTAGAATCAGTGAACATTGATAAATATAACTTCCAAAAAAAAATAAAAATTTTAATTATTTTTAAAAATTATTACAAAAATTCTCACAACCGAAATGACTTTTCACAAAAGGTAAAAACATACATTGACCAATTTACGAAACAAGGTGGGGACTTTATCTAATCTCACTCCAGGACCGATTGGTGGTTGTTAAGCTAAGCTAGATGACCTATTCTTGATTCATGGGGATTAGGTCGAGGGGCAGGGCAGGCACAAAAACCGACCGTTTATGTTGTACAATTAGAAGGTCTATTATAGAAATTCTGTGAAAGTAATCAACGTAACTAGTAGAAACAATAAGAATTTAAAAGTATTGGTATAAGAGTATTATTGAAGAATATCCAGGAGAGCCAGAATATCATTAATCTTTTTCCTCCAAGTTAGGCAACTATGGTTTGTTTTCCATTACAAATTGGATGCATGTGGCATGCCAGATAATCATCTGGTTTAAATTTTGTCTGTTCTTATAAGAAAATGGTTCTGACGATCTTGTATTGCATTTTCTATTGTATATTGACATTTCTGTTGGTCTGCTTTCCCATTAATTGATTGAAGGACCAAATGGACAGCCATGCACAATGGTGATAAGGACTTTACATTGGACTGTTCCTTCTTACTGGATCTGGGGTTTGCCCTTTTTCTTGTTTTATTCAACAAGGTCCTCCCAATTTCTCCATCAAAGGCCGAACCTAGGCTTCCTCAGGAACTTGCTGTGTTCCCTCTTATCTCCCATGGTAATTCTCTAATCATATAGGACAAAGACTCTCTAATCATATAGGACAAATACAAACTATCGTGTTCAAATTATCAACCATTAATATCAATTATTGTATAATATTCCTTTACAGAGAAGAGCAATTTCCAAGCTCATAGAATCTTATTTGGTGTGGAAGCTACCCCTAGTGAGGTTTGGACTAAAACCAGATCATCCATTTGAGGAAGACTATGCATCTTGCCAAATGGCAATTTTGCCAGAAAATTTCTTTTCTGAGGCAGAAAAAGGGAAGATATTGTTCAAAAGAACATTGAAATGGTGGTTTTGGAGTGGAGGAATTGAATTTGAAGACAAGTCCAGATTGGAGACTGATGTTGTTCTTCTTGCTACTGGCTATGATGGCAAGAAGAAACTCCAGTCTCTCTTACCTGAACCTTTTTCTAGTCTACTTCTGGACTCTTCCGGGATCATGTCCTTGTACAGGTATTCCTAGTCAATATATCACATACATATTAATTCTAGAAAAAAGAAAAAGAAAAAGATATATACCCTCGATAATTTAATCAAGTATACACTGTAATCCAACTGATTTTAAAAATATTCATTAGACTCTGTATATTAATCAATGTGTGCGTATATGCAGGGGCACAATTCATCCATTGATTCCGAACATGGGATTTGTGGGTTATATTGAGAGTGTATCAAATCTTCACACAGCAGAGCTCCGCAGCAAATGGCTGGCTAGACTTGCTGATCAGAAATTTAAGCTTCCGAGTGTGGAAAATATGCTTGAACAAATAAGGAATGAAATGGAAATAATGAAGAAAACAACTCGATTTTTCAAGAGACACTGCATTTCAACATTCAGTATCAACCACAGTGATGAGATTTGTGAAGAGATGGGATGGAAATCTTGGAGGAAGAACAACTGGTTCTCGGAAGCTTTCAGCCCTTACACTAGCCAAGACTATCAAGAATAAAATTATTACCTAACCTCGCCATCCTTGTCTGTCTGTGTGTCTTGTGGCGACTAAAACTTTACGGGCTTCGTATGTATTTCGATAATATTGTCTTTGACGTGGAATAAAGGAAATAATATTACTTTTTCAAGAATAATGACATCTAAACTCAGTTAATACATGTATGTTTACACTAAAAAGTGTTGAAACAGCGGTGGACGATGGATTTTTATATCTCTTTTAATATGTGCTAATTTTTTAAAAATATTCAAAATAAATTTTAATGTGATAAAATGTGTGATTTTGTAATTAAGACACCTATAAATTAAGAGTTATACTATAGTACTGGGTCTATACTGTACAGATGCCATAAATTAATTATATCCTTTACCATGTGCTAAAACAAAAAGTCATTTATTTATCAATTTATATATCTTTATTTATGTGTTTTTTATTTTATACTATCGAATGTGTGCATGTATGATTTTTGTTTTACACAACATAAGTATTTATGTAAACAAAAAAAACTATTATACCAAAAAAAAATCACTTTCGTCAAGAATGATGAGAAAAAAAAAATTATTATACAAAAAATTATTACAATCACACTCTCAGTAATTTTTTCTCATACACAAACTTCAATCACACTCAAATCTCAATACAACTCATCGTTTTTCCCTGTAGAAGAGATTATTACTCTGTCTCAATAAATCGTGTGACTATTCTCATTAGAATTTGTTTACTCTAGATATTAGTACTCTATATTATTAAATCTTGTGTCTACTCTAGAAATTAATACTCCATCTCAATAAACGTTGTGTCTACTCCAAAAATTAGAAATTCTATTTTGAAAGATTGATATTAAATCTCAATAGATCTTATCTCTTAGAAATTGATACCAAATCTCAATAGATCTATTTTTTTAGTGATAGTATTTATTTCTTTTTACAAGTCGAATTCTACCTTAAATAAGTAAGTCTTATAAGGATACTATTTAATCCCTAAAATATGAATTGTCTTAAAACAAGAAAACTATTAACAAAAAATAGACTAGGAAACCTCCTAATTATTTAAAATGTAAATCATTGTTGAAAAATGAGTTATATATCCAAACAATCTTCACCTTGAAGAGTTTTCCAACTTGAGCAAAAAATCATGATGAAATAACATCTACCATCGTGGCATCTAACACAACCATGCTATCTCAACCTCTTTTGATATACTCTGTCAAAATTCACAAGATCTACACTCATATAAGACTTATGAGAAACACTCTACTTACAATTGAATTTTATATAAGAATATTCTCCAACAACACCATGATTCTTAATACAGAGAATTAATGTACTCTAAATATCTCCAACAAGGCCCATGATCCTTAACATAAAGAATCACTACACTCCACAATATTCGAAATACACACTACTTAAAATTAAATTCTAAGTTTTTTTCAGCACATGTCAATCACCATGCTGAAAATCATCCACTCCCATATTTGACTTCCTTGGGAGTCAACCAATGACATAAATTCGACTACACACCTTGCATAACTATCAAATCATGTCTTGTATGCAAAAATATAGACTGTTAGCAGTAATATATTCTCTTCCATGCCAATCTAATGGTATGCCTTAAGAATATCTTATTCATCTATCTTTAATGATATCACCATTTCTCTATACATAAGAGAGACTCACCATTAGCAATATTACCAGTATCTCCATTACTGGTTTAGAGCTACTTTTCAAACCTACTCCATATAATCCTCTTTAAAGTGCTTTGATTACTCACGCCTTTCGAGAAACCTCTTTAAGGTGCTTTAATTGCTCACACCTTGGGGCTGGCTTGCATTTCAATATATGCGTACCTTGATTAGACAAATATATCAATAACATGTATTTACCATAAGCTAACTAATTACCGTATCAAATTTTTCTACATCAAACTTCACCAAGTTTGAAAATCTACTTGATAACATATTTCATTTACCCTAGAACCAGACCTTAATACCACTTTTTAGGAATTGTAAGTCACATCCTAGATCCCCTATAACAAATATATCAAATAAGTAATAAACAAAAATATGATGGAGAAAATACAATTGTTGGTAATATAACTTATTTTCAACAAGGATTTATATTTCAAATAACTAAAAGGTTTTCTAGTCTATTTTTTGTTAGTAGTTTGCTGGGTCATATGGCTTCTTTTTCAACAAGGATTTATATTTCAAATAAGCAAGAGGTTTTATAGTTTATTTCTTGTTAATAATTTTCTTATTTTAGGAGAATTTTTATTTTGGAGATTAAGTAGTATCCTTGTCAGACTTGTTAATAGGGACAAATATGTAATTATAAATTATTACATTAATTAATAAGATTGACACTTTTTTTTATAAATTTTATCTATAATAAATATTTACTACTTATAATATAAAGTTCTTAGAATGACAATTAGAGAAATTAAGTTAAATTTAATTTATAAGATTTCATCATTCTTAAATGTGTTCAATCATAAAATAATTAATACTAGAACATTAACAAATTTAATATAGATAGGCACATGTTATGTATTTTTTCTTGGAAAAAGAAGATTGTTGATCTCATGAGTTATAAGTAAAGGTGTTCACTTAGTCTAATATATAGATGTTTGTTAGATAACAAATACATCAAAATGGCCCGCTTCAAAACCCATATGAAGTGTTATCCATATGTCCATAATATTTTTTTAAGTTACGATGGTATGACTAATCTGTAGACTTGATGTCTTCATAGTATCTTGTATGTGTCATACATAGCGAAATTGCGCATAGGATAATATTTGGACAAAGGTTGTCAGAGATTAATAAAAAATTTGCTACTCTAGATAACATAGAGTCAATATTTCAAGCGACACAATTTTAATATAAGTTATAATATAAGTCCATGGTCATAGCTAGTTTTGAAAGTGATTTTAAAAACTCTAAAATTATATTATCAGTTTAAGTTAAAAAAATTTCAATGAGCACGATTTAATAGAATAAATATTTTTCATACTTTAGAATTTTTAGTGTGATATATATGAGGTAAAATGATATAATTATATGATAATCGTATACATAATACGATTCACTAAAGCTATTATTATTTCTCAATTGGATATCACAATGCATTGTTAGATGTTACTCTTGATCTATGAAAATTAGTTTCTTAATTAATGAGTTAATTAAAGATAAATTAATTAAATTAATTTATATAAATTAATTAGATTAATTTATATAAATTTAAGAACTCTATAAATATCTCCATTGTCAATATAAGAAAGAATATAACATGTCACACACTTTAAAATATTGAGAAATTGAGAATAAGTTATGTAGAATTAAGTTTTAGGACTTAATTGTTAAGGTATTAAACTTATAGGGAAAATTCGTAATTTTAATAAATATAGAAAAAAAATTAAAATTCTGAAAATTCTGGGATAATATGCAAATCTAGAAGTTTTAAGACTCTCTCTAATTTAGGTGCTATTTTGTAATTTTAGAAGTATAATGGCTGAAATATATTTAAGCAAATTATTTGTAGTCAATTATAATATCCAAATTTATGGTACCTAATTTGATTAAGAATAATAAATTTTATTTAATTAATTTGATTAATTAAAATGGTATTAGTTGTTTAATTTAGGATGAATTAGGAATCATATTTAAATAGGATTAGACTTTATCGCAATCTAAATACTACTAATATGATATGGAGTAAATAACTAAATAAAAAGTATTAATATCTCCCCTATTGGTTGAACCTTACAATTGGTTTTTAATAAAATTTTGATTTTTTTTTAACTTGTTAAAAGAAAAATCTATTTTTTATGGCCTAAATTATCAAAATTCTCAAACCGTAATTTTTGTCTCTTCTCTTAAGTTAGCACTAAAAAAAGACATTTACATAATTTTAAATTTAGTGAAATTCAAATTACTTAATTCTTAGTTTTGTGTGGATATTGTTGGAGGTAGATACTATTGGAGGCCAAACAATTGGGTCGCTTTAAAGATTATACAAAAAAAAAAAAAAATTTATTTTAATCCCCTTGATTGTAAAAATTTAAGGTAAGATTGTAGTGATTTGGTTTAGTACCATTTTTTAAGTAGACGAAATCTATTAAGATTT
>JAXCLQ010000013.1:4843479-4857892 GCA_035584115.1 Cedrela odorata | reverse complement strand
ATTGTAAAAATTTAAGGTAAGATTGTAGTGATTTGGTTTAGTACCATTTTTTAAGTAGACGAAATCTATTAAGATTTAATATCAATCTTTAAAAATAAATAGTAAAATTTATTGAGATAAAATATTAATTTTGATGCTAAACAAATTCTAGTGAAAGAAACAGTAAAATATAGAAAATTCGGTGTAATTAGAGTTTGTTTATGATAAAAAAATTATTGAGACTTATTGACAACTGTAATTTTTCTTTAATATAGGAGTTTTGCATGTGTCATGTGATTATGATTATTGTATTTTCTTTATCTATATTTTTATTTATTACTTATTTGAAATATTTATTATGAGAAATCTAGGACATACCTAAAATTCTCATCAAAATTATTCATGAATATGATGCTACTCGAGCCTAATATGCTGGCTAATACTGTTACTCGTGGTATGGTACCTTAACATTGTTACTGTATATTATTAATATATGAGACAACGCACATAGAATATAAGAAACTAATTGCGGGTGGACACGCATACGCATATGCATTGTTGTCTTTCACTGCATGTACAACAAGTTTGTTTGTTCGTTCGTTTGTCTGTGGTGACAACTATTAGTGGGGCCACATTTTTCTAAATTTAGCATACACAAAATCAAAATTATTAAAACTTGTAGAAAAACAATTTTTCACCTCAAAGAATACTAGCTTCGCCTGCCAAAGCATTTGCATAAAGCAATGGTGCTTTCAAGTGAAAATGCGGCTGAAAATGTTGCCATTCCATTTCATTGCTTTGCTTTATTTTATTTCCATTTCCGGATTCCTTCACCTCGTCTTTCTTTAATTACATTATTTCTGAACAAGTTCCTGTTCTAAAGATTTTCTTATTGATATTAATGATCAATATATTTCATTTCTTTGACACACAAGGGAGAAAAAGCATACTCCTCTTTTACATTATTTTTACGCCATGATAGGCCAGCTGCCTGCCAACTTAAAACATCTTTTGCAACTTGCAAGCCTTATTAGATTCAAAAGTTTCAAAAAGACTACTAGAACAAAACTTAATCATAGAAAATAATAAAAAAAAAGACAAAGATTTTATTGACAAAAAATGTCAATCTTTGTCAAGAGAGCCACTCGCTATCCATTCCTTCAAGTTCTCCAATGTCCATGCTGTTCATCACAAAATTACAAGATAAAAACAAAAACAGAATCAGTAAACTTGTCAACCAGCAAGAACTTTTGTGTGGACATCGAAAACAAATAAATCTCATTATTGCACACAACTAACTTTTTTATTTTCTTTTTGATAAGAATGTTGTACACAACAATTTAATAATAAAGAATAAAAAATAAAAACTTTTCTTTGTGGACTGATCGAACTAACAGTCATCTCATACTGGATTAGCTTGGGTACTTCAATTTGAACACGGGCACTGTAGATCCCTCCAAATTCCAAGCTAAGGTAGGAAAATTTAGAAACTCTCTTACTACTAGACTTAACCCACACCACCTAACCTCTCTTTAACAGAATTGTACATTCAGAATCACTCAAAATTCTTAATTTAAACTATTAAATTACTGATCAAAATTAAACTAAATATATGATTCATTATAGAAGATGAAAAGTGCTGTGATGCAAATGCATAGAACAGAGAAAATTTCCACACTCGTCTTTCTCGTTTCTTTTTCTTCAATTTTTAGAAATAAAGTGAACTTACCAAGGCAAGGCAGGATCTTGGAAGTCGTCATCCAGGCAGTAATCATTGAAATATTGTTGCAAACAGCTCTCATTTGCAGTCAACCAAGATGGAAACTCCATGACTTCATCAAAGGGATGGAAGCCATCATCCTCGGCCTTCGTTTCTTCAGGCCCAAGTTCCATTGTCTTCAAGAAATTGAACCACCATGCCGAGGTCACCAAATTCATTTTATCATTCCATTCCGTCTGATGCTGTTCTCCTATTGATCTGATCTCTGCAATCTCCTCATCATCCATAGCTGGATGTAACCCACTTCCACCACAGGAGTCAAGAACATCAGTCTCAGCAAGACGTCCACCCACCTCCTGTGATATTGCAACTGAAGGAAGTTCTTCAGTAGCAACCGAAAGAGTGAGAGATGCAGAAGATGATGGAGATGAGGATGAGTAGATAGAAGGGTTGTTGCTGTTGTGGGAAAGAGTAGTATCTAAGTAGTTGAAATCTTGAAGGTTGAGGTTTAGGCCTAACGCTTGGTTTGGAAGAGTAAAATTGAGAGTTTCAGGAAAAATTGGAGGAACTTGAGAAGCAGGCCAAGAATAAGGATTAGGAGGAGGGCAAGAAAAGGATGAGTATGATAGATTGTCTAGATAATTAGAGAAATCGGTTGTGTTTGATGGGTATATTCTAGGATTTCTTCTTGACTTCAACTTTCCTTCTTGCTCCAAACAAGGTTGAGTGGCGAGCTGTGAAGGTTGTGACAGTTGATTTTGTTGTTGTTGTTCA
Organism: Cedrela odorata; assembly: GCA_035584115.1. Classification (NCBI taxonomy): domain Eukaryota; kingdom Viridiplantae; phylum Streptophyta; class Magnoliopsida; order Sapindales; family Meliaceae; genus Cedrela; species Cedrela odorata. Next base: position 4,855,419 of record JAXCLQ010000013.1, on the reverse strand, counting down.
CTGGCTTGCTTCATAGCTGCCCTATGAAACTTAAGTGCAGTGACAATTTCTCTCCTGGCTTCAGCCATGTTTAGAAGCCTTTCTTGGTAAGGCCTACTGGTGTGTAGTCTCCTCCTAACTTGCTTTTTATGTTGTTGAGGCTGCTGGGGTTGGGTTTGTGGGGTTTCACTAAATCCTTCACCAAATTTGGTCATATTTTGGCCAGAGATACTATCACCATCAACACAATCAGGTTCTTTGGGGCTCATGGTGTCTTTGGTTCTTGAAGAGGTAAGTTGTTTCACAAGGTTACGGATGTAAGCACCAGAGAGATGAGGCTGATCATCTTTCAGCTTACTACTAAGTTTGCTATCAATTTCCGTTCCTTCTTGCTTTGAATATCTACCCCTCATCTCTCTCTATTTCTGTGGCTCTCAACTTTTCTCTCCCTATTTCCCTGCCTCTCAACTTAGGAATGTAGAGAGAGAAAGTAGGTTGGGAGAATCATGTTTTCTCTATGTTCTGAGAGACCAAGTACACAATGCAGATAAAAGCAGAGGCTGATCCGGAGTACTCCCGAAGGCCTCATGGGTGTTATAAATACTAGTTGGGGACAGTCTAGGGTTTTTAAATTTTTTTGGATTTTTCTCTGTTTTGGCAAACTACATATGTTACTGTTTTCATCGCCAGCCTTAAATAGGCAGTTAGAAGGTTTGCACTACGAAGCTGCCCTTTTATTTCAGTTATAATTACTAGAGGTTTCGTCTATTGGCTGGAATACCTCCTATCCCTTTCCCTCCAAGATGTAAATAATTCCACTTATCACTGCGTTTCTCTATTTCATCTATTTAGGATAAAAAAAACCCTATCATTGAACATTGAAAATTTGCTTCCACAAACATATATTTTGGTATATTGTTAACCGTTATCCATGAATATGAGGAGAAACTAATAAGTTTTAGCATTTGACGGATTGCAAGTTCACCTATGTAGATAAAAAAAAAAGGGTGATACAAAAAACTCAACAAGTAAATCTTTAAGAATAATTCTATACATATAAAGTTTGGATATGAACTTTATATCTCTTAACATTTGTTAAAGGAAAAGAAATGTGCTATGCACACAATTAAAATCCATTGCAATCAAAAAAAGTTTCCTATCTGATGCCTTCGACTAATCTAACCATATCATTTGAACAGCATTTGGCTGAAATTCTACTAGGCTAAAGGAAATGCTTTACAATGACCTTCACAAAATTCATAAACGGTAGATTCTTGGTCTACGGGGATATAAGGTTCGTTTGGTAATTGGAAGAATTTTTTCGATTGGAATTTCCTGAATTACTAGTATTTCACATACCCAGAGAGGAATTAAGGCATAGATGATTAATGGGTATTCTGGTATCTTGGCTGCGAGTACGATGGGACCTGGCACTAAAAACGTTAGCAAAAGCCTATAGAGACTGACAGAAGAATCTCTATTACTGTTGTAGCCTTCTCTTTTAGTATTTACTTTTTTAGGAAAGAAGAGAAGAATACCAATTATTCTGTTTAAAACACATTGTTTAAAATGATTCGAGTCTGTTCACAAAAAACAGAGAACTTGGACCTTTTTGCAAAGGCATTCCACATATGTAAAAGACAGAAATGCTCCATACCATCCTTTTTTTTATCTTATAATATTGTTTCCCTCAATTGTTGCCTTTTTTCGCTTCAACTTCTTACTCTAATTGGAGGTGGCAGAGCCAGAGGCATGGCTTCTATGTCTTATGGCAGAGTTTTTAGGCAGCAACAACAGTGAAAAAAAGCCTAGAGAAGGGAAGTTATTACTGCTGTAAATATAAACAAATCAGCATCTTATAAATGAAAAAATTATTTATGTTTAGAACTAACATCAAAAATTTTTATTCAAATTACACTCTTTGCTCTCAAGACCAAATTCTTGTGTTGTAGGGAGCAAAATGTTGCATTTCATCCCAAAAATAATATAATTAAACAATGAACAAAAAGTTACAAACCCTCCTAAATTATAGAATGAAACATATCCACACATTTTTTTGAATCAAACAAAGATGTCCAGTTGGGCGATAAGGTATTCAGGATTAGGATGCAGCCACTGCTGAAATTAATTAAACCTTCAGAATGATTAGGGAAAGGAAGTTTCACCTAAAAATTGAATTCTAATGACTGTCTTAACTACAATATTAAACCCAAAAATCATATAATTTTGCTTATTAATACAACAAAACTATTGATCAAATTATTTTTAAGCCAAGTTAGTGAATACTCATCAACATAGCCTAAAGCATGGTAGCTTTCAAGCCATCACCACTTTTCCTCTAAATATAAGCCTCTTGACAGCAATTCTGTCACAAACATTATCTACCACCACCAAAATACTGCCATTGTTCCTATCACTATCTAAAAATTGCTGGAGATTTTAATTATTCCAAAGTAGGTAGTTTAAGTAATTCAACATATTGGCCAAGTTGAATGTCAATATAAATGTTTTCCATTGCCACATAAAAAACTAACACAGATAAAATACATACAGAACAGATAGATTAAATAAACCATCCGACCCGACCCACCCATTCAGGTTTTACAGCAACCACTTGCACTACTATATCTTGGCCTTTTATGATTAAAATCTACCAATGCAACTTAAGGCATGATTCAAGTAATCACCCTGTCATGGTCACAAATTAGTACCAAGCCAAAAAACTTGTGTTCATCAATAATAACAAAAATACAGTAAAATGCTACCAAAACAAAAGAATGTGGGCACAGAGAGAGAAATAAGAAAGAAATTCAACTCACATCTTAACACACAGAAATAGCTAGGATAAAATTGTAGAATACAGCAGAATAAAATAGCAAATATAATAAATAAATAGATAGATAGATATACAGTAAACGCAGTAGTAAATGAATGCATGAAAGAGAGAGAGAAAGAAACAAGACTCTTTACTTCTGAGAAATGGATAAAGATAGCATGATGCAAATGCAACGACTTTGGGTTCTTTTCTGATGAGAAAAACAGGTTCCACCAATCCATCCACGAGCAGGTTTTGGACATTTCACCACCCCACTCGGCCCCCTACCAATTTCTTTTATTATTTCGGGTTTATCTTTCTCTCTCTCTGGATTCCATTCACACCAGCAAACAGATTGTGAAGTATGTCTTTACCCTTCTATCCTTTTACTCGAAAAAGCACAGCAATGCAATTTCTCCCCGGCAAAATTCAGGAGAAAACCGCAACTTGTTGCTTCTGTGCTGAGACCTTTCTCGAACTGGCAAGGCAGCAGGCCTGCTGGTCTTTCCCAAACAGCTCTTACGCAATAATTAGTTTATATGTAGTGTAGTTTGTCCCAAATCCGGATTAATGTTTATCTTACGCAATAATATTTAAAACGACAAGCACAAGTTGCAGAGAGGAGCAGGGTGTTTGTTTGTGTTCAAGCAGCAACATTCTGGTGACCCTTCAGTTAACTTCGCTATTCAATGTATGTGACAATCCTTTTCTTTTTGGGTGGGTTTTGGTTACTTAATTTTTGACATTTGTTACATAAATTTTTAACTAAATTTTATACAACTTTAAAAGTAATAAAATTGTTGGCTGCTTTAATTTTTTTTTTTTTTTACTTTAAATTTTAATTAATAGATTATAATTAAAATTTTGTGTTGTAAAAATTTTAAATTGAAAATTTTTACTATTTTTTTAAGTAATAATAATAATAATAATAAATTGTTATTTTCAAGAATGCTAATTCATTTGATTAACTAAATATCATGGATACATAAAATCTTATTTATTATATAAACATCACACAACCATTCATAATTTATGTTTATTGCAAATCGTAATATTTAATATTATAAGTATCAAATTTATATTATAAGTAATATTTTATTTGTTATTATTCATTGTTAAACAGGTCATTTTAAGAGTAGTGGAAATTTATCCATAGATGAATATTATAATTACTTGTGAAAAAAATGAAATAAGTAATTGAGATATGTAGTATTATAACAAGTGTTTTATCAAAAGAGCCATTATTATAATCACATTTACTTTTAGGTGAATAGTTATAACTTCTTAAAATATAAACAAAATTATTGTCATGATCCTAAATATCACATGATCTAAGAAAAAAATATATAAATGAAGCTTTGCCCATCATATCTTTTGTATCAAAGCCACGTGAAGTAAGGATAGCAATTCATATAAATGTGTTGTACTTTAATCGTATCTTTAGTGGGTATAACAAAATTTTAAATCAACATAAATTTGATTCATTTATTAATTATGTTAAAGAAGTTAAATATAAATATAATTCATATATGAAACAGGTGATTCATATACAATTTGTTTAGACATGATTAATCAAATAGATCATATATGTATTAAAATATTATTCATTTAAACATAAATTTGACACAATAATTTTAGACATAAATTTAAACACAATTCGTTTAATTTTAAAAAATTTAATTTAAAAAATAATTAAAATTTATTTTAAAGTAACAATATCATTTTTCTAATATCCATAACAAATTTAAGGTATCATTATTCAATATCCATAAGAAATTTCACAAAAATAATAAAAGAAAACAAATTAAAAACCATAATCTCATTAACCATAAAATCAACTCAGTATCCATCCAAATTTATGCCAAGTAGAAAAAACTCGGATCTCACTACTCTCAAATAACAAAAGAAACTACTTCATTATTAATAAACTCAAAACTCAATTCTAATTCTAATTCTAATTTTGATTATATTATTCTTTCTACTTACATGAACTACTACTACTACTCGTAAACCACACGGTCTTAACTCTTCAGGTTAATTCTGTAAGTGCTTCATCCGCGTCTGTCCAATACAAGTCTCTATTGTAACTAACAAACATATAACACAATCTAATCTAATATAATCATGCATCTGCTTCATGAATCCAATTCAATGGAATTATCTGAATCACATCCCAACAAATTCATTCATTCATTTCAAAAATACTTATGTAACAGATCAATTAATAATAATAAAATTTTGATTCATTATCTGCTAAAATAAACCAAACTCCAAGAATAAGAATATACGGAGGGATGGGATTGAGAAACATCATCTAATTTTTATTTATAAATTAATTGATCTTGAGGCAGGGGAGGAGGTCTTCTGAAGGCAGAGGAGGAAGACGACAATGATGGAAGAATATGAAGGATGAGAAAATGAACCCGTCTTTGAAAAGGAGCGTCGTGAAATAAATGCTCCAGAACTCTTACTAACATCACCTTGTACTCTTCTAGCAATATCATTGGAAAAGGAGCGCGACCTGGTGCAGGCAGCGTGCGGTGGCTGAATAGCGACTTGGTGCAGGCAACGCTTGGTGGTTGAACTTTTTAGGCGACGACTAAATTGAAGTGTGTACTGTGTCGTGACTTCTTGTATGTGAGTTTGTGAAAATGAAATTAGGGTTTTGAATTTTGAATTTTCATATTTTGCCTTGATTTTTACATTTTCCCTTTTTTTTTTTTTACGTATTGAATTATTGTCTTTTAAAAAAATAAAAAAATAAAAAAAAATTTAAAAATATCGTAAATAAATTTATATTATAAATAAATTAAAATAATTATTTTATTTGTTTATGATTCATATTTAAATAAATAAATGTCATAATTCATCCACATATTTATATTAAAATTTTTAAATTTAAATTTATTTATTTATTTTAAATTCATATAAAATAATAATATTATAATTTAAATTATCACATTAATGTTAAGTACGTACAGTATTGACAATGGAATTAATACGGCTACTTGTAAAAGACAAGATCACCAAGTCATCTAGTGGAGAACATGGGCTGTTGTTGACTGTAGTTGCAAAGTAGTGCGCAGTGTTACGATCCTAAATCTCTCGTAGGGTAATAATACAAATACAAATAAGAAATAAATTTATGAACACCCTTTGTTCGTAAATTGATATTTTAAAAATATTAAAAGTGATTTTGATAAAGTAAAATTTACTTTTAAGTGTTTGGTAAAATATTTTTATGATTATTTTTTAAAAAATAAATTTAAAATTTAAGTAATAGAGTTATAAATAAATTTTTTATACAAATTAATGTCACGATATTATATTATTATTATACGTTCAAATGATTTATTTTTTTAAATTTTTGTAAAAATATAAAAAATATGACATTGATATAATAATATTATTTTAAAAAATATAAATAAAGTTAATTTTTCTCACATTAAAATGGATAGAGATTTGAATTTATGTAATTTTAGATGCTTCTTTCTCCTAACACTTTGTTTATCCTCTTATATATATATATATATATATATATTTACCGAAAAAAAAATTGACGATGAAATCAGCTATTTATTTTTGTGTGGATGGGAATTGGTAAATGGTAAGGCGGTAAAGATAAGATAAGCATGAGAAGGCATTGGGGGGCTTTTAGGTAATTTAATCCAATTACTATTATTGCACCCGTGTGGGGTTGTAGCATGGCATGTCTGTGCCCAGACTAGTGCCTTCAAAATGGACTCATTATTTCATTATATTTATTGACTTTATATAATATATAAAATAATCCAGGAGAGAAAGTGGGACCGCCTGAAAAAAGACTGACGGACATGATGTGACGGGTCATAATCAAACGGCTATTTTCCACTTTTGGGTTAAGGGTGCCACATGGCAGGTTGCCACGTGGGACACTCTGAGAGGGACGATTTTTTGGCAGCCCTGCTCCTGCCCACCGCCGAAAAAAAGCCTGCCTGCCACCCCTTTCAATTCATTCATTCATTCAACTATTCATTACTGTTTATTTCTTTTTGTTATTTTCTCCTTTCTATTTTTTTATTTTTTTAGGATTATTTTTTTAGGATTTCTTTTTGTCATAAATTTACTTTATAATAAATTTTATAAAATGGTACACTTATTTCTTTTCTCTACATTAATTTAACCTACGGTATAAGTTTACTAATTAAAAATAAATCTATTTATAATTTATTTATTTTTTACAATTAAAACTTTAATTTATTAATTTTTATTTAATTTTAAAGATTTGTTAGGTATATTTTATAAAACAAAAAAAAATAATATTTTATTAAAAAAATCTTGATTTTATTATATATATATATATTAATTCTCTAATAAATTAATTTAAAATTACTTACTAAATTTATAATTTATATTAAAAAAGTAATTTTATTATATAAATATTCAAATAATATTAATTAATAATAATAATAACAATAACATTGAAATATTCTAATTTTTATTAATTAGAGTCTTTTTATACCACAATAATTATATTTTAAAATTTTAAAATTTAATATAAATTTTTATTTTTTAAATAATATGATAATATATTAATAATATTTATTTTAAGTTAATTAAAATTTTATATTATTAAAAATTTAGAATATAAATTAGTACTGAATATAAATAAATTTAAAAAATTAAATAAAGATGAGTAAATTAAAATTTTACTTATAAAGAATAAATAAATTAGAGGTATATTTATCTTTTAATTAATTAAATTATAATCAAATGATAATGCAAGTATATCTTTTTATAAAATTTGCACTAAAGTTAAATTAAATTAGCACAAATCTCAAAGAAGGTCTTTGATAAGCCCCTAATTTTTTTAATTAAAAAATATTTTTCATTAAATTTAAGAAAATTTATCAAATACCTCACTTGAGATTTATAATAATTTTATTTTATAATAAAATTTATGAAAATGCACATTTAAATTGGTTTGATCACAAGTTGACCAATTAAAATACAAATATACTTCTATTTTATTTATTATTTATAAATAAACCCTTAATTTACTCATCTTTATTTAATTTTTAGAGATGATTAGATATACTTTCTAAAACAAATAAAATAATATTTTATTAAAAAATCTTAATCATATATATATATATATACTAATTCTCTATGAAATTAATTTAGAATTACTTACTAATAAGATTCATAATTTATATTAAAAGATAATTTTATCATATAAATATTTAAATAATGTTAATTAATAATAATAATAACTATATTAAAATATTCTAATTTTTATTATTTAGAACATTTTTACACCAATAATTATACCGTAAAATTTAATATAAATTATTTTTTTTAATAATATGATAATATATTAATGATATTAATTTTAAGTAAATTAAAATTTTATATTATTAATATTTTAAAAATATAAATTAGTACCTAATATAAATAAATTAAGTGACTAAAAAAATTAAATAAAAATGAGCAAATTATGATTATATTTATAAATAATAAATAAATTAGATGTATATTTATCTTTTAATTAATCAACTTATAGTCAAAGTAATACAAAGAAAGAAGAGGTAAGTGTATTTTTTTATAAAACTAGTAACAAAGTTAAATTAATACCATTAGCCCCTTAAATTTTATAATAAATGTCATTATGCAACCTCTATTATATCATAATAATAGTTTAGTCCTTAATAATACGAAAACATCAAATTTAATCCTTATCATAATGACATCCACTGTTACAATTAATTTTAAGAGTTTGAATTTTGTTGGCCTCAATAAAATTTTAAATTATTTTCAGAAAATAAAAAAAAGTATGACCTTTAATAACTCTAAAAAGAATAGAAATATAAAATCTTATTTAAATTAATATAGTAAAATTGTATAATAATAATATTTTTTTTTAACATCAAAACTGCACAAAATTTTCTTACGATTATAATTTATTATGTTAAGAAATTATAATGTAAATAGAATAAAATACTGACATAAACTAAACAGGAGAGAAGGACCTGATGCCAACCATGTTTGGTAAGGTCTAAGCCTACACAAATTAAAAGATTACAAGTTAAAGTCTACGAGACCCCGTCTGTCTATATTTATTTATTTCTAATAATCATTTTCTTAATCAATTCATCGTATTAATTGTTTTTTTTTTTTAAAAAAAAAAAATCATTTTATTAACCGAATGTTTTCCTAATTAATTGAAATAAATAAGGGAGGTTTTTCTCACTCAAAACCAAACGTTCTAAAAGTTATAATACAAATATGCCTCATAATATTTTTTTTATTAAATTATTTCTAAATATTATGGCATAGTAAGATTGATCGATGAAATTAATTAATTTTATCATTTAATAAATGAGTAGCAGCAGCAGCAGCAGCAGCACAGCCAGCAAGCAAGGGGTCCTCACTTTCATTTTTACTCAAAAACAGAACAGATATATGAAAGATGCAGCCCCTCGATGTATCACATCACACTACTGCTATATATACAAATCCCCAATTAACTCCAAAAAATGTGCAGTCACTTTCCGCGCTATTAGTGGGGGTGGGGTTGTTTGCAATCCATGGCGGGGCGGTGCTACTGCCACTGCTATTGTTATTGCTGCCAGTGCCCGGACTACTGGACCATTATTCAATTTTTAATTATTCTGTCACAAACATACAACACTGTTCTCTCTTTCTCTCTCCTTTGTTCTAGAAGTTCACCTTTATTTTAGAAGTTCATAGTATCATAATATATATATATATAGATTTCGTTTAAAATTATAATATTTTTTAAAACATAATTAAAAAAAAAGTTTGATAATAATAATTTTTAATTATATAATAATTATAACTTTAAAATTAAAGTATCTCATTATAATTTTAAAATTACAGCATCTTAATAACAAACTAAACTATAATTGTCAAAAGAGAGCGAGTAGGTCTTTTAACTTTGGTTATGGTTGTGAATATATAAATGTACAACTTGCAAATTGTAACCAATAAAAAACCCTACAAAATCAATCCTTTTTATCTAAAAGAGATGTATATGCCTTTTAATTATTTCTGTTGCCTTATAATTATACCTTCTACACAACGTAAGAGCAGATGGATAACCACAAACAGACAGAGAAAAGACAGAGAATTGCTTGCTTACTTCGGTCCACGTCCGTCATCCATTTTATTCATTCATTTATTTACCGTATGTTTCCATGATATATATTATTAATTAGTTGTATTAAAAGATAGTGTATAGTTTAAATTCACTTGAATGCAAGCACATGATACTAGTTGTAGCGTGGCATGCATGCAAAAACTCACACACAGGGTTCAGGGTTGTATTGTATGCATTTAATTGTTTAAATTAAAAAGCTATGGGCTGTTCATGATAATGAGATTGATTTCCGTTGGTTATCCGTTCAACATATATGCCAATTTCTGCCAAATTTGTGGCACCTTCCAGTTACTTGATATTTGTTAATGCTTGCTTAAAACTAATAGAATAAAATTTAAATAGTAGGTCGTTGTGTTGAAGATGTAAGTAGATTTTATTGATATTCAATTACATATAAGAAATTATAATTAAACTTAGGGTACTTTAGTTTATATGAGAATTTTTATATAATTAAATTGGTGAAAAAGAGACATAAACTCAAATCTTCAGTTAAAAGATAAGTGTATTAATTGTGTTATTATTTTATTGTAAATAAAACTATTTTTCGTTGAAAAACCTTATTACACAAAAGAAAATCATCTTTCAAATGGTAAAATATTGACTTAGTTTAATTATTTTAATTTAACATAAATAAGAGTTTTTTTTTAATTTTTCCATATAAAATACTATTTTTAAGAGAAAACAAAAAAAAAAAAAGTCATTTCCCTTTAAAACAACTATTTGTCTGGGTTTATTATTTTCTACATTTTCAACAATATTAAAAGGATACTCAAATGCTAGTTGGATTACTAGTGCTAATGACAATAAATCCACCATTGGTTAGTCTTTTCCTATTGGAGGAAGAGCCATCTTTTGGGCTTCTAAAAAACAAACATGTATTAATCTGAGTTTATAGCATTAGCAACGGTAGACAAATTAAGAAGCAAAATGGCTGAGAAATTTGTTATTGGATATAGAGTTATGACCACAAATCGATGCTATCTATTTCTTTGTATTGTGTATTGTGACGGTGAAGCTACCTTGTTTAGAGCATTTAACAAGGTATATAATGTAAAATCTAGACATATCAGCTTGATACATGAATATGTCAAACAATTAATAAAAGATTGTGTTATTAACATAATATATGTTAAATGAAGTAATAAGTCGGCAAATCCTTTAATTAAAGGATTTTCGACAGATTTAATATGATTACATCTAATGGAATGGGGTTGAAATCCTTTATAGAAAATCACCAGTAATGATAACCCAACTTTATATTAGAATATCATTAATTCAAGTTTAATGGGTAAGAACAAGTTACTGATATGTGATTGTGTGAGCACTGTATTTATTAAAGAATCATTTCAAGATGTTCGATGCTAACTACTAAGCATCAGAGGACGAGTTATAAAACTCTTAAATGAAATTCAAATTTAATTTGGAAGTCTAAAGTAGTAGGGATATATTGTGAACTTTACCTATATGAACAATAAGTGGTGCCGCTTCTAGTAGAAGTAAAAGGATTTATTCTTGTAAATGCTCATGAATTCAAGATAGAGCACAAGGACATAAAAATAGTGCTAAAAGAAGAAAATATCTCAACAAAATAAGATATAATCAAGTGTGAAGTATTTTCGGTTTTAACTTAAAAAGAGACTTTGTTTAAAGCTATAACTGCATATGTCTTTGTTATAACCTTAATATATATTTTACTAATAGAAGGTTTACATCGAACGTTACCTTCATGTATGTATGCATGCATGCATGCATGATGATATTAGTATGATTGAAATATTACAATCTAGTGGGGATTATTATTATATAGATTGTAATATTTGTTTTGAAATGAGAAGTTTTTAAAAAAGAGAGTTAAATGAAAAATAAAATTATAAGCTTTAATTGAAGGCATAATAAACGTTGTGCTTTATTTAATTAAAAAGTATAGTTTTTAATCAATGAAAATGTTACAATATAAATAAACGGATGTTTATCTCACTATATATAT
>JAXCLQ010000013.1:4812154-4825998 GCA_035584115.1 Cedrela odorata | reverse complement strand
TATTACTAGCCAATTCTGTATGATAATACATTATTTTAAAATTTAAATCAAGCACGAACACTACTATCATTATTTATATCTTCCGATAAAAATTAATTTCACCTAATCCAATAGCTAATTGGTTTAATTTTAGTCTAAACAAATATAACCGACAAAATTGTATGTGATAAACAATAATTTCATGATGAACAGTACTATTAGCAAAAAATTGTTATTGAAAAAATACGATAACAATGATGTTAGGAATCATATCGAGTGGTCAATTTAACTCTAAGTCGTCTGATTTGCGAGTAATTTTGAAAATCTCCAAATTGTGAATAGTAATACTATTCTCCTCTCAGCTTAATCATCGACTAAATCCCTCAAACGAAGTTCCTAGAGTATAGCTCGTGTTGTGTGCGTATGATTAGCAGTAAGAAATAGAACTTTAATCGATTAAAAATTGAGTAATTTGAAAGAAATTGAAAAAAATTTAAAAAGGAAGGAAGCCACTAGAAATGAAGAAGAAGATCCTAGGTTCGCATCCTGTTAAGCTTAAATTAAAGTTAAAATTTAATGAAATGACTATTTTGCCTCTGAAAACAATAAGAAGAAATTAAATAGTAAGGGTAAATATGTCATTTGTAGTTTTCTACACATATATTATATTTCAGACTTCAATTATCTCTCATTTAATCTCACATTTGACTCCAATTTAATTTATATTGATCATTATTGAGTCCTTTTTCAGCAAAAATAAATCGTTTATCAATCGAATTTTTCAATCAACACAAATTTTCGTTTGAAGGTTGATTTAATTTTAACCTAAACAAGTATAATCGACTAAATTATCCGTAATAAATAGTAACTCTGTGATGAATAGTACTATTAGCAAAAAATTATTATTGCAAAAACACGATAATAACAATGTTAGGATTCATACATAAAGGTCAATTTAACCCTAAGTCATCGAATTTGTGAATAATTTTGAAAGTCTCCAAATTGTAAATAGCAATACTATTTTTCTCTTGGCTTAATTGTCGACTAAATCGCTCAAACAAAGTTCGTAGAGTATAGCCCATGTTGTATACATGTAATTAACAGCAAGAATCGGAACTTTAATCGATTAGAAATTAAGTAATTTGAAAAAAATTTGAAAAAAATTTTAAAAGGAAAGGCAAAGGAAGCCACTAGAAATGAAGAAGAACATCCTAGGTTCGCATCTTACCAAGCTTAAATTGAAATTAAAATTTAATGAAATGACTATTTTGTCTTTACAAAAAATAAGAAGAAATTAAATAGTGAGGGTAAATATATCATTTGTAGTTTTCCTATACATATATTATATTTTAGGCTTCGATTCTCTCTCATCTTATCTTAAATTTGATTCTAATTTAATTCACATCGATCATTATCGAGTCTTCTGTTAGCAAAAACAAATCGTTTATCAATCGAATTTTTCAATCAACACTAATTTTTATTTGAAGGTTGGTTTAATTTTAACATAAACAAGTATAATCGACTAAATTATCCGTAATAAACAATAACTCTGTGATGAATAGTACTATTAGCAAAAAATTATTATTGTAAAAATACGATAATAACAATGTTAGGATTCATACATAAAGGTCAATTTAACTCTAAGTCGTCCAATTTGTGAGTAATTTTAAAAATTTCCAAATTGTAAATAGTAATACTATTTTTCTCTCAGCTTAATTGTCGACTAAATCGCTCAAACAAAGTTCTTAGAGTATAGCCCGTGTTGTATATGTGTAATTAGCAGCAAGAATCGAAACTTTAATCGATTAGAAATTGAGTAATTTGAAAAAAATTTGAAAAAAATTTTAAAAGGAAAAGCAAAGGAAGCCACTAGAAATGAAGAAGAACATCTTAGGTTCGCATCCTGCCAAGTTTAAATTGAAATTAAAATTTAATGAAATGACTATTTTGTCTCTACAAAAAATAAGAAGAAATTAAATAGTGAGGGTAAATATATCATTTGTAGTTTTTCTATACATATATTATATTTTAAGCTTCGATTCTCTCTCATCTTATCTTAAATTTGACTCTAATTTAATTCACATTGATCATTATCAAGTCTTCTGTTAGCAAAAACAAATCGTTTATCAATCGAATTTTTCAATCAACACTAATTATTATTTGAAGGTCGGTTTAATTTTAACCTAAACAAGTATAATCGAAAAAATTATCCGTAATAAACAGTAACTCTATGATGAATAGTAATTCGTGATTAACAATACTATTATTTAAAAATTATTATTGCAAAAATATGATAATAACGATGCTAAGAATTATACCTAAGGTCAATTTAACCATAAGTCGTTCGATTTGCGAGTAATTTTGAAAATCTCCAAATTATGAATAGTAATAATATTTTTCTCTAGACTTAATCATCGACTAAATTGCTCAAACAAAGTTCCTAGAGTGTAGCCTGTGTTATATACATGTAATTAGCAGTAAAAAACAGAAATTTAATCGATTAAAAATTCAATAATTTGAAAAAAAAAATTTAAAAATTTGAAAATTGAATAATTTGTAAATAAAGAATAACATCCTAGGTTCACATCTTGTCAAGCTTAAATTGAAATTCAAATTTAATGAAATAACTATTTTGTCCCTAAAAAAAATAATAAAAAATTAAATAATAAGGGTAAATATATCATTTGTAGTTTTTCTATACATATACTATATTTTAAGCTTCAGTTCTCTCTCATTTGATTTCAGAATTGACTCTAATTAATTTATATCAATCACTATCGAGTTCTCTTTCAGCAGAAATAAACTGTTTATCAATCGAATTTTTTAATCAACGCTAATTTTCGTTTGAAAGTTGGTTGTGCGAATAGAGCTTTAAAGAAATATTTTTTAAACTTATCGTATTGTTATCAAATCACTCCTAATAATTAAGTAAATATTAATATAGAATTATTTACTCGGTTTTCAATACCCCAATATAATTTATAAAATAACAAAATTACTCTTAATATGTAAAATAACTAAAATATTCTTAGTTTAAATTCTGAGATATTATATTAGGAGAAGTACATAATTAAGAATCACATTCCATAACAATAATATATTCAACAAAAAATAAGAATAATAATATTCAACAGAAGATAATAATAATAATAATAATGATAATAATAATAATAATAATTAGATGGGACAAGCATACTAGGCTCTTTTGCATTTTCATCCAATAAATTTTTGCAATATATATATATATATATTGAATTAATCAATCATAATAATATAAATAATGATGAGATAATAATTTAAAACACGTATCATAAATTTATTGAATAGTTCTATTGAGCCGTCTTGCCTAACTTTTTTATTTTTGGTTCAATAGCTTCATCTACCAATTATCAATTAAGGAGTGATATTATTTAACAATTAAAAAAAAAATTAGTCATCACGTCACTTGATGTAAAATAAGAAGTTTTGAGATAACTATATAAAATGACTAGATGAGTTGAATTACACCGATACACATTTTTTCCCCGAACAAAATATTGGACTTCAAAAGCATCATTTTCCAAAAGAAGTGCAGACGCCTTCTAGGTGATTCTCGACAAACCGAAAATTCCAAAAGAATCCTACATGATCCAGGAAATTGTAGTGACTGTAAAACAAATTACGTACGAGTATTGAAATTGGAAAGAAAACACTTACTTTACTTGAAAAGAAAGCTTGAATTTTCCACTGGAGCTGAAAAATAGGAAGATATACTACTTGGACAAAATTCATCACATTTTGTCTCATTTTATCTTTATTCATTGGGACAAGGACTTTAGTTCCTGTATATGCATTCACTTTCATCAATGTAGTATCAAAATTGCATATACTTAATTGCCTTTCCAAGTTAATTCTCAGGTCTAGTAGCCACCTTAATTTCGATGGACCTTCTTCCTTACTTTCCCAGCTGTTTCTATTGTTTTTCTTGTTATGTTTTTCCAAGTAATATTCTTAGTAGGCTGCTCTGAATTTCTCTGAGTTTTTTTAGAATTTTAGACAAATTTTTAAAGTGTGGTCCATATTAAACCTAATGTTAGACTAATTTTGAATCAACTTTTAGGGATAAAACCAGCCGTCTGTGTTACCTGTTCGTGAGCCACCTTAGCTCACTTGGAAAACGTTTTGAACTGGAGTAATATTAAAACAAAAATTTAATAAATTTACAATATATACTTTAAATTTCTCTTTTATATATTCATCTCAATCGCCACTATAATTGAATCATATCAAAATAATTATATATGTGAAATTATTAAATAAGTGTATCAATACAATAATGTGGTATATTTGTCCCAATTACCAAAACGCTCTTGTTTGAAAAATTCTGATAGCTTATATGTAGACAAATTAAGCTAATTTTTTTTTAATCATATATTAAGAAGCCACAATTTCTTTTTAAAAAAAAATAGAATGTATAAATTGAAAATTTTAATAAAAACAATCTTAAACTTTGTAATAAAACACTTAGAGAAATATAATATAAAATAAAAAATTTGACTATTAATTAATACATAAGTCGAAGGTTTCTTAGTTCAAAACATATAATGCATTAATTGTATAACATAAATGACAAAAGAAGCTACAAAGAATCTGCAGTATAAACTAATTAAAAGCATTGACCTCAACTCCGAATATTAATATAACAGTCAAATTAATCACAAGTTAAACTATATATGGGAACACAAGAACTCAAACCAGTCTTATGCTAACTAATCTGTTTAATAAAGATGCATGCATGCAAATAAGCTGACGCATCTACTCTTATTTTATTATGCAAACAAATTTCCCCATTCTGTTGTTAATAATCACTAGGAAATAATGCATTGCTTTGTAAACCAAATACCTAACTATTTATGAAACATTCAACAATAGGCTTAAATAATTAATTATCATGCAGCGGACAGAAAACGACATCGTGGACTACTATTGAACCTACCAAGTACTAACATTCACTTAATTAAAAAAATTATATTCATGTTATAATGAAAGAAATGGTCACCCCTCCTTCTCTATAAATAGGTCGCAAATTCTCATGCTTATAGCATCGAAATAATTAGCTTAGCAATATCAGAAAATTTAAGCAAATATGGGTAGTGGGCAAAATTATGTTCAGTGTTCTTCCAAAGTTGGGATCATTGGTGCTGGTATTAGTGGTATTGCCGCTGCTAAACAGCTTCGTCACTGTGATCCTTTGCTTTTTGAGGCCAGTGATTCAATTGGGGGTGTTTGGAAACATTGTTCTTTTAGTTCAACAAAACTTCAAACTCCTCGTTGTAATTTCGAGTTTTCTGATTATTCATGGCCAGAAAGAGAGAATGCAAGTTTTCCTTCTCATCTTGAGATATTGGATTACTTGCATGGCTATGCCACACATTTTGATGTAATGAAATACATCAATTTTAATTCAAAGGTTGTCGAAATTCGATACGTTGGTGATCATCGTGTCACCGACCAACTTTCTGTAATTCCTGGAGAGTATGACGTTCTGTTAAAAGGTTATCCGGTTTGGGAAGTTGCTGTGGAGAATAATCAACATAAAAATATTCAGGTTATTGTTTGAATTCAAATTTAGCATCGTGAAATGCATTTAGTAAATCCACCAATATGATTACAGATTATTCGGTATACCTAAATTTATAATCGTTTTATTTGTTTGTTGGTATAGTGGTATGCGTTCGAGTTGCTGGTCGTGTGCATTGGGAGGTATGGAGACATAGCAAGAATGCCAGTTTTCCCAGCCAACAAAGGGAAAGAAATATTTAATGGTAAGGTATTGCACTCCATGGATTACTCTAAGCTTGACAAAGAGGCTGCTACGGAGCTACTCCAAGGAAAGAAAGTTGCAATTATCGGATACAGGAAATCGGCAATTGATTTGGCTGTAGAGTGCGCTGAGGCAAATAAAGGTATATCATGTAATATGTATCATGTAATATGTATCAAACTAAATTTATTGAACATATAGATAATCTTCTCTAATAAAGACGTGTGCACTTTTATAAAATACATACAACAATTTTCTATACAAAGAATAATTGAGCAAAATTTTATTTTTTTTGACAATTTCTTATATAGAAAATTGTCGATTTGTATTTTTAAAAGTTGTAAATATTTGAACTTGAGAACTTTTGTATACAATAATGATCTAACTAAATGTACTAATATTAAATATATGATTTGATAATGTTGTCTTGCTCAGATTTCTATTTGACTGAGGAAATAAACCCAAAAAAAAAAAAATTATATACGAATAAATGAAGCCCTTATAAGACATCCTAATTAATTAAAATTAGCATGATTTTAACAAGTGAGCATACTAGCTATTGTTTCACTTGGGTGAAAAGGATTGAAGTTTTAAGTTACAAAAATGTTTATATGCTAGAAATATATTCATTTTATTGTAAGTTATTATATAATTCAACCCACGACCGTACCAATAGTACAATTAGGAGAACTAACTTTATGCTATCTAAACATTAATCATTGTTATTTGTTTATTAATGAAAAATTAATATAATATGAAAGTATCTGTGATTAATATTTTATCTACGAAGACGATAACATACTATTAGTGAGTCAATTTGACTGAAAATTTTTCCTTTCCATCTTCCTCAAATTTTATTTATTTATTATTTGTTGTGCTTCGTCTTGATTCCATACTCATCCTGACTCCAATATATATATATATATATAGATATATATATATATATATATATATTGGAGAACTTGATTTAGGATATTTTATTTTTAGGGAAATAGTTTTGGCTTGTCATCGTGGAATAATAGATCAAATAATCGACTCTCTTTTCTATCAGTTTTTGAGGAAGAACTTATTTTGTATTTGTGCATAGAGTTGGAGTTGGATTAAGGTTTTACTGTTAGAAAACTTATAAAATAAATAAATAATAAAAGATATGTTTAAAATTGAGGTGATGTTATTTTTAACTAGTAAAAATAAATATTTTAATTATTAATTTTAAAGATTAAATAGAATCACAACACCTAAATGACTTTTAACAAAAGGGAAAAAAATTATATATTGATTAATTTATGAAACAAGATTGGGACTTTGCAGTCCAGGACAGATTGGTGCTAGCTAAGCTAGATGACCTATTCCTGATTCATGTGGATTAGGTCGAGGGCAGCACACACAAACCGACCATTCATGTTGATGCTGTAAAATTAGATGGTCTATCATAGAAATTTCATTGAAAGAAATCAACTAGTACATAGAAACTATATTTAAGAATTTAAAATTACTGGTAGAAGAATATTTTTGAAGAATATCCTGCAGGAAGACGATACATTGATCTTTTTTTTCTCCAAGTTAGGCAACTTTGGTTTGCATTCCATAAGAAATTGCATGCATGTGGCATATGCCAGAAGATCATCAGGTTTAAATTTTGTCTCTTCTTTTAAGAAAAACGGTGGTGACGATCTTGTATTTGTATTTGTATTGTATTGTATATTGACATTTCTGTTGGTCTGCTTTTCCATTGATTGATTGAAGGACCAAATGGACAGCCATGCACAATGGTGATAAGGACTTTACATTGGACTGTTCCATCTTACTGGATATGGGGTTTGCCTTTTTTCTTGTTTTATTCAACAAGATCTTCTCAATTTCTCCATCAAAGGCCAAACCTAGGCTTCCTCAGGAACTTGCTGTGTTCCCTCTTATCTCCCATGGTAATTCTCTGATCATATAGAACAAACTTTCTCACATGTTCAAATTATTAACAAGAAATTAATATCAATTATTGTATATTCCTAAATTTACAGAGAAGAGCAATTTCCAAGTTCATAGAATCTTACTTGGTGTGGAAGCTACCCCTAGTGAGATTTGGGCTAAAACCAGATCATCCATTTGAGGAAGACTATGCATCTTGCCAAATGGCAATTTTGCCAGAAAATTTCTTTTCTGAGGCAGAAAAAGGGAAGATATTGTTCAAAAGAACATCGAAATGGTGGTTTTGGAGTGGAGGAATTGAATTTGAAGACAAGTCCAGATTGGAGGCTGATGTTGTTCTTCTTGCTACTGGCTATGATGGCAAGAAGAAACTCCAATCTCTCTTACCTCAACCTTTTTCTAGTCTACTTCTGGACTCTTCTGGGACCATGCCCTTGTACAGGTATACCTAATTAATAAGTCACTTATATATTTATTCCAAATATATAAATATATACAACTCAAAAGTCCAGTACACTTCAGTCTTATTAATTTTAAAAATATTCATCCAAAGCCGTATACGTCTTATTGAATGTGTGCATATATGCAGGGGCACAATTCATCCATTGATTCCGAACATGGGATTTGTGGGTTATATTGAGAGTGTATCAAATCTTCACACAGCAGAGCTCCGCAGCAAATGGCTGGCTAGACTTGCTGATCAGAAATTTAAGCTTCCGAGTGTGGAAAATATGCTTGAACAAATAAGGAATGAAATGGAAATAATGAAGAAAACAACTCGATTTTTCAAGAGACACTGCATTTCAACATTCAGTATCAACCACAGTGATGAGATTTGTGAAGAGATGGGATGGAAATCTTGGAGGAAGAACAACTGGTTCTCGGAAGCTTTCAGCCCTTACACCAGCCAAGACTATCAAGAATAAAATTATTACCTAACATACCACTCTTGTCTGTTCTGTGGCGACTAAATATTTCTTTGCTTTGTATGCTTTTCTATTTTATTGCCCTTTGCGTGGAATAAAGGAAATAATATTACTTTTTCAAGAATAATGATATCTAAATTCATTAATATATGTATGTTTAAACTAAAACGTAGTGGACAATAGATTTTTAAATGTCCCTATTAAACTAAAAAAATATTACTTGTACTGCACAAACGCAATAAATAATAATAAATTGCTTGTGTCGCACTGAAACTAAACTCTACCCATATAGAAGTTAATATCATTTTCACTACTGATATGAATTATTATATTATTTACAATGTGCTAAAAACAAAATTGAATTTATTTATCAATTCATACATTTTTATTTATGTAATTTTTTTATTTAATATTATAGAATTCATTATAGAATAATAAGTAACATGATATTGTTGTATTAATTTTACCAAGGGTGTTATGAACTTTTGGTCCAACACAATGCCTCTTTGGTGCTGAGTTTATCAACCTTATCAATGTATATAAATACCTTTTAAACATTTTCTCTACTTCAGTACAGCTTTTATCAGCACAAAATATACTTAAGTGAAATGAAGGTAAGTCACGAACATTGCATTGTTGCTCTGCCTGTAAATTAATACCATTCACATAAACAAAGTAAAGAGTATTATGAATTATATCTTTTACCGTGTGCTAAAAACAAAAACAAAAACTAGTTTGTTTATCTACTTTTATATCTTCATTTATGTGATTTTTGATTTGATGCTACCGAATGATATGTAACATGATATTATTGTTAATTATTATTATTGATGCAATAAAAAATTCTTTTTTGTAGATCTCGTGCACCAACAACTATCTCCCTTCTTCTTTTAATACAAATTCATAATACCTGTGACCACAATTAAGAGTTATGGGGTGAAAAGTCGGTTGTCTGACGAAAATCTTCCGATGCTTAAATTAGAGTTTTACTTGTAGTTATGAAAAAGAGAAAGCTAAAGAAAGATTATAGTATTTTTCACCAAAGTTTCAGTAATCATCTTATGTTATAGCTGATCTCTTTTTATAGATGTTATTATCTTCTTAATATGGCAGTATATTATGAAATCTAGCAACCAGAATCTCACTGTGCGAGAATCACAAAAATTTCATAGGTTAAGCATCGGCTTCCAGATTTGGTGGCATCGTATTTTTAGGATTTTTATTATATAAGAAGCTTAATTTGGCAAGAATCCTTATTATGGAATAATCTAGGAATGTATGGGAAAAAGATGAATCCTTCACTAATATGTAACTATAGTGAGGTCTCGAAAATCTTTGTTTGGGGATCGTTATTATCCTGAGATAAGCTCTGGCTTTGCCTGCCCAAAACCTTCGTAAGCTGTAGCCGAGACCTTAATGAAATGTAGCTAAGACCTTTATAGTGCGTCCTTGGGATAAGACTTGATCCAAGCCTCCTAATGATTCTGAAAAGTCTCGGCTCCTATCTCTCCTAAAATCCTCGCCATACCTTTTATTATTATGCCGACCTGAGACCTTTTTCTTTTTTTTCCAAACACGACACAGGCTCCATATCACTTGAATTGCTCTTCTTGGGTAGCAATCGGTCTCATAACACTATCCATCTCTTCTGTAAAACTATTTCAAGCCTTTATTCTTCTAGGCTTTATGCATACTGGAATATACCCAACATCAAGCCCCCTAGTTTTAGTAAAAAATAACTGTTCATTGATTAAAACCAAAGATGATGGTTCTAAAAAGACACGCCTGCCTGTCATAATTAAATATTCAGTTGGGAGTCTGCTTGTTTTCGCAATGTGGCAAATGATGACTGGTTCTAGGGATCCTAACATTTCAGACCCTAAGAGATTTAACTGCCCTTAATGATGGCTGCCCTCTTTTCATTAATAAGATGCTTCCTCTCAGCTTCTCCCTCAACGTGGCAACATCTCATCCCTTGATCTATAATGGGTATCGGCGGTTGGGGTTCTTCTTCTCCCTTAAATATCCTACCTTTTGCCTTTTCACCTTTTTCTTTACCTTTATGCCATCACTTTTCCTTTGCAAATAATTTTAACAACAAAATAGCAACAACAACTCAATTTCGAGCTTTACACAACTTTAAGTTTTTCAACTCTCAATAGTAAGTTTCTTCTCCTTTCCTTTCATTCTTTTGCAATTGATTTTGTGGTATATTTGATCAATTATGGAACTTAATAGACATCTTCTTAGATTTAGAGACATTTAGGTTAATCCTTTTGAGTTGTTGAGAGTCATAAAATGGCCTTTTAACCCCTCACTTTCTTTATGTAAAAACAGAAAATGTCTTCTAGTGAAAACGTCTCCATCGAAGAGACTTAGCATATTTTGAAGTAGACAAATTTACCTCGATCATAACCGAAACAGACTTAGAAGTATATACTAGGCTACATAAAATCCTTGAAGGGATTTATCTTAAGGTTCTTGAAGTGAACTAGCTTCCAAGTTGCCCTCGAGAGGGCGAGATAGCCTTCAACGAAGAATTTTTTCACATAGATATTAGACTACCTATTCAGCCATATTTTACTTGAATCTCGCTTCCTTTGGACTCCCTCCCTACCAACTAAACCTTAACAGTTAGAGAATCATATCTGGTCTGTACATCGTATAACACTAGATCTTAGATCATAACCTTCTTTTAAGAAGATTGAGTACATATTCATTTTGAAAAGAAATTCTATAAGTAGTCTTGGGTGGTTTTACCTTCAGAATCGAGCCGGCGAGAACAATCCCATTACTGGCATCGCTACCTCCAACAAAACTTGGAAGAAAAAATAGTTTTTTTTTGGAGGTAATTTGAATTCAACCCGATATTTTCATGTACCCAAACCTTTTAGTGAAGTGGTCTTTTAAAGCGGCAAGCCAACATTAGCCCCTCCTAGCTATGAGAGGGTAAAACTGGCAAGGTCATTAACTTCTGACTAGAGTCTTTTACTCTCGGAAGAAGAACTGCTTAGTCCAGATCTGGTAAGTTTCTGTATCCAAACACCAATTAGCCTCAGAAAATGCCATTCTTCGAGAAGTGACTCGTCCTTAGTGTTGGGGTTACAATAACTAACTGTAGTTTTATTTACGTTTACAGATGAAATAGCTTTCAAAGACTAAGCTCCAGATCCCTTTCAAGTCTTGCAAAGACTTGCTAAAGGAAAAGGGAGAGGAAAAGCCCCTCAACCTTCAAAGGCCGCCCAGAAAAATCCAACTAAGGCTTCGGAAGCCTTGAAGGCAGCTGGCTCCTCCCGTGCAGCCCGCCCCGTGGTTCCCTCCAAAGGGGTAGTAATTTGAGATCTGATACCTCTCCTCCCAACTCCCCCCACTGACAAAGGCAAGTGTAAGGCTATAGTTGAAGCTTCTGCGGAAAGGACCAAGAAGAAGAAACAGATGTTCGGCAAGACCGACCAGGAGGTTTTTTAAAAATTTCCTTCCATGCATTAACCTACAGGTGCAGAGCATTAGTGATAAGTTCTCTGAGGACATCACTGGGATCTCAGAGGAGTTGTTGCTGAATTTCCAGCTAAAGTGGCTGGGTCGGGTAAGTACTCTCTCTTAGTGTTAAAAAGCGATAAATGTTTGTATCTTAGACTCTACTAATTATTGGTGCTTTTTCAGCTTTTCTACTCGACCATTCTGCAACACAGTACTCTTACTAGAGATTACTCTCGGGCATCAGAGGCCAAGAAGAGGGTCGAGAAGGCGGAGATAGACTTGGCTTTCGCAAGAAGCAAGTACGAATCTGACCTTGGCGTAGTGCATAAAGAGCGGGAGAAACTTCAAATAAGGGTGACTACGGCTAAGTCGTCTCAGTCCGAGGTGAATAGGATGACAGAGGCCTTAAGGTCTGAGCTAGACAACTTGAGGGAGGAGGGAGAGGCATGTCTTCAAAGCTTGAATAAGGCGTGTGAAGAGCTGCAAGTGAGCTTGGACACTGAGAAGAAAAAGTTCGCGCTCCTGGCTAAGAAGGTTGAGGATGACGAGGCAGAGATGGGAGTTCGGTTTCGTGAGCGGGTCAATAATAGCATTGACCTGACTTATGAGACACTTCAAGGCCAATATCCTGACCTGGACCTAGGTTAGCTATATGAAGCCTTAAGGCGTCCAGATCCGACGCGAGAAGGAGAAGGCTCTGACTGGGTGTTCCCTGAAGGGGAGAGATATCCTAATCTGAAGACCAAAGTTTGTGCCCCTAATAAAGTCTACTACCAACCCCTCTGCTAAGCCCTCTACTGCAAATACCCCCATGGAAGTCTCTTCCGCAGATGAGATAGAGGCTCTTTCTGCTGACTTAGCGACTCCTCTAACCGACCCGGCGACTTCTCTAGCAGATCCAACTCCTCCCGTTAACCTCCTAGCCGATCATATTGTAGAAGTTTAGTTTTAGTTTTTTTTTTTTATGTAATACTTTAATTAATGAAATTTCATTTCAAGACTTCTGATTTTCTTTTTCCTCTGATTGCTTACTTTTTCTTTAACTAAGTAGTTTCGCACAATCCTTGCTTACCATATGAACTTGGATTACCTGTTAACATTAACTTGGCATAACAATATCCTAAACTGTTCATTCTTCATTCTTACATCCCAGACTTCGTTGACACATTTCGTATTAGTCGCTTGATAACTTCTTTGATCGATTCTTTCCTAAACCAGGCCCAAAGGCCTATTTGGGCTTGGAATTATACTGTTCGGGAGTGAATAACAAGCTAACATCTAGGAACCGCGTTATTCATTTTCAGGCTTCGGGAGTAGATTATCCCGAGACGTTTGATGAGACCATCCGAAAACCTCTTTTGCTAATACTCTCCGAGACTGTGATCAAGACTTACTTAAGCTAAGGATAATATTACCTTGAGGAAAATAGAAAGCTGACATCTAGAAACCGTGTCACGCATATCCAAGCTTCGAGAGGAGATTACCCCAAGAGGTTTAATAAGATCATCTGAGAACTTCTTTTGTTCATGCTCTCCGGGACCGTGCTAAAGGCTTGCATGAGCTAAGTATAATATTACCTGGAGGAAAATAGAAAGCTGACGTCTGGGAACCGTGTCACCCATGTCCGGTTTCGGGAGAAGATTACCCCGAGAAATTTGATAAGATCATCCGAGAACCTCTTTTGCTCATGCTCTCCGAGACCGTGCTCAGGGTTTGTTTGAGCTGAGGAT
>JAXCLQ010000013.1:4774272-4791648 GCA_035584115.1 Cedrela odorata | reverse complement strand
GGGTCTTGTAATACATTATGTGTGATTAAGTAATGTCATACATGCCCTCATATGATATTACATGATATTTCGTAATTTTTACACATTTTTTAATTTGAAATTAAAAATATAGATTAGTGCAAAAATGATTTTATATCAATGAAAATTAGTAAAAATGAATAAAAAAGTTTAGCATATTAACTTTTCTTTTCTCAAATTTAAGAATTTGTAAACGTTGTTATGATAGATATCTATTGTTCAAAATGTTTTAATGTCCACCATGAAGAAAAAATCTTATAAAATCATTTTAACTTTTAGGAAAAACGACTGTAATATCAACTGCCTTTCGAAGCTTTCCACTTATCAATGACCGAAATCATATTTCTTCGCCTCTTGGTTTTCTCATCATCCAACCGATCCAATTTTTTCGTGTTCTTCGCAATCTTCTTCTTTTTCTTCAACAACGATTGCATTTCCATTTCCATTTATATTTACTCTTTATGTCGAGTCGAATTCATTTATTAGTATTATTTCAATTCCATTAAGTATATTGTACCTAATATTTTTATGATTTAAAACGGATCATATATGCTTAGCATTTTCATCATCTTCATCTTCAAAGTAATTCTCGAGAACCTTTTCATCCATTTGTAATGAGATTCCCATTACCAGCCCTATTACTCCATATTGATTTATCAATTTGGGCAGCCATTAGTTAATCGATTACAACAATTGGTTAGGATTCTCAATTCCAAGAATATAACCGTGCCCTGCTATTGAAGTTTTGTGATCTTCTATTATCGCAACTATACTATATTCTCCGCCAATGTCGATGGCCGGGAAGCCGTACTCCAAATTGGGATAGGGTAAAAAAAATCGAAAATCGGACTGGATCAGACTGATCGACCCGCTCCGGTCTTTATATTTTTAAAAAATATCATTCATTTTGGTTTTAATATTAAAATTTAAAAAATCGAACCAATCCAAAAACTAATAAAATATATATAAATTTTAAAGTAAAAAAAAAAAAAAACTATATTAGGCATATTTTAATTGGTTAAATTTATTAATTATAGTACAATTGTTCCACTTAATTAGAGATAGTTATAAAATCGAAAAAAAATTAAATTAATTTCAGAGAAAATTCTAGTTCAATTCTAAATTATAAAAATTTAATTCAACTAAACGGAACCAATCTTTTAAATATTGTTCAATTTTAGTTGATTCTCACTTATCTTTCAGTACGGTATGGCACCAAAATTATAGGAAACATTTTTTATGGGTCCTGTATAATTTTAACTAATATAAGGCTGAACCAGACTGTGTCCAACCCTAATATAAGTTGGTGCCTGTCTCTCTAAGGCACACTTCTTTCCTCACAATTCTTCTGTCTCACCAATTAAAAATTTTTAAATTGGTTACCTAAAGTCCTCGTAAGACAACAAACCTAGAGTCCTAGTAAGCACATGAACTTAATTTATTTATTTATTTTCTTACAAATTTAAGAAATTGCAAATGTTATCGTGATAGATCTCCACCATGAAGATAATGCATAATATTACAAGACCCTACATGATTGATGTGTTTATTGTTTTTAAATCTGTTGCATAAAGTTCTAGTAAGAGAACGAAAAATGAGTTGCTATTGATACATTAAAACTTGTCCTCACAAAAGCTAAATAAATTCTTACAAGAATACTACTACATCATTAGGTGGTCGAGTGGTTCTTGTGCGAATGATGCGGCCGGTATGAGAGGAGGGCTATGTATTCTATAATTAGACACAATTAAAATAACTAAATTTACAAATAATTTACTATTTTAATTTCAAACAATAATCTTACATGAGCAGCTTACTTGTGCGGCCTGTGAGGATTATGCGACCTGTGCGACAGCAAATAAAATGTCTGCATAAAAATGAAAAAAGAAAAGCAAAAACTTAGCATATGCAAACGTCCACACCGTATAGACAAAATCTTTTATAATATTAGAGGACCCTACATAATTGATGTTGTTTTGGTTGTCTACTTAAGAAAGGGTAATATGGTAACTTACACTTCTATTCTCACAAATTTGTACTCTACGCCAGTTTCAAGTTTTTGAATTAGTTACCAAATGTTCTGATAAGATAACAAAAATGAGTCACTAATCGTACAATAATACCTGGTCTTCACTAAAGCTTGACAAACGCTTACAAGTATACTGCATCACAAAGTTGTTTACTAGGTGTAGTCCTTGTGCAAATGATGCGACCTGTGGTGGTGGAACCTTCGCAAATGATGCGGCCTGTGCGGAAGGAGAGATCTGTAGCTCGTAATTAGAGACAATTAAAATATTTAAATACAAATAATTTACCATTTTAATTACAAACAAAAAATCTTATATAGATACTAACTTGAAAAACCTTGGTTTGAAGAGAATAAAAGTGACATAATAAACTCGACAATCTCAAAAATGCCTTAACAAAATTAAATAAAAAAAAAACCTAAAAGAAAAGAAATAAAAATTTTAAATGGCAGTTTTTTAATATATATATATATATATAGATATATTAATTTTAAGAATTTTTAAATGTTATCAAGGTGTGCGTCATAGACGTCCACCATGGAGAATAAAATCATACATTAAAACTTTTTTCAATAAAGCTCATCAAATAGTTACAAATATAATACATCATTCAGTTGTTCAAGGTGGTTCTTGTAAAAATGATACAACTCGAGTAGGGGTGGATAATATATAGTGCAGTTTCAATTTTTAGTGGAACCAAAATTTAACATGGGAAAACTCAGTTTTTAAAATTTAGAACTAGAACCTATCCTGTATAACATGATACTTTACCTTGTATCAATTCTTTTTTCTATTCCAACCAATTCTATGGTACCTTGTATTGCTTACCCAAAACTGCATAATTAAACAACAACACATAATTTTCCGCAGCATCAACAATAACAATGCCAGCAACAATAGTAGCAACAACACCACTACCAATAGTAGCAGTAGCAACAACATCAACAGTAGTTGTAGTAGTAGTAACAACTACAAGTAAAATTAGTAAATAATATAATTGATTCAAAAACAAATCATGTAAATGATTCAACAAAATCAAACAATTAAGTTATCATTCACTTTTCAAACTTCGAAATAATTTTGATTCATATCTTTTGCATTCGTCACCATACTTTTTTATTTTTTTACCGCTATAAATAAAAAAAAACACACACACACACACACACTAGTTAATATAAGATTAAAGTAACAAGATCCAAACTGAAATTACACAATTAGTCTTACTTGAATAATATCATTTTACATCTTCCATTAAAATTTCAATATTTATTGATGTAGCTGTAACCTGTAACCAATCTTCATTATAGATTGATGATTGCATATCTTTCAGAGTTAATTTTTTTTAAAATAGATGAAGAACACGATCAAATGTACTGAAAGCAGATTCTGAAGCAACAATGGATATGGTAATTACCAATACATCTCTTGCAATTTTAGAAAGAACCTTATACTTGTACTTATTACTTTTCCTCCAACCTAATATATCAAGATTTTTCCAACCATGTTCACAAGTTTCTTCAAAGTACTTTTCTAAGTCTAATTTAGACTCCACATCTAGTTGCCATTAATTCATCTTGAATCTATATATCATCATCATTGCAACCAACGCCAAATTTCTCTTCCACCACACTTAAGCTTTAAGATAACTAACTTGCTTCAGAACATCTTTAACCACCTTCACAAAAATCAAACAACTTATTGTAATTTCGATCTCAAAACAACCAAGATCAAATCAATTGAAGATTAAATGAAACCCTGGAATCATTTTAGATTTCAAAGAAGCTAAGAAGTAAACAAGAAAAGTCAAAGAAAGACAGAAGAAAAAGAAGAAGAAGATTTCAAGAAGGATATTTATTACTATATTTTGAATAACTATTTTCTATACAATGTAAATGGTAACAAGCCGACTTATAAAGCCTTCTGCCTACACTTGTACAAATTTTATTTGCTAACTATTCTTGACTCTAACCACCTTTACATGTCAGCATAACTATTCACAACATAATGTTAATAGGAAAATAGAAAACATAATTAACATTCACAATTCTCTACCTTCATTATGTTTTCATACACAACACGTAAACTTCTTTCTTTCTTATACCTGTACACTTCTTGGAACAAGAACTTCTCTCTACAAGCACAACTTGACCTGCATCTTCTAACCTCACTTGTAACTAAACAATAACAACTTTCATACTCTTCAGTCATCAAATATATTTTATCTAAAAAAGATTAAGCAACTCTACACAATGCCTAAATTTAGCAACTGACACAGCCTTTGTCAGCATATTAGCTGAATTTTCCTTAGTGCTGACTTTGATCAACTCCACAACACTACAACTTACTATTTTTTCACGAATGAAATGTAATGGTTCTTTCATGAAATACATGATTTTTAGCCAATTGAATTGCATATTGGCTATCAAAAAAAAAAATGTTTATTAATTTCTGTGATAAGCCTAACTCATATATGATCTCCTTATACCAAATGACTTTCTTTATTGCTTTAGTGACTACCATGTATTTAACCTTTGTTATTGACATGTAAATCACCTTAACTAGCCTTTAATGTAAAAATGTTGTTCTTACATCCATTTGTTCTAACTCTAGGTCCAAGACTGCTACAAGATTCTAATTAAAGTATGTCTTACCATAGGTGATAATATCTTTGTAAAATTCACTTCTTCTTTTTGTGTGAATCTTTCAACCACAAGTCATGCTTTATACCTAACTGCTTTAATGCTCGACTCATCCTTCTATTTCTTGAAAATCTAATTACAGCCTACTACTTCTTTCTTGATGTTTTTGCACCAACTTTCAAGTCTTGTTTTATTCCAAGAGTCAATTTCATCATGCATGGCTCTAAGCTATTTATCTTATTCATTACCATTCAAGGCTTCTAAAACAATAACAAGTTTTGAACTTCCAAGATTTTCTCCTATGAATAAAGCATATGATATCAAATTAGCATATCCATACCAAGAAAAAGGCTTTACTTGCCTTTTGGTTATGTTTCTGACCAAATTTTACTCTTACAAATTATGTTGTTCTAGAATACTAGTTTCAATGTATCACTTGACTCTTCAAAAATCTCAGTTATCTTGCATTTGTTCTATTTTAACTCCACCTCAAATTGAACTTCTTATATTTTTTATTCTTTATTTTTCACCTTTGAACTACTTGACAACCTATTCCTTATCAATTCTTCCTCATGAAAAGACACATCTCTACTTATTATGCATTTTTCATGTTTCCCATCAGCACACTAAAGCTAGTATCTTTTCACATGTTCTGGACAACCTAAAAATACTTCTTTTACTACTTTAAGGTCTAACTTTTCATATTCCAAGTATGCATATGATGTGCATGTAAAACCTCTTAAGTGTTTCAAGCTAGTTAGGTGACCAGAATAGATCTCTTCAAGAGTTTTAAAGTTGAATGTAGAGGCTGTACTCTATTAACTAAATCAGTAGCTAGTGTAATAGCTTCTACCTAGAATAATTTTAAAAGATCTATACTTATCAGCATACATCTTGCACTCTCCATTATTGTCTTATTTTGCCTTTTAGCTAGGCCATTTAACTGAGGTATGTGCCTTATAATTCTATGCGTCTCTATTCCTTTCTTCTTGCAAAACTCATCAAAAAATCCACTACATAACTTTATACCATTGTCAGTTTCTAGCATCTTAATTTTTTTGTTCTTTTGGTTTTCAACTAAAACTTTTAATGTTTAAACTTGCTGAAAACTTGGTCTTTACTTTTAAGAATGTATAACCACACATTTTTAGAGAAATCATCTGTTATTGACAAAAAATACCTAGCTTTACCTAAAGATGCAACTTGAGATGACTCCTAAACATCTGAGTGGAGGTAATCAAGAACTTCTTGTCTTTTATTAGATCCCACCCTAAATTTAACTCTATGATGTTTTCCTAGCACACAGGATTCACAAAATTTTAGACTATTTAACACATCTTCATCTAGCTACCCCTACTTCTTAAGTTTTACCAAGCCTTTTTCGCCTAGGTAACCTATCCTATGATGACAAATCATCATTT
Source organism: Cedrela odorata (assembly GCA_035584115.1). Lineage (NCBI taxonomy): Eukaryota > Viridiplantae > Streptophyta > Magnoliopsida > Sapindales > Meliaceae > Cedrela > Cedrela odorata. Next base: position 4,785,543 of record JAXCLQ010000013.1, on the reverse strand, counting down.
TGTTCATTGTTGTTCCTTTCAACAAATACAATCCATTCTTTCTAATTTCCTTCATCATAATTAAATAACCTTTAACTACCCTTAAAACTTTATTTTCATATTTTAATACATGCCTTGATTCATCTAACAAGCCTAGAGAAATCAAATTTCTCTTTAATTATGAAATACATCTAATTGTTGTAAATTTCTATAAACACTATCATGTAAGTTGAGCTTGTCATTTAATGCCATTAATATGAATGCATTTCGGAAGTCTTTACCACTGACCATTGCAACTTCAGTTTCTTTGTTATAATTATTCTCATATTTAGAATTCTTCATTTCAGGGCAATCATTTCTGAAATGCCCTTTTTAATGGCAATGAAAACTCTTAGCTTCTTCCCCTTTGACTTATATCTTCCCTTTTTGTGTTCTTTATACTGGTTCTTTTCATATCTTCCCCTTGCCATCAATCTTTCTGCTGTACCATAATCTTTGGATTCTATCACTTTATTCAGCTTTTTAGAAATCAAGGTTAACTTCACATCATCCATTGAGATAATGTCTCTTTTATATAATAAAGTTTTAATGAAATATTCATAACTTGGTGGTAAGGAAGTTATGACCATCAATGTTTGATCTTCATCTTCAAATATGATGTCTATGGTCTCAAGATCCAAGATAATTTTGTTAAAATTATCAAAATGCTCCTTTACCAAACTCCTTTCTTCAATGTTGAAGGTGCATAGTTGTTTCTTCAGGTAAAGTCAATTAGCAAGGGATTTTCACATTTATCTTGACTCTAATTTATTCTAGAGTGCCATGGCTATTTTTTCTTATGAAATTTCATGCAAAACTCTATCACCCAAGGATAGGATGATTGCATTGTGGTCTTTCTTCAAGTGTCTTTCTTCTCAAAATCATTCAAATCAGTTGACATTTTGTCTTCTTCTAGCAAGGCTACTTCTAATCCTTATGAATAAGAAACACCTTCATCTTCATCTTCCAGAGATTGAAGTCATTATTTCTGGCGAACTTTTCAATCAAAATTTTTGAAGAACTCATCGATTATTACTTTTTTTCAAGCTCTGATACCAATTGTTGTAATTTCAATCTCAAAACAACCAATAACAAATCAATCGAAAAATAAATAGAACCTTAAATTTTTTTTAAAGAAGCTGAGAAGAAAACAAGAAAACCTAAAGAAACATAGAAGAAGAATGAGATTTTAAGAAGAATCTTTATTACTGTAATTGAATAAGTATTTTCTATGTAATTGAATAACTAGTTTCTATGTAATGTAAATGGTAAAAAGCCAACTTATAAAACCTTCAGCCTACACGTGTAAAAATTTTATTGGCTCACTATTCTTGACTCTAACAACTTTTACATGTTAGCATAGCTACTTAAAATAGAATTTTAAAAGCAAAACAGAAAACAAAATTAACATTCATACAAACATTACAAAACACCCTACAAATTTGCATATTTCTCCTTCACTTTTTGTAACGATTGAAATTTTACATAAGTATAATAATCAAATTTTGTTGATCGTAATAAAATTTTTTCAAACGTGAGAGATTGATAATTTAAAAATGAGTTAATTATAAATAGATCAAGGGATGTCGCATGAGTTTTAGCCTAATGGGTAGATAGGATTTACAAGAAAGGGTTAGAAAAGTAAAATGAAAAATTAAGCCCAAATTGGATGAACAGTAATCGACCCATATGTATGCAATTACATAAATGCATTATTTTGCTTTGTTTTCATTTTTTTTTTTTTTTTTAAAAAAAGATAAGCACAAACCATTCTTCTAGAACAAACGAGAAGGCAAAAGGAAGAGAAGGGACATGGGAAAAGAGAGCAAACAAAAAGAGGAAGAGAATGACTGGGATTAAGGATGAGAAATGAAAGAAAGGAAAAAAGGTGGAAATCGGTGAAAGAAAAAAAATCAAGGGAGAAAAGGTGTTTTGGCTGAGAGTTAAAAGGGAGGAGAAGAGGAAAGGGCAACACGGTAGAGAAGGAGAAGTAAAACTCGTGGAAGAGAGAATCAAAGAGAGCAAACTAAAAGGGAGAGAACGGGGAAAGAAGATGAGAAGAGAAGAAAACCCATTCTTCACCTTGATTTGGCTGGGAGAAGCAAGAACCGAGGGAGAGAAGGAAATGTGTTTAGTCTGCAGGTGAGACAAGAAGAATAGGAAGACAAAATTTCTACCAAGAGAGAAAAGGTGGCTAAGAGTTCAAGCAAGAGAAAGGAAAATTCCGGCTAAAGCAAAGAGAAGAAGGGAGGTATTGGTCAAGGATGAGAAAGATAAGAGAAGAAGGGAGAAATGGGTCTCCAATAGAGGTAGGAATTCTTCCAAATTTGCTTTGAAATTCTAAAAATTTTGGAATGTAATTGTGATGTATGTGCTATGTTTGTTTAATATATAAATGGTAGTGTGCTGATTTGATTGTAATTGAGAGTGCTAGGTTCTAGGCCATGTGTTAAATATTCAGAATCTGTTTTGCACATCAGGTGCTTGTAAAAATGATTTCATAGGTTAAATTATATTAGACTAACACCCTGTAATTGGTTGTGACAAGCATGTGATAACTGTGTAAATGATATATGTCATTATTTGGTTTTGAAAAGTTTAATCATGCTTCATAATTGGTATAAGTAGGGAATGATTTATGTAATGGCAGTATTTTGGTATGCATTATGCATGAAGGATGTGAGTATTTATGTGTTGTTACGATTTTAGAACATGGGTTATGATTTATATGGAATTGTTGTGAGAATATATGTTATTAAGATTTGTTGGCTTGAAGAATGATGAGGATAGTGCATGGTTCACTTAATTGGTAGTGTTGTGACTGTGTTAATGCATGAAAAGATTAGAATGTGATTTCATGATATGGGGCGGCGAGGTTTTGGAAAGAATTCGATTTGTGTGTTAGTCACTGAAATTTCAAATAAGACTTGGTAAAATGAAAACTAAGCGAGTTTCAGACCTTGAATTGAAAAATTGTAAAATTTTATAAAAACTAAACACATAGATGAATAATATAGTAGAAAATCAAGTTAAGTCACTCAACGATAAACTCCCAAAAAAAATTAGAATAGGGTTGCACTGTCGTATAGCCGCATCTTGGCTCGTTGCGTTATGTGTCGAAAATCAGTTTTAACATAAACGATCGAATTTGAAATCCAAATCCGTAAAGTATAGTAGAAACTAGACTCATAATAGAGTGTACCATAAAAAATCTAGGTTATGATACATTGTCGATTTAGTACAGTATAAGTTTAAAGTCATTCGTTATATAGTAAAACAGCACTTAAGTGTTCATAACTTGAGTAGTCGAATTTGAAATCTGAATCCATAAAGTGCGGTAGAGATTAGACTCATAATAAAGTATGCCATCAAAAATTTAGGTGGTGATGCATTGTTGATTTAGCACAGTGTGAATTTAAAGTCACTCTCTATGTAATAAACATCACTTAAGTCGACCGGACTGAAAATTTTGGTTTAGGTTTGGTAGAAACTCAATTTATCTTAGTTTTATTGAAGTTAAGTGTACATTTATTTATTTATTTATTCATTCAATGATGATCATGAAACCTAACATAAGTCGTATATTGTAGATCGTCGATTAGAGCGTCGCTGATGTGCTTTGGAATAAGTTGGTTGAATTCCAACAGGTGAATAGAGTAATCCTGTTTTTTAATGATTTCAAACTTACATTACTTGATTTTAAGAAATCCTTTAAATTTGATAAGAGCGCTGATGTTGAATTGAGCTTGAATCTCGACGAGAATTGGATTAGTTACGATTTTTGGTATACTGAATTTGTGAGAAATGATTGGGAGTGCTTAGTGCCCTATTTTATGATTCTTTCATAAAGATATTAAGGTGTTTAAATTATAGATATGGCTCTTAGAGTATTGATATGTATTTACACGCTTTGTTTATAAAGTGGATAAAATGGTAATGCGGCATTAAGTCAGCGAAATGTATAAATGTATGATATATTGTATACATTGGATTTTTTTTGGTTAAAGTGTGTAGCCTATGGTGGATATTGATGCATATAGGTGAGTGAAAACCGAACTCGATGGTTCGATTCTTTCTGGTTTCGGTTGGAACCAAAATCATTGCACACTCTTTAGTTTAAGGTGTTGAGCTATGCTCTGTGTCACAAACCGACTTTTCTCTTAGACGAAATTCAGATCCGTGCGGCACTCATTATCATGTTGAACTAGTAAGTCAGCTTAAACAAGTTTCTACACATAGCAAGTACAAGTAAGTTAGTTGTTTACAAAAGTAAGTTAGTAATGGATAATAATTGGAAACAAGCAAAGATCGTCTAAAAATACAATTCAAGTGAATACGCAACAAGCAAGCAACATACAAGCAAGTAATGAGCAAACAAGCATTTAACGACCAAGCATCACAACACATAGGACAAGCAAGATTGGACAATCAACGCAAGTACTCATTTTATTATAATTCAAAGACGAAGGAGTACACAACAAATCTCTATCGATGCCTCCCCAACTTGCGATCATGAGCTCATTAATTGGCCTTAGAAGTAAATAAAGGGGACCTTTACACCCTCCCCCACCTAATCTATCGGTGTTATCGACAATTGCGCCTTCTTGAAGCCTTCAATTTTCTGCTGAAACGGCTCCAATTTTTTGGCTTTCTCCCAGCTGGTTTCTTCTTCTTCAAGACCCTTTCACTTCACGAGAAACTCCTTGTAGTGTAGTCTTCCCCTACCCTTCACTCGTCGCTCTGCTAAGATTTCTTCAACTTCTTTAGTAGTCTGTTTCCGTGGCTGCTCCTTAATCTCCTCTCTTGTTGGTTGGTTACCCGTAAAATCCTCCTAGTCGGCGTGGTATAGCTTCAATCTGCTAACATGGAAAACCGAGTGCATCTTCATCCAGGCTAGTGTCTCGACCTTGTATGAGGCCTTTCCTACCTTAGTAATGATTGGAACTAGGCCTTCATATTTCCACACTAATCTCTGATCTCAGCTCCCTTGCAAATGAATTTGTTCTGGAATCAACCTAATTAGCACCAAATCTTCAGGCTTAAACTCAAGCGATCTTCTACTTTTGTCTGCCCACCTCTTCATCCTAGTGGCAGCTTAGGCTCGAGCTTTTTTGGCGTTGGTTCTTCATTCTTTGGTGAAATTAAAAACCCAAGGGACCTTTCCCTTATACTCCGTGATGGTTTGAGGTAAAAGTAGTTATTGTCTTGTCACTACTTCAAATGGGCTTTAGTTTATTGATGAGCTCTTCCTTGCATTGAAGCAGAACTATGCTACGTCAAGTAATTGCGCCTAATTTTTTTGGTTGGCATTTACAAAATGACGCAAATACTCTTCTAGCATCCCGTTGAATCTCTCTGTCTACCCATCAGTTTGGGGATGATAACTCGAAGAGATGTTCAACTACGACCCAAAAAGGTTAAATAATTCAGACCAGAACACTCCGACAAATTTAGGGTCCCAATCGCTCACAATATGCTATTGTACTCCCCAATACTTCACCACGTGTTTAAAGAATAATCTCGCTGTTTCCTCTACTCTGCAATATTTTGGGGCTGGTATAAAAGTGGCATACTTCGAAAACCTATCAACAACCACCAAAATATAAGTTAAGTTACCTCTAATCTTCAAAAGGTTGGTGATGAAGTCAAGCGAGACACTCTCCCACAGTTGGCTTGACACGTTCAGCGGTTCTAGCAATCCTGGAGTCTTTAAATTCTCCACTTTATCTTGTTGGCAGACTAGGCAAGTCTTGGTATACTCTGCTACATCATCCCGCATCTGTGGCCAATAGTACCCTTGCTTCACCAAGGCGTATATTTTCTGCCATCTTAGATAACCCACCCACAAAGTGTCATGACATTCCTTCAAAAAAGTTCTCCGCAAATTTTCAGCTTTTGGAACGTATGAGCGACTGCTCTTTATCCACAATAGCCCATACCCAAAACCAACCAGTATTTCCCTTTTCTACCAACTGCATAATCGTGCGAGAGATTGGGTCCTTCTCCAAGTTTCCCTAATGAGCTCACGGAGGGGTGTCAAAATCGTGATAGTTGACATGGTTGTCATCCTCCTCAAACTAGTGAGTTCTGACTTGTGACTTAGAGTATCCGCCACTTTATTCAAGATCTCAGCTTTGTGTTGAAAATGGAAGTCAAATTCTGCCAAAAACTCTTGCCATCTGGCCTGTTTTGGGTTCAACTTTTGCTGTGTAAGGAAGTGGCTCACAGCAGTGTTGTCCGTCTTCACCACGAACTTAGACCCCAATAAGTAATGTCTCCATATTTGCAAACAGTGTAACACAGCTAAGAGTTCCCCTTCTTAGGCTATATACTTTCGCTCCAGATCTAATAACTTTCAGCTCTCATAAGTTATTGGATGGCCCTTCTATAATAAAACTCACCCCAAGGCGAAATCAGATGCATCGGTCTGCACCTCAAATGGCTTGGTTACGTCCGGAAGGCTAAGAACTAGATCTTTTATCATCGCTTCCTTCAAGCTGTCGAAGGCTCCTCTACACTTCTCAGACCATTCCCACATTACACCCTTCTTCAATAGCTCCATTAACAGTGCAGCCTTCTTTGATATCCCTCTACCAACCGTCAATAGTAGTTAGCCAATCCAAATAAGGATCGTAACTCTTTTACGCTCGTCGGCGTCCTCCACTCTTGAATAGCCCTCACCCTGTTCAAATTCATCCGTATGCAACCTTACTCTATCACATGGCTAAGAAATTTGATACGGTTCTGTGCAAACGAACATTTCTCTTTCTTCACGAAGAGTTCGTTGTCCTTCAACTTTTGAAATACCTTAGCCAAGTGCTCCCTATGCTCTTCCAAAGTTTTGTTGTAGACTACGATATTATCAAGGTAGACCACCACAAACTTGTTCAAATATTTGTGAAATACATCATTCATCAATGTGCAAAAGCTTGCAGGAGCATTCGTCAACCCGAACGGCATTACCAAAAACTCATACGATCCATACCGGGTGATGCACATGATTTTTGGTTTATCCCCCTCGACAATCCTCATCTGATGGTAGCTCAACCGTAAGTCTAACTTTGTGAATAACTTTGTCACACTCAGGTAATCAAACAAATCTACTATCAGCAGAATTGGATAGGTGTTGCGGACCGTCAGCTTGTTGAGAGCTCTATAGTCAATAGACTACCGTAGGCTCTCATCTTGCTTATTCTAGAACAACACCAGGGCTCCAAACTGTGCTTTCGAAGGTCTAATGAAGCTGACCTCTAACAATTCATCCAATTGTTTGCGAAGTTCGACTAGTTCTTATGGGTCATTTTGTAAGGGGCACGTGAAGGTGGTTATGCCCTGGGCACTAGCTCGATCTGATGGTCGATTGCTTTCCTTGGTAGCAAGGTCTTGGGCAATTACTTCGGCATCACTTCTGCAAATTTTCTCAATAGATCCGCAATCTGCCGATAGAGTCTATTCTCTTTCCCCTCCTCCACTGAGGTCGGAATAACGATAAAAGATGATTCTCCTCTCTTAATCCCCTTCTTAAATTGAAGGGCAGATAAGAGCTTCGCCTCAGTTGGTTGCTTGACCTTTCTCCCATGATCAACAACCCATCGGCAGATGGAACAGGGATTGTGCCCTTCTCTAACAAGAAGTCCATTCCCAAGACAACATCAAAGTCATCCATCTGCATGGCCACAAGGTCCACTTGACCTTCTCAAGTGCCGATCTTCATCTGCACTTGCTTCGCCAACCCACTCGTGGGTAAGACTTTCGAGTTAACCACCTTCATGGGCCAACATCCGCCTCGAGCTTCAGCTCAAGGCGCTCCGCTTTTGAAGCGGAAATGAAGTTATGAGTGGCCCATGTGTCCACCATAACACTCCTCACTATAATTCCATTAATTAAGGTATCAACGCACAAAAAGCATGTTCCCACAGCCTTCTTGCCCACAGATTGCTTCTTGAGGCCATTCAACATTCTCAGAGCCATCATGTGACTAGTTTCTTCTACTTCCTAATCGCTCTGAATTTCCTTTTGCGGTTGCTCAATAGCTTTCATGGCACTCAGTCTAGTCTTCTTAGGGCATTCTGATACTCTGTGCGGGCCTTTGCATAGCCAACATCTAAACGACTATCTGTTTGCTTTCCGATTATTGAAAAATAGTGACTTTTTCGGGAAGTTCAAATCTGGCCTCTTAGTCGCTCCCCTACCTTTGTTGGGACCCCAATTCCTAGACTTTTTACTTCAATTACCGTTCCCTCCTGACATAGGTAACGACCTTTTTGCTTGGGCGTTTTCACAAGAGTAATCTAACAGCCATTCAGCGGTAGCTTGTGCGGATGAGAGATCTTGCACTCTTTGTTGCTGAAGCTCAGTTCGGGCCCAAGGCTGAAGGCCTTTCATGAAATAGAACAATCAGCTTTCTTCATGAAGTAGAACAATCGGTCTTCTTCATCTATAGACTGAATATCTAACATTAAACCCTCAAACTTCTTTACATACTCGCAAACTATCCTAGTTTGGGTCAACCTGCGTAATTGTTTCCAAATAAGGTACGCCACATTTTTGGGGAGAAATTGGTTTTTCAATTCTCATTTCAAGTCCTCCCAGTTGTCAATTGTGGAGCGTTCATCTTGAATTTCCCAATACTTTGTCCTCCACCACAACTTGGCATCCACGAACAAGTACATAGACGTTGTAGTTACCTTTACTTCTTCAGAATCTACCCTTATAGCACAAAAGTATTACTCGATATCAAACAAAAAGTTTTTGAACTAATTAGCATCTCGAGTTCCTTCATAGTGCTTTGGTTCTGGTACCCTTATTTGGTGATATTCTTGGCTCAAGGTGACTCCTGGCTGAGTTACAAGGGCACAGGCAACGAGGTTTGCCCTTATGTCTTCCAATTGTTCTCGCAGTCTATCCACCGCACCGCAGCACTCCTCCACAAAGTCGAATAAAATCGCTTGCACATCTGCAAGTTGTGTTTCCAACTCTTTGAGACGTCTACCACCAGACGCTTTAGTACCTGAGCTATCGGTTTTCGATTCAAGTACGCCTATCTGAGCACCCAAGGACTCAAGCAATCTTATGGTTCGTTTTAAGTTCTCAGTGTCGGGTGAGCCCACTCTCTTCTGTGCAACCTCCAAGGCTCGTTGACGATTCTCGAACTCTTTCCACTTTCCTTCAAGTGTATCCAATGCCCGTTGACGTTCTTCTAATTCTGTCCATTTTTTTTCGAGAGCATCCGATCGGTTTGCTTTCTAAAAGCTAACTTTTATAAATATCTTTGCTTTAACTTTGTGCTTTGATACCAACTGTCACGAACCGACTTTTTCTCTTAAACGAAATTCAGATCCGTGCAGTACTCACTATCACGTTGAACTAGTAAGTCAATCTAAACAAATTTCTGCACGCAACAAGTACAAGTAAGTTAGTTATCTACAAAAGTAAACAACTAACGGACAATAATTAGAAACAAGCAAAGATCGTCTAACAATACAACTCAAGCGAATACGTAACAAGCAAGCAACATACAAGTAAGCAATAAGTAAATAAGTATTGAACAACTAAGTATTACAACATATAGGACAAGCAAGATTGGACAATCAACACAAATACTTATTTTATTATAATCTAAGAATAGAAGAGTATACAATAAATTTCTATTAGTGCCTCCGTGATTTGCGGCCATGAGCTCATTAATTGGCCCTAAACGAATGAATAAGGAAGATCATTACACTCTGCATGCAAGACGAGGAATTTGTATATTTGTAATTAGACATGGTTAAAATAATTAAATACAAATAATTTACCATTTTATATAAAACAAAAATCTTATATCAAATAGTTAATAAAAAAACCCTGGTATGAAGAGAATTATATATTTTTACCGTTTTATGTTTTTAAATTTGTTACCTAAACTCCTAGTAAGATAACAAAATTGAATTAATAATCACACATTAAAATTTGTCTTCGCTAACGCTCCATAAATACTTAAAAGTATACTACATCACTGGGTGGTTCGCACCGTGGTTGTCCCTGTGCGGATGATACGGTCCATACAAGAGAGAGATCTGTATTTTGTAATTAGACACACAATTAAAATAATTGAATACAATTAATTTGATACTTTAACTTCAAAATAAAAAATTTAACATCACAAGCTTACTTGTACGACTCTTGAGGATGATGCAACCCGTGCGGCAGTAGAGGTCTATATTTTATACCCGTACATACAATGAAAATAATTAAATTCAAATTATTTACAATTTTAATTTCAACAAAAAATGTAATATTAAAAGCTTACCTGAAAACCTTGATCTGATATCTGAACAGAATAAAGCAACCTAAAATACTTGACAATCTAAAAAATGCCTCCACCAAATAAGATTAAAAAATAAAAATAATAAAAAACCGAACGTATGCCCTTTTTTTTTTTCCTCAAATTTAAGAATTCTTAAATAATATCATGAGGCCCGCCATGAAGATAAAATCTTGCATAATATTAAAAGACCCAATATGACTAATGAGTTTACAGTTATGTTTACTTAAAAAAGGATAATTTGGTAACTTATACTTCTTTTCTCACAAATCCGTCTTGTATTTTTCAGCAGTTTTAAAATTTTTAAAAATTATTAAATTTGTTATCTAAATTTATCGTAAGATTATAAAAAAAAAAAAAAAACGTTACTAATCCTACATTAAAACTTGTCTTCACTAAAGCTAAACAAAAACTTACAAGTGCACTGCATCGCTGGGTGGTGGTCTTCGGTCCCTGTACGGATGATGCAGCCAGTTTAAGATGGGAGATCTGTATTTTGTAATCAGACACACAAACAAAAATAATTTACTATTTTGATTTCAAACAAAAATCTTACATCAGAAGTTTACCTGTGCAGCTTGTAAGGATGATGCGAGAACAGATGTGTGTATCAATTTCTTCACAAGTTTAGAATGAGTTGGCTAAATATTTTCAATAAAATTATATAAATTTCAATTTCTAATATTTTTATTTTAAAATTTGAACCAACCCTAATGTTACAAAATTCTCTTCCTCTAGCTCGCCCCTCTACCCACTTTGTTGGATGGTAAATATAAATAAGTCAGCACCCCATCCTAATGTGAAAGTGAGTTTCAGTAAAAAAAAAAAATGCAATTTTTGGAGCCAACTCCACTAGAATTGTAATATTAGTATTTCAAATAATAGTAATAAAATTCCTTTTATTCAACATCTCTGAGTAAAAAATATTTAAAACCAATTAAAAAAGA
>JAXCLQ010000013.1:4762390-4774172 GCA_035584115.1 Cedrela odorata | reverse complement strand
TATTTCAAATAATAGTAATAAAATTCCTTTTATTCAACATCTCTGAGTAAAAAATATTTAAAACCAATTAAAAAAGAGATTTTTTTTTTTCTTAATTTTTGAAAAAGACCTATCAAATTGCTAGTAATATAAAACATATGCCTTTTATTAACTATTTTGTCTTTTCGAAAACTTTTTATTTTCTCATGAACCAGACAATAATATGTTATATGTTATTTATTACGCTTGTATTAGTTCTGTTCGTTAGAGCTATAAGAATTCCTTCCCATCAAGAAGCATTGGATTGGATATCTTATTCAAATTGTTAACTCGTCTATAATTGTTTTCACTTTCGAAGGACAAAGGAAGGCTCTTTTACAATTGTGTATTTGGGCTTCACATACGGGGCCCAATGACCATGGATCGGAGCTTAGCTTTCTAGTCTTGTATAGCATGGGCTAAGTTTGAAGTAGCTGGGCTTTTGTTGTCTTATTGGATTGGATCTGTTGATTATAACAATTATCAAAATTTCGTGGGAGCAGTAAGAGTATTAAAATTGATCTCAAATATTTTTGGGACAGTAAAAATCTGAACAAAATATCAGATAATATTGGTTTTCTTTTGACAGCCAGGGTACTGCTAGAAGGGTAGATTTGAATTAACAACTGCATGAACGAAAGAAACCACCTTTTTGTTTTTGGACAATGGAGAAAAGAATGATTCTATCTTCAGTTATAGCTGTTTCGAGTAATTATTGATCCCACTGTCCGTTTGGCCGCAATTCTACCAGCTATTAGGGACCATTATATTGAAAGTGCTAATAGATTCAACAATAATACCGTCAGTAACAGCCGTGATAATATTATATTGTTTAGTGATAACGAGGTCTTCTTCACATCCTGTCGAAGTTAATTTGTCTACAACTTTTCCCACATCTCTTTAGGCCTGCACCAAACAACATATGCGTTAATTTTTCAGCAATTGTAGCTAAACAGATTCTATGTTTATTTTAGTGTTTTTTATAAGTAAATAAATCAAAAACTTTATTGATAACAAATTTATTTACTTTTTTTTTTTATCACCGTTCCCCACTTGTCTTCAGGATACTTATAATATTAAATTATTATTTAATAACTTACACTTTTGAATCACATAATTTTTATATACTGGTAGGATTTATAATATTGATATTTTTTGAAAATACATTTTTATTTGTTGTATGTTTCTATTGCAACAAAATTGGATGTATCACTATTCATTCGCATTTTAATCTTTACATAAAATGATTTTAATTTTACTAGTTATTTAGGCAAAGTTGAATTTCATGCATAACTAAAAAATTTGTGTGGAAATTCTACAACTCAAAGGAAAGATATATTATTCGAAAACAAATTTTTTATTTAGGAAATAGTCATTTCTATTTAGGAATATATTTTTCTAGTTGGATTAGGTAACTAAATTCACATTAAACAAAACTTAGTGTTTTCTATATATATGAGTTTTATTCTCATTGTGCAACAGCCTTCTCAGACGCAAAAGAGAGAGAAGTTGTGAGTCTTTTTTTTCCTCTTCCTTCTTGTTTTATTTTCCATGTTGTTAATATTTCTCTTGTGCAGTAAAGTGAAAATAATTTAATGGAAACTATGAGTTTGTAATTTCTAATTTCATAAACTTAGAGTGTGTTATCTTAAGTATGGTTAAGACGTTTTTATTATTCAGGAGAAGGATTTGTGCTTGTTGAAAAGAGTTCAATGGCATCTAGTAAAGAGATTTCGCTGAATTAAGTCGAAGAGATTTCGACAGGTCAAGGCAAGGGGATCTCGCTGAACAAGGCTACTAAAGAAGATTCAACACAGCGACAATAACAATAAGAGAGAGTTTTTATTTTGTATAAGTTCATTGGTATTTGTAATAATTTATTTCTTAGTGGATTGTTTTCTCTGAGTGTAGCCTCATGGATGTAAGATTGGAAAATCTGAACCACATTAAAACTGGTTATTTCCTTTATATTTAATTGTTGTGTGGCTTGTTAATTAAATTAATTGGTAAAATTAATTAAAGTTAGTAGATACTTGATAAAATAAATCTTTCAATTGGTATTAGAGCGTGTCACTAATTTTTTTGATAAGATTTTAGTGTTTTTGATTCATTTTTATAGATATAGACTCTCAAAGAGAAGGATTAATATCTAGACTACCTTACTTGATAGCATAAATTATTTATATTTGAAGGTAAGAATGAGGGCTTTTATCAAAGTAATTGATGAGAAAGCATGGCGTTATGTTGTGTACAATTGGAAACCTCCTACCATGACCGATGACATGAGTCAAACTGTTCTAAAACTTAAAGAATCATGGATAAACGCTAAGGATAGCGTGTCAAATTACAACTCTAAATGCAATCTTCAATGTTATAGATTAGAATCAGTTCAAGTTGATTTTGACTTGTGAATCTGCAAAGAAAGTATGAGATATTCTTCAAGTTACCCTTGAGGAAACTTTGGCGGTGAAGCATTCTAAACTTCAAACGCTTGTTTCTAGATTTGAAACTCTTAGAATGGAAGATGATGAATTGCTTGTTGATTTTAATTCTAAATTAAATAGTATTGCTAATAAATCTTATACTTTAGGTGAGGAGTATTCAAAAACTAAGCTTGTAATAAAAATTCTATAGTCACTTCTAGAAAGTTTCAAGCAAAAGTCACGGCAATTGAAAAAAGCAAAGACATTGATTCAATGAAGGTTGAAGAATTAATAGGGTCTCTTAGAACATTTGAAATAAATCTCAAGCAACAATAGAAGGAGAAGAGTTTAGCTTTTCAGGCCAAAACAGTAGATGTCAAAGATGAAGAAGAAGCGAAAATTGATGATTCAGAAATTATTGTTCTTCTCACAATAACTTCAATAAGATTTTAAAAAGAATAAGATAGAAAAAGAAGCAAACTTCCAGAGTTCTTCCAAAAGGTAAGTCTCCTATAAATCCATTTGAAAATAATAGCAAAAAATATATTCAATGTAGGGAATGTGATGGCTTTAGACATATACAAGCCGAATGTGCAAACACACTCTAGAAAAAGTCAAAGGCCATAGACATCACCTAGAACGATGATGAATCAGAGGAGGAAACTTCACTAAATGTATGTAATTACATTGCATTTAATGTTTACTCAAGTTCTAGAAAAGATGAAAGTGTGTAGGTATCTAGTTCTGTTGCAACAGAACAACAAGTGGTCATTGCAACGAAACAGAAAAAATGACTGACTTAGAATTTGATCTTGGTGAATCTAATTATGATGAAAGTGATGAAGATGACAAGTTAAACATGAATATCGTACAAGCCTCTTACAAATTGATGTTCAACTAGTGGGTAGATGTGTACAAACGCCAAAAAACCTTAGAGAAACAAATTAGTAGTCTCTTAAAGGAATAAACTGAAACAGAGAGAGATGAAAACAATGGAAATCTTCATCGTTGAGAAAGATAAAAGGATAAATGAAGTTGAATATGAACTTGAATATACTCAGAAATCTTTGAAAATGTTGAACTCGGGTATTTTTAAACTTAACTGTATTTTGATCTTAGGAAAATATTGTAGCGATCATCGAAGACTTAAGTATTTTGGTGAAAAACCTTCCAACTCCAAAACAGTTTTTGTTAAGATTTCACCTTTCAATTTCAAATCTTCTAGTATGAATAAAGGTAAGATTTTTGATTATCAACTCTATGGTTTTAAAGGTAAGACCAAGAAGTTTGTTTATACTTGTTATTTTTGTAACTTGAAAAGTCACATTTCACCTTAGTGTTTTCAATTTCTGAGATTCTTACAAAATAACATGAATTCTAATTTTAAGAATGTTCCTAAACTTACAAAAATGTGGGTAAAAAAATAAAAAATCAATTGCCTTATGCATCACTAAAAACTTGTATCACTAACTCTTGGTATTTTAACATTGAATGTTCTAAGTATATGACTAGAAACTAAGAGAGTTATATGGATTATGAAAAGTGTTATAAGGGCATATGATATTTGGTGATGGTACTAAGGAACGAATCATGGGAAAATAGACACTAAATATTAAAGGATTTTTAAATATGAAAAATGTGTTTCATGTTGATAATTTTAAGGTGAATTTGATTAGTATTAATCAAATTTGTAATGATGATTTTGTGTAAAATTTACTTTAAAAAATGTCTAGTGCTTGATAAATTTAAAAATTATGTTTTAGAAGGAACTAGGTCATCAAATAATTTATATGTTTTGACACACTCACTCACTTGTTACAAAAGTGATTTTGATAACATCATGATATCAAAAACTTGGAAATTTAAATTATAAAAATCTAACTAAAATTGTGAATACTGGTGCTGTTTGAGGGATTCCAAAGCTCAACAAGAAGTAACCGACTATCTGTGGTCCATGTCAATTAGAAAAGCAGCTCAAGTCCAAACATAAGGTTGTCAATCATACCTCTACTACAAAGGTACTTAAATTACTTCATATGGATCTTATAGGTCTTGTTTAGGTAGATAGCATATGAGATAAGAGATATATTTTTGTATGTGTAGATGATTTTTCTAGGTATACTTAGGTGGATTTTATTAGAGAAAAATCAGATTCATTTAATGTGTTTAGAAATTTATGTGTAAAATTAGCAAAGAAAAAATATTGTAATATTGGCAAAATATTTAGGATAAGGAGTGATTATAGGAGGGAATTTGAAAACTCTATATTTGCTACTTATTGCAATAAACATGGAATTGCACATGAATTCTCTGCTCCTAAGACACCTAAACAGAATGGTGTTGTGAAAAGAAAAAATAGGACTTTGTAAGAAATGGCTCGAGTAATGTTAAATTGGAAGAAATTGTTTAAGAGATTTTGGGCTAAAGTGATAAATACTGCATGCTATACGATTAATCATGTATATTTATGTCCAGGCACAGATAAGACTCCATATGAAATTTGAAAAGGTAAGAAACCCAATTTGAGCTATTTTTATATTTTTTGAAGCACATGTTATATTTTGAATAATAGAAAACAGCGTGGTAAGTTTGATTCTAAAAATAATGAATGGGTTTTTTTTTAATATTCGAATAATAGTTAGAGATATTGTGTTTATAACATGAGAACTCAAACTATTATGGAATCTGCAAATGTAGTTATTGATGATTTTAATGATCTTGCAAATTATTCATTGGAGGAAGAAGTCACTAGTGTTATTGAGGAAAACTAAGATAAAATTTAGAGTGAATAGAAAGATGTTGAAAAAAACAAGAAATCTGACTTCTACTTTCTTGGGACAAAAATTGAAGAAGTTGTTGCATTAGAAATTGAAGAATAGATAGAAACAAATTCTGAATTCGAACTAGATCATGTCATCATAGACCAGATAAAAAAAAAACCATCGTCTAGAGTAAAGAAGAATCATCCCTCCAATCTCAGAATAAGTAACTTCAATGAAAGTATGGTCACGAGGAAGAGGTATGTACACATGGCCAAATATGTTTGTTACACTTCTTTGATTGAACCTAGAAATATGAAAGAAGTTTGTTAGAAAAATCTTGGGTAAATATTATACAAGAAAAATTAGAACAATTTGTTAGGAATTATTTGTGGACATTATGTGATATCTTCATTTTATGCCATAATAATAATAAATAAACAGAGGAATTTTATGTGAATGAGAATATAATTCGAAGGCCATGAAATAAAATTTTGAACTTTATCTTAATAAATAATACAAGCTTATAAAAACATTATTAAGCTTGTAACAATAATACTAAAATTTCATAAAGTATAATGTGAGTTTAATGTTAGCAATAAAATTCAAAGAGTGATAAGAATAAAATAACCATATGGTAAACAAGCCAAAATCCAAAAGACCTATGATATATATTTTAAATGCTTAAGTTATGTTATTAAATTTATAAAGTGTTAAGTAAAAATAAAACCAAATTATAAATATTATGAAATGAACCAAATTGGTCCAACATTTAGTATATAAAGAACCCCATCTCCTTTACTTGCTTCATTTTCATACCTTGCATGCTTTAGCTTAAGACAAACTGACTAGAGAAAGAGAGAGAGTAAAGGCTTTAAGAGAAACGAGAAGCATGTTTGCATGGGTGATGGAACTAGGCTGATTAAAGTTACAGCCAAAGTGATCTAAGGTGAGGGAGGAGCAAGCTGACCGAAGTAAATGAAGGAGAAAGATGCAGAGTTGAAATAAAAACCAAGAGTGAGAGGAGATTGTTGGTCGAATTAAAAGGCTAGCAAGTGAACCGAGATTGACCAAGGCCATGCATACAAGATTTGGCTTATTAAAAGTGGAATTGTGGCCAAAATTTGGTGAAACAAGGAGGGAGTTGTTGAACAGATTGAGAGGAGGATTAAGGTTGATTTAGGCTGAAAATGGTCGACAATTAGGAAGAGAAGCTGGAAGAAGTTAAAACCGTGAATGAAGCATGTGAAATGGCCGAAAATTAGAGTTGAATGGCAAGGGTTGATTAGAAATAAAAGTGAATAGGGAAGAAATCAATTTGGCCAGGTGAAAAGAAGGAGGAAGGGTGATAAAACACAGTAAGGAGAACGCATTTCAACAAGCCAAGACAAGCTACATTGTGTTGAGTTGCTGAATTTTGGATTGTGAATGTGTTAGTTAGTGTTTGTTCCTTAATTGTGTTGTATTGTATATAAATTATTGTTGTCGAAATGGTTAAATATGCATGAAGTAAATTGTAACAGTGTATGCTGTGAGAGAGGTGTTGTTGTTGTGAAAAGTTTGTGTGAGAAGTGAAATCGATGAGTTTGAAAAGTATTAATGGTATATGTGTTATGTTACCAAAAAAAATTAAAACACAAACTTGCGACACTAGTGCGTTGTAGTTGTGTGTTCATATGATAAATGTTTTGAGCTGAGAAAATAGTATATTGCAAGTGTTATAAGACATAATTAGGATAGCATACATGAATGGAATGCAGGACGGGTAAGAGTGGGAGCAATATGCATACGTGTCAATCGTAAAAAATTTTGCATAAACTAAACACATAAGGGCATGATATAGCCGAAAACTAAGTCAAGACGCTGAGCATTATAGTCCCAGAAATAGTCAGAACCAAACTACCCTATAGAGATCGTAGCCAGTTACACTAAGTAATGTGATAACAATCTACCATAACTTGAGAGTTTGAACTTGAAATTTGAATATGTGAAAAGCGATAGAAACTAGACACGTAGTAGAGTGTGTCATTAGAAACTTAGGTTGTGATACCTTACTAGTGCAACGCACTGTAAGTTTGGAGTTAGTCGTTATGCAGTGAGCACTATATGGACTTTTAAAATGTGTAAAATTGGTTTAGTATTATGTGGGGCAGATTACATTTATGTGTAATATACTTATGTACTTATTCAGTGACAAGAAAAAAATCTTACAGGTATTATGTGTTATAGATCGTCAGGTCGATCGTCCATCAACTCCACATTAGATTGAATACACCGCAGCCCAAGACCGGTGAGTGGATGTTTATTTGTATACATGTATATATATATATATATATATACATGTGTGTATGTGAAACCAGTACTTAAATTGTGTATGAAATAAACTGATTGAAATGGTTCAAAAGTGCTTTGAGTTGATTCCATGAAAGTGATATGGGTATGTTGTAATTTGATTGAAAAATTAATATTATGTTGTATGAGTGAAATTGGTCATAAATAGAATAATAGCTTGAAATGATTTGCTATTTACTATGCATAATGAACTCAATATGTTGTGCTACAACATGAAATGAAGATGGGTGAATGCATTGATATTGTGAAGTGTTGTGTTGACTTGCCAATGATTATGGATGATAAACTTTGTATAATATGTGGTAATATGTAATGAAGAAAAGTAAACTGTATTGATATTGTGGGATATTTTCTTATTTTCTTAATGTGATGTTTATAATTATTATTATGATTGTGTGCATGTTCGTGAGTTGCATGATTGATCAATAGATCCAGATATAATCTCTCTGCCCGGTCAAGCGTGTATTCCTAGGTATGGACTGTCTCTCTGTCCGATCAAGTGCGTAGCCCTAGACACAGACCAAACAAAGAAATATATGCATGATGATTAGTTTTATGAATTGAGGGACAGCAAAACGTAACGCTCTAAGGCACTGTGGTATTCTTTTTGGTATTTTAAGGGATGCCCTTAAATACTAGTATGTTGTTGAATGATGTGTGATGAAATTTTGTGTTGATACATTGATAAGTGATTCTGTTCAAATGCTTAGAACTGATACATATATGTATATTTCATATGAATATGAAAGTGATGGCAAGATATATATATATATATATATATGTATGTATATGAAATGATGTTGTACGTAGCATCACTCACTGAGTCCTATTAGACTCACCCCCTACACCTTCTAGTTTTGCAGAAAACACCTTTAGTTTAGTGAGTAGACACAGCGACTTAAAAACACGAATTTGGAGGAGAAGTCACCGGTTGCAATCACCACTGTATTGGGTCCATCTCATATCGAGATTGATAATTTTACTTTTGTATTGTTATATGATGTAAATTTGTAGTTGGCTTTGGCTGCATGTATATAGCCAGCCTACTTTTAGGATTTGTTGTAAATAGTCAAGTTGTATACAATTTAAGTGGCAATACATCGCCCTTGAGTCATTGAAATGTGTTATTTTACATGGAATGACGTCAAGCATGCGTGCATAGCATATATATATAAATAAGTTGTGTTTCTGAGAGTGATGGGAGGGACTTATTACCTGTCAATAACGCTCCTAGATTTGGGATGTTACACATTATTATCTAAATCTAAGCACACTAATATTCTCGGAACCAAATGGATTTTTAAAAATAAAACTGATGAATTTGGTAGCATAGTGAGAAACAGTGTTAGGTTAGTTGCTTAAGGGTACACACAAATTGAGGGAATTGATTTTGATAAGACTTTTACTTCTGTAGCTAGGTTAAAATCAAATATATTACATTTTGTAATTGTATATGTTCTAGGCTTTAAATTATTTTAAATGAAAATAAAAAGTGCATTCTTGAATGGATTTTTGAATGAAAAAATCTATGTAGAACAACCAAAAGGTTTTGAAGACTTTGACTTTCCTGATTATGTATTTAAACTTAAGAAGACATTGTATGGATTAAAACAAGCTTTTAGAGCATGGTATAAGTAGTTGACTAGTTTTTGGAGTGAGAAAGGATACAAGAAAGGAGAAATAGATAAAATTTTGTTTATTAAGAATTTTAATTCTGGAATTATAACTGCTCAAATTTATGTTGATGACATTATTTTTTATTCTATTCTCAAATTGTTTGCAGGTTAAACAACTTGAGGATGATATTTTTATCACTCAAAATAAGTATGCCTAAAACATAGTCAAGAAGTTTGGTGTGGAAATTGTCAAACACATGAGAACACCTATGGGGACAAATGCAAAATTGACAAAAGATGATGAAAGTTATAGTAATGATCCTAGTTTATTTAGAAGCATAATTGGTAGTTTATTATACCTAACCACGAGTCGCCTTGACGTTACCTTTTGTGTAGGAGTGTCTACTAAATACCAAGCAAATCTTAAAGAGCCACATTTATCTGCTGTTAAAATGATTATTCGTTATATAAACGGGACAAGTGATTATGACATTTGGTTCTTTAAGGACACTAACTCTAATCTTATTGGCTTTAGTGATGCTAATTAAGTAGGTAATGCAGATGATCGAAAGTGCACTAATGAAGGTTGTTTCTTTCTTAGAAACAACTTGGTTTCATGGTACAGCAAGAAATAGAACTCGATCTCTTTATCTGTTATTAAGGTCGAGTATATTGCTATAAAGAGTTGTTGTACACAATTACTATGAATGAAACAAATGCTTGAGGATTACGGTATTGTACAAGATATTTTAACTGTTTATTATGATAATTCAAGTGCAATAAATATTTATAAGAACCCTGTACAACATTCTAAGATAAAGCATATTGACATTAGACATCATTTTATTAGAAACTTGGTAGAAAATAAAATTGTCACTTTAGAGCATGGGAAAACCAAGAAACTTGTTGATATTTTTAAAAAACCTCTTAGTGTAACTCGATTTGTCTCATTAAGTAAAGCCTTAGACATGTGCTCCATATAATTCTAAACATTCATTGTCTTGAACTTTCTTGAGGAGAATTATTATATTGTATGGTTTAAAATTTTCAATTTAATTTGTTAACTTCATTATTTGAGCTTGAACACTATGTATCATGATGAACAAATCTTGAACTGATTTTGTTTTATGCAATTTCATGATTGATTGCTTGATTCTTAATTAATTTTTAAGATTAATATAATTCTAGAAAAAATCATAGTTTGAGCCATGATTATTTGCCTAGAGTCTTATCTCAAAATATCCAAATTTGTGCATAATTTATAATCAAAAAAAGCTACCTATATTGTTATGTGAAGTTATTTATGAGTAATCTGGACCTATGTATCACAAATATGTAGATGACGATCTACCATGAAAAGAGGACTGCATTAATGATAGCGTGAAAGCTATTGATTATTGAAAAATAAAAATGAATGAATAAAAAAAGAAAGAAACTAGTAGTAAGAAAAAAAATAATTAGTACTGTAAATCATATATGCATTGTTTTTAATAGATAAGTTTGAGATTAAGATGATAAGGCTACTTAGACTCACTCATTCTATATTCTTATGGGATTATTGATATTGATTAAATTGAGGAAGAATTTTGATTTGATCTTTAGACACACACACATTCATGTTCAAAAATTTTATTTATTTAATGTTATGATGCAAAGTACTAGAGTTCTAATGATAATTATTCTTACATCTTGAATTAAGGAAAATTTTAGAAAATCATGCTAATATGAAACATTCACCTCTTGAAGTTCAAACTTTTAATTCTAACTGTTTAATTTTTGTGTGAATTTTGGACTTAATTGATCAAAATTTCTAGATTTGGGCCATATTATAATTTTGCATACTTGTGTGCAAGTGTTTTACATGAAATTGACATTTTTGTGCATCAATCGTGAATTCTGAAAAGTTAGTATTAATAGATCTGTTTGAAATGTTTAGCAAAATTTTGGGCCAAAGGAGAATTTTGAAATATTCCCTATAAGTATGTTTTTGTAAGGTTTTACAAGTATTTTTGGATCTTAGTTGAATTAGTCAAAAATGTGCACAAAGATTAAATTGATATTTACCAGATTTGATTTAAATTGAGGTTTTTTAGCTTGTGTTTTACCCTAATCACTTCCTTTCTTCTTCTGTGATTCTCTATGCTTGTTTGAATAAAAATAGTAATGACACGCAACAGCATATTGAAATCCAAGGTTACCGAGAGCTCTAAAAATGGTGACGACAAGTCTCCTTCGCCGCCAGTTAATTTGCCAAGATGGTCTTCACAAAAGAATTCTAGAAATTGAAACTACATCACGGCCGGTTAAAGCCTCTATTTCGAATGAAAGTGACAAAGTAACGTAATACGCCTACACCAGTTATGACATCATCTGAACTTGGTGTTTCAAATTCTGATGATAATGTTATTCCAAAGGACAATGTAGTTTTACCACTACCTGTTACAATTGAACTCGAACCTCATGTGGACAATGATTCTAATATAAGGTTAGAACCTAAATCTCCCGTTGCTACTACTTCTGTTCAACAAAAAAAAAAAAAAAAAAAAAACAGATACTCTCACACTTTCAACTTGATGTTTCCAATGGGTTGTCAAAGAGATTCTATTTTGCAGAT
>JAXCLQ010000013.1:4751342-4762290 GCA_035584115.1 Cedrela odorata | reverse complement strand
AAAAAAAAAAACAGATACTCTCACACTTTCAACTTGATGTTTCCAATGGGTTGTCAAAGAGATTCTATTTTGCAGATTTATGTTCAATTATGACTGGGAGAAAATTTATTGGTAAAAGGATTGTTCAGTTGGAATAATTTAGAGAATGTAGTGTTGTGGAAGATTTAATTGAGAGTGTTACTCAAGTTGCACAACATGTATCTGCAATTGTTTATAAATTTTATGTAAAGTTATCTGCAGAAATAGTTTTGCAAGAGTCTTTGTGGTATAATACTTTGTATGTAAGAGGGTATTTATTTGATTTTTCACCATCTGTGATTAACATATACTTTGAAAGTAATAATGTTAATAAAGAAAATTTGACAAGCACACCAACTCTTTCAATCGACAAAATGGCTTCAGAACTCAATAGGTTTGTTGTAACATGGCCTACTGAGATTAATCTATGACCTTCCTCATTAACCACCTTTTACTCAACATTGCACTCAATTGTTATTACAAATTGGTTGCCCACTTTGCGCTATACAACGGTGTCAAAAGAACTTGTGTAAGTGTTGCTTGCAATCAGTAAGGGACATCCTTTTAATTTGGGTTGACGTGTATTTTCTACTATAATCTCTCATGCTGGTAATAAGCTTACAAGGAATGCTCTCTCATTCCCGTCATTGATTTATGGATTATTGATGGATCAACACAATATCAAAGCTGAGTTCAAAAGTTTGTCTCTTATGTTGAGATTTTGAGGCACGTCAAAAAAGTTTTTTCAATATTGCACATCTTCACAACCTGTGAGGGAATCGCAACACACTTCAATTGCTTCCACTTCTCAAGTTATCTCAGTAGCTGATACGAAATGGCAAGAATTTGTAACTACTAAGCTTTGGAAAATTAATCCAAGACAAGAGATTATTCTTAAGAAACATGCCAAGACTCTAGTACATCTCATTTGCATTAAGAATCTCCTAATCACTCGAACTTCAACTACAAATCTTAGTACTCTAACTCTAGATTCGCAACTTGTAGATCATGTTGCATCAGTTGCAATAACCCTTGTTCCATCTATTCCAATTGCCCCTACCTTTACCTCTATTGCTACAACACAGTCTCTTGCTGCTAACATTCCAGTATTAGGTATAATTTGCTCTTCAATTCATGATTTAGAACCTATGGTCACTGCTCTTAATGTACCAGTTCAAGTTTCATAGCCTTAAATTTCTAATGTTTCCCCTTCTTGCTCTACCTAAATGCGCAAAACCATTTCTTTCGCACTTTTATGATGCTTCACTCATAATCATTAGATTGATTGGTTCTTTATTAGGTGAGTGCTTTTTTATCCTTTATATTTGGATGTTTTTCACAAACTTAGATTTATTTTTTAGTTTGATAGATAGTTTGATATTTGAATTCTTGGACAGTGTTCACGTTGAATACTTATTAACTTGATTTGATTTTAAATTTTTCATCATTTGATTATTATGTTTTATTTGGATTCTTGCTTATCAATGTTTGTTTTTAAGCATTTACATTCTCTATTTTGTTATGGACAGTTAATTTAACTACCTACCATATTTTTGTAGGTATATTTTTAAGGTGTCATTTACTCTGATTGATCTATTTGTGCTTACTTTGACTCTTTTTAGCAAAAATGATGAGTAATATATATTGAAGGGGAGTAATGCAAATAACTAAGGGGTAGTTTATATTGAGGGGGAGGGGAGAGTAAATTCATGTTAAGGGGGAATAGTAATTTTAAATGATATGATTGTTCATGATGATATATTTTTGTCATTTTTATGTGATTATTATTTGTTTTAATAATTTTTTATGCTAACTTATGAGCCAAAAGTTAGTTCGCTACACTTGTATTTGTTTTTGTTTTTCAAGTTGTGATTTTCAGATTGAGACATGATTGCGGAGATGTTTTGCCAAAAAAGGAAGATTGTTAGGGCTTATAGTATTGACATTTTTTGAAAATACATTTTTGTTTGTTACACGTTTTGTCATAACAAAATTGGATGTATTACTATTCATCCATATTTGAACCTTCACATAAAAGGATTTCAAGTTTACTAGTTATTTAGATAAAGTTGGACTTCAAGTATAACTAGAAAATTTATATGAAAATTCTACAACTCAAAGAAAAGAATTATTATTGGGAAAAAATTCTTTTATTTAGGAAAGAATCCTTATTTATGAAGATATTTTTCTTGTTGGATTAGGAAGCTAAATTCACATTAAACAAGATTTTGTGTTTTCTATATATATGTTTTATTCTCATTGTGCAGTAGCATTCTTAGACACAAAAGGGAGAGAGAGAAGTTGTGAGCTTTTGTTTTCCTCTTCCTTCTTGTTTTATTTTCCAAGTTGTTAATGTTTCTTTTGTGCATTAAAATTAAAATAACTTGTGGAAATTAAGAATTTGTAATTTGTAATTTTATAAATTTATAAAGTGTTTTCTTAAGTGTGGTCAAGAAGATTTTATTCTTTGGGAGAATGATTTATGCTTGTTGAAAAGAGTTTAATGGCATCAAGCAATGAGATTTTTCTAAATTAAGTCGAAGGGATTTCGACGCATCAAGACAATCAGATCTCACTGAATAAGGCCACCAAAGAAGATTCAACACAACAATGACAACAATGACAACAATAAGAGAAAGTCTTTATTTTGTATAAGTCCATTGGTGTTTGTAAAAATTTATTTCTTAGTGGATTATTTTTTTCTTGGTGTGACCTCGTAGATGTAGAATTAAAAAATCTGAATCACGTTAAAATTGGTTGTCTCATTTATATTTAATTTTTGTGAGGTTCATTAACATATAAAATTTACAACGATCTCAATCTAGCTCAATAATCAACAAATTTGTATCTTACAATATTAAACTTATTAGATTTGATTTCAAATATTAATGTTGAACTTATTCTTAATATATATAACAAGTGAGAATTTAACATTTTTTAAACCTAGAATAAAAATTTATATGAACTACCTATGATAGGAGTAGCCACTACTACCCTATTTAAGTTGTATGCAATTGTTGTTGCAGTGTGATAAATAAAAATTTTAAATTACAATTTTCAATTCTTGTACTTCTTTATGTAAATCTAATTAGTTTCCTAATTACTAGTTTTCATATTATTATTTATTTTTTAATTATTAAGATTTTACTTACCTAAAATTGGATTACACTATATATACTCTATTATACCTAATGTAAGTAAATGTCATAATTCTTCTATTCTCTCGAACTTTTTATTGTATAAGAACCTTTAATCTTAGAACTGTAAAACTCTATTCTTCTTTCTTTCTTTCTTTTTCACTCTTTACCACATCACAACATTAATGATGGCCAACAAAAATATTTAATTCACAATCCCTAATACACAGAAACCTACCAAACCCCTTACAATTACCATCATTAATAATTCTGTCAAACTCACCTCCACCAATTATGTCTTATGAAAACTTTAGATGGAAGCAATTTTAATTGGCTATGATCTTTAGAAGTTTATTGATGGCTCTTACCTCGCTCCTCTGGCTACAATTTCTACAATCAATGTCACCATTCCCAATCCAAAATACCAAACATGGTTATGTCAAGGTAAATTGACCTTTGGTACTCTTTCTATCTCCTTTACCTCGTCTCTCATTCCTCTTATTTCTCAATCACAAACCTTCTATAATGCTTAACATGTTATCAATACCTATAAAAGAACTTCTCGAAGGCGCATCAAGTAGATCAAGAAACAAATAAAGCAAGCCACTAAGGGCATTCAAACAATCTCATATTATATTCAGTTTATTAAAACTCGTGCTGAAGAAAATCCTCAATGGCCTTAATGATGATTACAACCCTATCATTGACATTATTATTGGTTATTACACGCCAATTTCCTTTGATGAATTGTAAGAGAAGTTAATTAACAAAGAATTCTCATCGCGTCTCCCTAATTTCAATTCCTCTCTACTACAATTTCTTGGCCATAAGAAGAAACTCATTCTCATTGAATTCTTCATTACTTTCATCTTTTTCCTCTTCCTTTTTAGTAATCTTAAAGGCAACGTTCTTCCTTTCTTTTTCTCTATTTTCACCCTCATTTCTTCTGCCTTCCAGTTCGTATGCCATGAGTAATCCGAGAAGCTCTTCAAGTGGCAAAGTTCTCAAGTCTTTTGCTTCACTAATTGGCTGTCACTTTAGCTTCCTAACTTCTAGGTAAACTCCTTAGGATTTTCGTCACAATATTTGCATTGGAATAAAATCTTCTAAGAGCTTTTAGTTTATTAATAATGTCAATAAAACTAGTGAACATGTCTTTTATACTTTCATGTGGCTTCATTTTGAACAATTTATAATCATGAACTAACATACCAAATTTTGAATCTTTAACTATACTTGTTCCCTCGTGTGTGACTTTTAGTATGTCCCAAGATTTAGTTGTTTCACATTCTGAAATTATATTAAATTTAGCTCTATTTAGAACATAATATAGGATGATCATAGCATTTTCATTTAAAGTGAAATAGTTTCTTTCTTCAAGGGTCCATTCCCTTTTTTACTTTAACTTTCTTTCTCTAGTTCTTTCATCCTCTATTGTGGTGAAAAGTACCCATTTTCTATTATGTTAAGGATTTCAAAATCTAATGTGGTTAAGAAGATTTGCATAAACTTTTTCCAATATACATAGTCAGTCCCATTGAAAAATGGTGGCCTATTTATGGACTGTTCCTCAATTACTTATCCTAGATTACTGCTAGATGTCATTTTAATCTACTCCTCTAAGTTGTAAATCCTATTTAACAGAGTTAAGTTTTGATACCACTTGTTGTCCCAATTGGCAATACATAAAAGGAAATGAATTTGGTTATTTAAAATTTAATGCTTAAAATGAATGTAATTATCAATGTTGTGCAATAAATAAAATAGTAAAGAGAGAAATTGCAAACACAAGATTTTATATTGGTTTGACAAAATCGACCTACGTTCACTATTTTAATTTTGGATCACCATCGAGGTTTAACTATCTTCTTGTTTCTACTAGTCAAATGAAACCCAATACAATTCCTTCTTATGGTGAAAGACAACCGTACACTTTCTTTTTTTGAGGTAAAGAGAAACCCAATACAATCTTCATTTAATCTAGGTGAAGATAAACCCACAGTAATCAAAAATAGTTTTACTGTTTCTTCACACTCTAATTAGAGTAGATAGTATAATAAGCTCACAATTTGATTTTCTCTCACAAAAGAAAATATAAAGAATAATTGTAATAGAGAGAAAGTATTTTCACATTAAGAAATCAAGAGGAATGTTCAATAATTTTCCAAATATGTTTTGTTATTTTTCTTTTCTTGAAATCTTTTATTTATACTCATTCTATTTATGAAGACCCTTATGTCTAATGGCTTCATTTGGCGCAATTAATGTTCATCATAAATGCTGCAGAAGCAACCATTAAGCTTTAAAAACGTCAAGAAGTATCGATCCGTTCATGTAAAATGTGAATATAGACTTGTCTTCGATCCCGAGTATCAATCATTTCTTCTTCATGTATCAATTTGGTCAAGTTTGTAAATAGTTTTGAAATCTTTGACTTGCAATATGTTGATCCATTCTTCATATGTATTGATTTGATTCGGCTTGTAATTATTTTTGAACTCTTAAGGTTGAAATGTATCGATCTCTTCAACACACGTATCGATTTGATTCGCCTTATAATTATTTTCTAACTCTTGGGTTTGCAACGTATTGATCTCTTCATCACATATATTGATTTGGTTCACCTTATAATTATTTTTCAACTCTCTAGTCTTGCAAAGATATTGATCTCTTGAACTCTGAATATCAACATTCTTCAAGTGTATCGATCCGTGAGGTCAGGGTATTGATCTGTTTTGTAAAAAGGTCGATTCTTTTACTCTGAGTATCGATCTTGTTGAACTTTACGACATAGTTCTCATAGAAAATCATTTAATTTGTTCATAAGTTTAATTACATACAATTTTCTTAAATTTTAACACAATTAAATGTATTTTATTTTCCACAAATTAAATTAATATTACAACAAATTTGTTTATCATCAAAAACAAAAAGTTATAGGTTATGATATCATTAATTTCAAATCAGAACTGCTAATATGATACCATCATTTTCCTCTCCACCATTGAGTGGTGTTCTTATATCATGCTCTACCAACACCACAACGGTCATTGTCCTTCGCTAAGTTCTTACGTGGGTCATTGTTAGTGGTGTCATATTCATAGTCACACCATTACATAATGTCTTGTGTTTAGTTATATGCATTTAACCTTACAACCACCTCAAAGTTCACAATGGTCTTGCCTTTAACACTATGGCAACCATGGGTCAACCTTGCAACTGCCAACATGAATGTTAATTCTAGTTGGCTTCTTTACAATAGAGCTTCTCACCATGTTACCACCGACATGAGTAATCTCTCCATTCATACTCCTTATGAAGGGTTTGATAACATTATGATTGGGAATGACACAGGTCTCTCTATCACCTATATTGGTTTAAAATCTCTCTTATACACTCTCACACACTTTTTCTTTAAATAATATTTTTGTGTTCCTATCATGAAAAGGAATCTTATATCTATCTCTTAATTTTATCAATTCAATAATACCTCAATTGAATTCTTACTTACTTCCTTTCTTGTTCAGAATCTTTGCAAAGGGTAATAATTTTGCGGGGTTGGACTAAGGATGGTGTATACGAGTAGTCGGCTTCGTCTATCTTTTTCATTAGTGTCTTTCTCTAGTTTCAAGATCACTTCGTCTTATTGGCACCATAGACTACGGCATCAGTCATTTTCCATTATTTTCCATTTTAGGAAAATTGTTTCCAACTTTCATCTAGAATTTTTGAATCCTTTAAATTTAAATTTCAATTGTAACTATTGTCAATGCAATAAAAGTTACAAGTTACCTTTCTCATTTTCTTATCTTATCACTTCCTCTTCTCTTGAAATTATATTTTCTAATGTATAGACCTCTCTCATTCACTATGTTGATGATTTCAAGTATTATGTTATTTTTGTTAACCATTTTATAAAGTATATCTAGTTTTTCATGTCAAACGAAAATCACATGTTCATGATATATTTGTTCAATTTAAATCACTTGTCGAAAACTTCTTTAACAGAAAAATTATCACACTTTATTCCAATAATTAGGGTGAATATCAAGCCTGCTCTTTTTTTCTAGCTAGTTTCTTGTCACCTTTGGCTTCACAAACTCTCATGTAGACACCTTTCTATTTGTCTCCAATAACGACAGTACTATGATTTATGTTTTTGTTTATGTTGATAACATTATTATTACAAATGCCAATGATAAGGCCATGTAGAAGTTCATCTAACTACTTGCTCACCGATTCTCCATGAAGGATTTTGAAAAATTAGCTTACTTTCTTAGAGTTGAAGTAGTTTCCCATACTTAAGGATTATTCTTGTCTCAACGTTAGTACATAAATGATCATCTTGCTCGAACATGCATGACGGATGCAAAGCATGTTGTTATACCCTTTGCCACTACTTCTATACTTGCCCTTCACTCTGGTACGGTGCTCTATGATCCCTCTGAGTTACATACCATTGTTGGAAACATCTAACATATGTCACTTACACACCTCGACATTGCGTATACATTGAATAAGTTGTCTCAATTTATAGAACAACCTACTAGTGACCACTGAACTGTTGTTAAGCGACTTACAACGTTATCTCTATGGGACCATTGATCATGCCGTTGTTCTCTATCGTCACTCATCCTTATCCCTCCATGCATTATCTGATGCAGATTGGGCAAGTAACAAAGAATATTTCACCACCACTAATGTCTATCTTGTTTACCTAGACTGCAATCTTATTTCGTAGAGCTTTAAAAAGTAGCGCATTATGGCTCGCTTGTCTACCGAAGCCGAATATCGCTCTATTAGATATACTCTATTCTTAGTGAACATGGTTTTTCTCTTCCACTACAACCGGTAATCTATTGTGATAATCTTGGTGCTGCAAATTTGTGTTTCAATCTGGTTTTTCACTCGCACATGAAATATGTGGGTTTAGATCATCATTTTATTCATGAATAAGTTCAAAGTGGTGCTCTTCAAGTGACTCATATCTCAAATCTCTTCTACTGACCAATTAATAAATGTTCTCACCAAAACGCTTCCACGTACTCGTTTTCTCTACTTAAAGGCCAAGATTGGACTCTCCTCAAGGAGCTCCATCTTGTGGGGGCATGATAAAGGAAATTTCATAAATTACAATTTCTTATTCTTGTGTTTTCCTTATGTATAGCCAATTAAATTTCTAATTACTAGTTTTCGGATTATTATTCATTTTTCTATGATTAATATTTTACTTACTTGGAATAGGATTACAACTGTACATTATATATACTTTGTTGTACCTAATGTAAAGAAATATCATAATTCTTCTATTCTCTCAACCTTTTTACAGTGTGACTGATTTTCAAGTGCTCATTGCTCAACTAGATTTAGGCTTTGTGTGAAATTCTGGTGCATTCTTTTGTTATACTTTGAAAATAAAAATTTTAAAAGTGTATAATAACACTAATTTTTAATAAAATTTACTTATTTTTTTAATAATATTTGATATATAATACTTTTATTTCACAATAATTATAATTTTAAAGATACCATATTTCTATATCAAACCAAAATTTAATATATGTGAAGTCTGCCCATCGAAATAGAGAATTGTAGTAGCATGCATGCTGCATGTGCATGTTGTATAAGGTGCACTTGAATAAATTCGGGCATTACTCGGCCATCATCAAATGTTTTCGGCAGCGCCAATATCATACCAAATACTCGTGGGAATCCGTCCCCTGCTTGCTTGCCGCCACACCTTTCCAAATTAGCTAGGTGGCGTAGTTAGCAGCTAGTTGCTTACTGCTGCAACGGCAAAGTTTTGTTATTTATTGGTTAACGAAGACTAAGGTTTATTATCGATTAGATCATTAGTTTAGTACAGGTAATTTGTCTCTATTCTCGTTGAGATTTCCCTCTTGCAAAGTCAAAACTGGTTTCCAATACCTTATGTAAATAATCTAATCTAATAAAGAATTTAAACATCTCAGATGAATAACCAATTCTCATGAATGCACAGGAATAAATTTCTTGCTAACCAGTAACCCTAAACTCTTGATGCTAGCTCGTTCTTGTAGTTTATTATAGTACCAAGTCTAGTAAACCTTGCAAACCTCAAATGTATCCCAAGAATTAATGATGCAAAAATCAATAAATCGGCTGGGGCAACAGCCTTAGCTAGTGCTGCAAATTAGTGCGATATTAGTACTCTCCTAGCTAAGATTACCGATTACAAACCTAGCTGTAATTTCCTGACTAGTCTAAAATGCCTAAAAATTTATGCAATAATTATACTACATTAATCATTCAATAAATCACCATGACTTCTTCTCCTCAGTGCTGCTCATTATGTGCACAAAATCCTTTTTGGGTTATTCAAGACACTAACGTTAGACAAGATTAATAAAGCCTAGAGAGAAAGGAGAACAACAATCAAAGATTCAGATAAGAACCAATTAATTAATAAAGAAAAGTAAAGTAACCAACTTGCTTCATAAGATAACGTATTAAAATCCAAAATGAACAACGTGCAGGTAGGGTAACATAAATTAATTAGCATTAAAGAATGACATTCAAGTCATTTATAATTTTTTTTTTTTTCCTTTTTCTTCATATTGTTTTCGGAAAGTAAATACATCGATCATTTTCAGATACAAGCAGGGAATAGTATTAGATTAGGTTGCGAATAATGGTTCAAATTAGGTAGAGATAGTTGTTGAAAAGTTTAGTAAAAGCCACAGAAGTTGCTACATATCACTGCAATTAAATATATATGTAGATAGTTTCATTCCCCAAGGAAATTATTGTTGACAATCGATTGCAAATCTTAGCGTAGATATTGGAGTTTACAAATTGCGACATGCTTTCATTTTTTTTTTTTTTTGTACCAATGAGAATCATCTATCAAATTGCGACACAGCTTATTTCCTTAATACATTTTTAATTTTGTATGAAAATTACTCTGCAACCATGAGAAATCATATACTTCTTTCATTATTTTATCGTGTGAATTGAGAACTTTCTTACATCAACAAGAAGAAGCAATTGCGGACAAGAAGTTGCGTGAGAAGGAGGAATATTGGCTTAATATATGGATATGGTACAAATGACAACGACAATCTCTTACTCTCACGTTTCCTATAATTGTTCACATCAAATTATTTTTACAGAGATATGAAGGACTCAAAGTTTTCTACTCGTGGAATCAACATATAATAAGTGTATAATCATGTATAATCGATAATTATTTTCTTATCTTTTTACATTATTAATCATTTATAATTGAGAATTATTTTTTTTATTAACTATTAATCACTCCTCTTTACTCAGTTAAAAGTTAAGATTAAGAAAGAATTTCGATCAGATATATTTTTTTTTAACTCAAAACAGAATTATATTTAGTATTTTAAAGGTGTTTGTTTTCAATTTAACACTGTAAACTTGATAGTCACATCTCAATAAATATTTGGAGTTAATTCTAAATACAAATAATAACTTCATCTAATTACAATATTAACTTTTACAAATGTTATTTATTTCCTACTATATAAAGCTTATAATCTATAAGCTACGATATGTCAAATTGTTAGTTTTCAGAAGTTATGTATTCGGACATTATGCATTTCAGATTTCATCATACAAATTTTAGATTTAAAAAAAAAAAAAAAAACAAACACTACAAACTCTTAATTATATTTTAATGTTACTTATCAAATAAGTGATATTAAAATTTTATTTTCTTGGGTATATAAGTAATTAAGCATCAAATTATACTTGGGATGGACCTACACGGTGCTCGATATATATATATA
>JAXCLQ010000013.1:4734409-4751242 GCA_035584115.1 Cedrela odorata | reverse complement strand
ATATGGATTTTAAGCTCTTCAAAAGCTAAAATAATAATGGAAAGGAAACAGAAGGAAGAACAACTAAGCAAGAGAGCAAAATTCGGCCAGTCTATATATAAAAAAGAACAGGTACAAGTTAGAAATTCAAAAACTTTTTATTTAGGATGCAAGTACACTTTAAGATTCACGACTAATCAAATAATTCTAAAATCTTCACTGGAGATTGATC
This sequence comes from Cedrela odorata, assembly GCA_035584115.1. Lineage (NCBI taxonomy): Eukaryota > Viridiplantae > Streptophyta > Magnoliopsida > Sapindales > Meliaceae > Cedrela > Cedrela odorata. The sequence continues at coordinate 4,751,031 of JAXCLQ010000013.1, read as the reverse complement.
CAAAGTCAAATTTAATAATTAATTTTTTCGACGTAAAATTTTCTCAAACAAAAGTGAAGCCTGTGGTCAATTTTGATAGCTAACGAAAACTATCGTCTGCTATCCAATCCTTCAGCATTTCCTCAGAAAACGATTCTTGCTGGTGATCTAAAGGAAGCATTCTATTCGTTGCACAGCCAGTACTGCCACCACTTTCTGCTTCAGTTGAATAATCATCAAAATGACATAGCTGCTTCCAAAAGTCTGAATTCGAAATATCAGATTGTAAAAGCTCTCCAAAATTAAACTCCACGGAGTAGTTTTTCGCATTATTACCGATATCTTGAGACGTGATAGAAAGACTTCTGCCACTGGATTGCATTTCAATTCCTACATTAATATCTGTAGAGCCTTCTGCTTTCGCCTTGATGATGTCAACAACTTTTTGGTCTTGATCAGTGCAGCTTGATAGCTCAACTTTAGTCGTCAACCGTGAGGTTTTAGCTGAAGATTTGAAATTGGTTTTCTTTTTGTCGTCTATACATTGATTTGGTTGTTCAGCTGATCTCACCTTCTTCCTCAATGTTGTATTCCAGTAATTCTTGATTTCATTGTCTGTTCGCCCAGGAATCCTCCCGGCTATTAAAGACCATCTTCAAACATCCAAAAATTAAGATTAAAAAAAAAAAAAAAAAACTAACCGTAAGTTCACAATAATTCTGATTAACATAACGAGAAGAAGGAATCAAGATTAATGAGAAAAACCTGTTGCCTAACAGCTTGTGAAGCCTAATGATGAGATCTTCTTCTTGTTGAGAAATATTACCCCTCTTGATATCCGGTCTGAGATAATTCAACCAACGAAGCCTGCAACTCTTTCCACATCGCTTTAGACCTGCCTCGTCAAATCAGTGAGTGTATATATATAATTTTCATGCTCAGATTAATTATCTAATAATAAAATTGTTCAAAAACTGAAATATAAACTTAATTAATTAATTTATTACCGGCTTCGTTTGGAATGTTTCTCCATTTGCCTTCACCATGCGTATTGATGTAATCTCTGAGAATTTGGTCCTCAACAGCAGTCCAAGCTCCTCTATTCAGTCCCTCGTCTTTAGAACAAGAAGGTTTTCTACCCATTTTAAATAAGTAATTAAGCTTCTCTCTCTATCTACAATACTTAAGACTTGCATATATGCCAACGATAAAGTGTATTGATTATTATAGACACTTTTAAAATTCCTCGGTCAATTTCATATCCAATATTTATCACGAATCTTTTCTATTCTATTTATCTTGTTAATTATGTAAAGACACGTTAAACGTTAAACTGAAAAATTGTTCAAGAGAAATAAATTTCGATACAAATTAATTATGCAAGGGCTATGTAAGATAATTTAAAACAAAGTTCTTGTTTGTCAAAAAATTAAAATAAATTGGAAACTTCTTCTTTTGGCAGTTGTATTTTGTTTGGTTTCTAAGAAAACCAAGAAAGAAAAAAAAAAAAAAAAGAGTTAAACTTAAGCTAATAAAAGTCAATTGTGATTTTTTTTTTTTTTATCAATTTGTTTTAATAAATATTGCATAAATATAAATTAAGTTTCTTTTTTAATTTTAATTGAACAAGATTTGAATGCAAACCACCACTTAAAATATTTTATACGTTGAATAAATTAATATTCACTTATAAAAAAATTAAATATAAATAAATAGATAGATATTATAAACAAATAAGGCAAAAATCTTGTAACACTTTCCGGTTAAATGACAGGGAATTTATACGTACGTTCCTTGAGGCTTAGAATAATTACGATTAGATAGTATCTATTAAAATATGTGCACTAACCTCCTTTTCTTTTTTACTTGCTTTAGATAGTTGTTACAGTTAAATTTATATTACCCCTTGTATGTTTAGATAATAATCAACGTTTCGCCAAGATCTTTAAAAATATTCATTGTTACCATATACCGTTAAATTTAAATATTAGAGGGATTATTTAATCTCCTTATAATTTAATTAATAAATTTAAAAATAAGAGGAATAATTTAGTTTTTTTTTTTATATTTTAATTAATAAATATAAAATATTATTATCAAAAATATCTCATTAGTTTCTAACTACACCCAATTTTATAATTTCTTTATTATATTATAAAAATTTCAATAAAAATTATAAAAGGACAAATATTTTTTATATTTATATCAAATGTTTTCTCTCTCCCTCTCTCTATGTTTCGGATGTCATGCTGCATTGACTTGATGTTTTGGCTACCATTGGTTGTCTCATGATAACACGTCGGCCTCAAAGCAAGCATGATAATTTTTTATTTTTATTTTTTTGTTCTTCTTACTTTATTTATTTATTTTGCTACAGGCTTGGGCTTCAAAAATCACTCATAATTTATTAAGGTAGATGGTTGTAACGCTGATAATAAATGAGTTGAACTAACGAAGAAGAGAAGAGAAAAGAGAGGAAATAAAAAAATAATAATTAAATATTTATTACTTTTAAAATTTTTATTAATATTTTTAAATATAAATTTATTTTTATTACAATAATGCCCTTCGCATATTTAAAAAAATTAAAATTAATCCAACGAAGGATTTAGGTAAGTAATTTTAAAATTTGAAGGATTTAAATGATGAAATTATACACATATATATTTAAATGATGAAATTACACACACACACATAAATGATGAAATTATACACATATATATTTAAATGATGAAATTACACACACACACACGTGTGTGTGTGTGTGTGTGTGTGTATATATATATATTATGATTTATTTGTTAATAAAAAAACAGGGACTTACGCATAAATTAATGCAATAGTTGTATCCCCGCAGCTATTCCTATCATTAAGCAGATTGGATTATAGATTTATTTATCGTCGTGGCAAATGAGCGAGAATTACTAACAACTATTACACCAATTGACAAAATCCTAAGAATGGTCCATGCAAAATCCATGATCCCAAAAAGACAAATATCGTTAATAGATTCTGAGTGGAGAAATGTAATTGATGACAAAAATAATTTAACCTAGTTTCATCCTAACTATAAAGCAGCCACTCTCACAACCTTTAGAGTTTTGAAAGGTCAGTTATCTTTCCCATAAATTTCTTTTCTTAGATAGCTAGGAAATTTTCTTGAACTGCTATAATAGAATTTCAGTTTTTTCAAATAATACTCTTATATTGGAAACATCTATACTTATACTGATTGAATGCCAAAATTTAATAGTTATTTTTAAAATAACAAGTGTTAATGTAGTAAAATTTTTTTAAAAATTTTATCCACCAAAATAATATTTTTTGTTTCATTCAATTGTTACATCATTTAAAATCACATAAGATATCAGGGATAAAGTCGATTGTCCAATGAAAATTTTTTAATACTTAAATTGAGACTTTATTTTTGCATTTGTTTGAGGGAAAATAATAACAGTAACAATTTAATATCTTCTATCTCTCAATATGTATAAAATTGTATTGTCCGAAGTTGTGTACTTGGTTGTCTTTGGCTTGCCTTTTATAGGTCTTTGTGTCCTACTGTCATTATATCTTCAAAGTTCATTAGAATTCTAAAAATTCATAATCTTAAACTTATTAGTATTTCAGGAATCATAAAACTATAAATCCAAAAATAATGTTATTTCAGGGATTACAGAATTTTCAACACTATTTGAAGAATACTTCAACTAGGCTACAAATCTTTCATATTTTGGAAAAGTTTAAAAAACTTGATCTTTACGACGGCCATAAGTAATTGCTAACGAGAGGTCTCGAAAATCTCACGTTCCTTTTGAGACCATTTTCTTCAATACTAATGGCATCAGGTTTTAATGACTTACCCGAGACCTTGTCATGCTATACTTGAAACCTTTAAAGAGTTATCGGTCTTTTATGTCTAGATCTGAGGCCTTTGATTTAAACTAAAGAAGTTTCGAGTCACACCACACCCAAGATCCTTGTTACATCATGGTCGAGATCTCGTAGACTGAGACAAGTCTCGAATTCCATCTACCTTTTGTGAGACCTTTACTAGTGATTAAGGTCTTGTGTTGTATCTAATAGACCTAAGGCCTACTGGGCTTTATCTGTATTGCCGATATTTTTTCAAACATTAAGTCCCCCATTTTTTAGTTAAAAATTAATTTTTGACAAAAACTAAAGGTTTTGATTTGAACGGACTCATACATCTGTCTTTTACACGCCAACTTTAAATCTTAACCGAATCTAGTAAATTTTCATCCACATATCTACTTTCTAGTGGACAACGAGGCCAAAATGTTTCTGGTCCTTAAAAATCGTCCTTGTCCTTATCATAACATCCTTCTTTTTCAAATCTCAATAATAATCCCACATCGCCACTTCAACGGTTAGAGTTAGGGTTTCTTGTTCTTATAAATATACCATTTTCACATTCTATTACACTTATTTGTATTTTCTTTGTCTTCAAACCTTTTTCAAATTTCATTGATAATTGCAAAAGAAGTAACACCAATGTAAAAAAAAACGAGTACTAGGTTTAATATATTTGTTATTAACGTAATTGAGAACAACAATAACTAATTTGGGACAAAAAAGATTCTAAACACTGTATTCCACTTTAGTTTCGTCTTCATTCTAGACTACAATATTCTTCTTATTATAGACAATCTTGTCAAGAACAAGGTTTTTCTACAAGTCCAAACAACTATTTCTTCATTCAAACTATCATTTCGCCTTAACAACTGGTAAGCCTTCACATTTCCCCAACTTCTTTGCCATTTTAAGTCTTTATTATTAAGATGGGTATTGGATAACTTCTTAGAGTTTTAGACCATTGTGGAATTTTTTCCTGAGTTGTTGATGATCTTAAGCAGCCTTTGATAATTTCTTTTTCTCAATCTTATGAACATAAATAAATTCTGTTTTTAATAATAATAAGACTGCTTCCAAGAGAAATAACTCAGATGATGAGTTGGCTATTGTCCCCGTTCCTTCCCCAGTTTGTGAAGTAGGGGAACAAATGATAACTTTTGAAGCTAATTGGTTCCTTTTTACATTCACGAAATCAAACCTACAAACATACACTCGTTGCTACAATATCCCAAAAGGCATATACCTTAGAGTCCTTAAGGTTGATGAGTTTCCTAGCAGTCCCCATGACGATGAAATTTCCTTTAACGAGAAATTGTTTCACCTCGCTGTTAAACTTTTCCTTCAGGGCTATTTTACTAGGATATTTAAATCTTTTGGTATTGCTCCTTACCAATTGAACCTTAATAGTTAAATAATCATGTCGGATCTGTATGTTCTCTGAAATAAAATCTCGAATTTAGCTCCCACAATCGAAGAGATTGAGTACATGTATATTTTAAAAAGGAACCATGTGCTCTAGGCACGAGCGCAGGTGCACGTGCCATGTGCATGGCCTGCACACCAGATAGACATGCACTCGCACACATGCACAAGCCTGCTTGCATCGAGCGCGAGCTTGCCCTCGTAGCTTACTTGCATCGAGCGCGGGCCTGCCCTCGTAACCCGCTCACAAGAGCATGCCACCACCCTACCGCAACTCCACACCACCGCCCACCACCCACAACTGTCGAAATTTGATTTTTCTAATAGAAAAATTTGAAAAAATTATTTTTTTATTTTTTTATTAAAATAAAAAAAAATTTCAATTATTAAAAAAATTAAAATTTAAAAATACATGAAAAAACAAAAAATTTTATTTTTTTAGTGTATTTTTAAAATTTTAATTTTTAATCTTTTTTTAATTTCTTTATTTTTAATATTTCTTTATTAATATTCTCCCTAACTAATTTTTTTTTTATTTTTAAATATATATAATTGTTGATATAAGCTTTTGGTAGAATTCTTACTTGTGCATTAGTAATTAAAAGAAAATTATTTTAGATTTCACTTATTTAAATTAATAGAGATCAAGTTGTAATCTTATTGTTTCTTATAATGACTTAAAAGTTTTGGTTGATAGAAAAAAAAATCATATTATATAATGTGATACTTGACGCGATATTATTACATATTTTAACATGTTATCTTGGTATTTAAATTAAACATAGAAAATAAACTAGGTCAAGTCGAGCGTGACTCGGGTTCGTATGACTCGACATGACACGGTTTATTGCCCGTACCATTGGATTTTAGGCACGACATGAATTAACCCATTCTAGCCACGACCCATTTAAAATAAATAAAAAGATATATAGAAAAACGTGTCACTTCTTCCTCTCTTTTTAATTAAAATTCCCATTTTTAATTTCATTGAAAAGAGTAAACTCTCGTTTAAGGAATTGTTACTTTATAAAGTAAATAATGATGAAATTACTTATTAAAATATAATAGTAAGAAATTGATTTGTTTATTTGTCAGACTAGATTTGTTCTCACAAGATTTGTTTATCACCTACCTGACCAAAAATCACTGAGTTTCCTGTACAAAGTTTATAGGATTTAGCAGAAACCTTACTTTTGAATTATTTTTGTTATTATCTTGAAAGTTTTCAACATATTTTCTGTTTTTTTGGCTTTGTGATAGTAACCTTATCATTCATGCTTCTGAATTTCTCTCAATGTATAATAATATTCAAATATAATTCATTCCATTTAAATATATATATATATATATTGTTAATTCTCTTCACAAATTACAATATTACATTTTTAAGTTACAAAAGTTGTAAACAAGGTATCTTGAAATCGATTCAATATCAAAAAATAAAGTATCTTATTAAATATAATACATTCTAATTTTAAATTTTAAGAATAATATTTATTTAGAATATATTACGAGTGAAATCAAAATTATTAACTGTTTTGTTTACTCTTAATAATAATATGCTCAAAAAAAAAAAAAAAGTGTTAGACATGGACTTATAGCCCATTAGGTTGCCTATAATTGAACTGGCCCATTAAGGTAGTTTACTTATTTTAAATTAATGTTATTTGATAGAAATAATTTAGTAGTTCTATTCATATTGCAATTAAGAACAGTGAAAAGAAATATGTAGAAGAGATAAACATAGAGACAAGAAAATCGAGAGACTATATGGGTTGTAAGTTGAGTTTGGGCTATTAATTAAGTTATCAACTGAAAAGAAGGATCCTGGGCTCTTATGTTGTGAACTGAGAGAAAGGATGCTATTTATGAATTATGATGATCAATCCGTTAAAATGTACGTCTTCTTGCTTTCTAACAAGATGTACTTTATTTAAACATCTTGCTTTCCGACAAGTTTTGAAATTTTGATATTAGAGAAATTTTAGATTTAGATTAGAAAGAAAAGGTCATTCTATTTGTGTGGGATGCACGTCGATTTAAATTATGGTATCACATTAATTAAAAGATTATTTAGAATAAAAAAAAAATTAAAGATATAATATAAGAAGAATAATTACAATTCATTAGAAATATCGGTCTTTTATAAATTAAAATATATTATAAATCTATGTAGTTTTTTTTTAAATAATAATAATAAGAACAATGTAAATGTGATAATTTAAACCAAAAAATTATTATTGAGGTGTGACAAAAAGAAATTCTCACAAAAATTAAAAGAAAAAATTATCATAAACACTAATTGTAGTAAAGATAGATGTTACTTACAATTGATGAATCTTTATTATTCTCTAAAATTCATAACTTAACTATATATAAATCTTTGACAATTATAAATTATTAAAGTTATAATTTACTAAGTTTTAGGTGAGAAAAGACGAATTGAAAACGTGATTAGAATAGGTAGAGTTGAATCTTGCCTAACAGCAAAACACACACACACACACAAGTTCTAGAAGAGTTGCCAAGGCAAACAAGGAAGATTTGAAAGTTAGCTGAGAAATAATTTTAAGACTTCATAATTTCTTTGAAAGCAGCCTCAATGTTTCTTTCAAATTTAAATTGACATCACATCCTTTTTATTTTCCTACGTAGGTGAAAGTGAAAGTGAAAGTGAAAGTGAAAGTTCAAACCACATACATATATCTCAACAGAAACTTTAATTTTGTTTGTTCAATATTATGTCATAATTTAATTAAAACCCTAATTAACAACAACACTATTATTAATCTAATAGCATGCATTAACCATAATTAACAATAGCAATTTTGTTTAAAATTTTCTCTTGATTTCTCATAATCAAGAAAGATTGACAGTAGAGTAGAGAAGGAATCCTGGCAAAAACATGTGGCCTTTTTCTACGCCAGAAAGTTTGGGTTTAATTGCAACATAATTCAGCATTAGGTGTGAGCATACTTCTGTTGACTCCAAAGTCAGTGAAAGAAACTAGTGTACACATGGATCTTCTACTTCCACGTGTTACATTAATTTCTTTTGTATTCGTGGGCATAAGTTGTTATTATATCGTTTTCGATTATCTCTCCTGGGGCCAAAATTTCAAGCAGTGAGAAGTTGTAACTCCAAAAAAAATACAGTATAAAATTTATAGATTTAAATTAAAATAAAATTATATAATTATTAAATAAATAATATAATTTAACATAATTAATAATTATGTTGTATTAGAGTTTAAAACTCTTAATCTATAAATTTATTTTTGACATGATTAATTATTTAAGTAATTATATTATTTTTATGAAAAAAATTTGACTAATTTATTTTTAATTTAATAAATTTATTTTATTAATTTAAAAAAAATATATTGTTATATTTGTACATTTTTAAAAAGTATTTAATTATATTTAGAATAAAATTAATTAGTATTTAAAAAAAAATATTATCATAAATTTTATAAATATATATATTAAAATATAAATAAAAAAATATTAAATAAATATAACGTTAACCATTTAATAATCACGTAGAGTTAGGATTATTAGTTTTTAACACAATTATTAAATGAATCAAATTTGAGTTGAACTCTTTTAACACAACATGAATACGACGCAATAATTTAAATTGTTGTCCTTAATTTCAAGACATCATTTTTGAATAAATGAATCAACATGGCATACATTGGTCTCTCTAATTATCTGAAATTTTAGTTGGGATTAGGCTACTGTAATTAGCTACTGCTGTGGAATAAAATTATTAAAATTTAGTTTTAAAATGTGATTAGTCTATTATAATTTAAAAGTGTAGTTAAAAAATATTTAATAATATTAATTTTTAATGAGATAGTCTTTTATATATATATATATATAATATTTGATTTTATCGTTTTACAATCATTATGATTTTAAAGTCATGGGACTTTAAAATTAATTAAAATTTAAATACTAAATATTAATAACAAATAAGGGAATTCTACTAAAAACTAGTATTTATTAAATTCTTTATGTATTGTACTTTTAACCTACAGATAAACTTGAGTTCAAATTCTTTAAATATTATTAAGTGTGAGATTTTGATTGGGTTGACTTTTGAAATTAGCCAGGGAATTTCTTCACAAGAGATTATTTGGTTTATTTTTTTCAATGAATTTCTTCTTTAATCTTTAAAAAATAAAAATAAAATAAAATAAAATGGATAAAGAAGTTTGCATAAGCGTAAAGCACATTAAATAACACATTCTTGGACCCGATGGATAAGAAGAATAGAATAATATATAATTTTACGTGAGTAAACAAGTCATCTTTTAAGTTTACTTATTTAAAGACAGGTTGGTCAGGTCAGGACAGGTGACTTCGTTTGTTGGAGCAAATTCAGCAACCAAGTTCATACTATTTAGAAAGATGTATAATTATTTGATTTTATTGAATTCTTTTCCTCATAATAAATTAAATATATTCCATTACACGTCTTGTACTGTATGATTAACAAGTAATCTTATGGAATTAATTATGTTTAATAATTGTTACATAAAATTTGAAGGAAAATAAATAAAATATTATATATATATATATTCATAATTTTCATAGTAGTTAGTCGTTGATAGCTACATTTAATTTTGGTGCTAATCAAAGCACAGCACATCATGCATGGCACAGAATTGTTTTGTTTATTTATTTAATTTTCAAAATGTCACGACTTGCTAGAGTCCAAGTTCTGGATTAAATAATTGGATTATTGTTAAGATACCATTTATAAATAATCATGTACGTTAACCATTTCTTTAATTAATCTATTTGCATTTACATTTACAAATAAGTTTCACTTCTGTACGTAATCTTGTGTATTCAATTTGATGAACATTTAATTTAGTGTGAATTTTCTTTTACGTATGTTGCTTTGTGGTTTGATGTAGTGTAGTTCATCAAGTCACTATTTCTGACAAATTGGTACAATAATTTTATATATAACAAGTAAATAAAATGCAGAAGGCTTAAGGGAGAAAACATTTACTTTCAAATAATTCTGAATTTATTTTTATCAACGAGTATTATATATATATATATATATATATCATATGAGGACACAAATGAAAAGGGGTAAAGATTTGATTACAAATAATATATATGTACTTATACACTTATAATAAATTCATAAGAGTTGTAGGATCATTAGTTCGTAAAACAATTATGATTAATAATGAATTTATACATTAGCAAGTAACATTATTATATAAAAGATTTAACAAATGCTACTGTTTATCAATTTTTAAGGGGGCAATTTGAGAGTATTAAGTAAAAAAATACTAAAGTTTTTCTTTAACACTTTCAAAAAAATTATTAAAATTTTTAGTGTTATCTATAAATCACTCTAAATGCTATTTAATTAACATATAATTATGGGCTAATTTTAAAAATTACCTCTAGTACAAATTAAATTTGATAAATATTTTTAAAATAAATTATCAAACACATAAATAAATACTTATATAATACTAATTATCACTGCCAAGCAACACTAAGTCTCAATTGATATTTAGAACAAAAGTTTATAAATAAATAGAGAAAAATAGTATTACGTACCAAGATTTGAATACAAGAGTATTACTATGTATATAAATTGATATACAAACTCATTTATATAAATTGCTTTGTGGTTTGATGTAGTGTAGTTTATCAAGTCACTATTTCGGACAAATTGGTACAATAATTTAACAATCCACAAAGCAAGGACATAGTACATTGCTTTGTGGTTTGATGTAGTGTAGTTTATCAAGTCACTATTTCTCACAAATTGGTACAATAATTTTATTTATAACGCGTAAATAAAATACAAGATATGATTTACACTTCAATAAACATGACATGATTTACATCTCATTTGCCTCCGTCTGTATTCAAATCGTTTATGTTAGACAGTGGATTGCAGCTCAAGAAATAAGTATGCAACTTCAGCCTAAGCAGCATAACCGTAAAGCAAAGCAACTGGTATAAAAATGGCTATGACAGGGTGTGGTGCATACACTACAGGCAGAAAAAGCAAAGCAAAGACATAGTACATAGCTTTAAAACTTTGTGTTTTTATTCATTCCTTATCTCGTATACTTAGGTAGGGTTTCATTACCTCTTCTAGTATATATATACATGTAAGCAATAACATTGTATTTATTTATACAAAAACACATTTATTCTCAAACACTTGATATTGGCTAAAGCATTTACATTTCAAACTTGGTATCTGAGTAGGTTAACAATTCACAAACAACATTACTTCACTTTTAGGCTTAACATCAAGTACTGCAAACACCATTACAACTACCACACATAACCATTTTACCAACCTTACTTTCACAGTTCTTGTCAAACATTACAAATAAAACTACTTAATTTGAAAAGCTTAAGTACTCCTAGCAATATGAGGGAATGACCTAGAAAGCTTGATTGATGAATAAAAAATAGTACCAAATGCACACAACACTGTTATTGATGATGAAACCCAAGTTGCAGTGGTCATGGAGAACCAAGCCTTCCTTCATTGGAGAAAATAATACCAATTTATTGTAAGTTCGTTATTGTCCACCATGAGTGAGTCAGTATTAACAACCCAAACCAACTATGTCACCTCTGAAGAGCTATGGGAAGCAGTGGTCAAGATGTTCTCATTGCAATCACATGTCAGGATTTTGCAACTTAAGAATCAAATTTAATCAAATAAGAAAGAATCATTGTCTAGTGACTACTATAGCAAGATAAAAAGCTTTGTCGATGCTTTAACAATAGTTGGAAAACTAGGCTTTGATGAGGAGTTGATTACATACATCCTTGTAGGACTAGGTTAAAAGTATCTTGTGGTGGTCAATATCACCTCTAAAATGGAGTCTTTAACACTTGAAGATGCTTATGTACAACTATTAACCTTTAAGAGCATACTAGAACATTACAATAGTACTGTCAATTCAAACGTTGAAGTCAATGTTATATCATGAACCAATAATGCCAACTAGAATAAGAAACAATTAAGGGGAAGAGCTTTTAATTTCTTAGCAAACAGAGGAACAATGTCTCAAAGAATAAGAAGGAGAAGAAACTCTCCAGGTGAAGGACTTCCCAAAATCACATATCAGATATGCAATAAGGCAAGACATTCTATAGCAACTTGTTGGTGTAAATTTAATCAAGACTACAAAGAGAATGAGAGAAACAGCATAGGCTAAAACTCAGCCTTCGTCACCACACAAGAAAATGGTAGTGAATTTGGATGATACCTAAACTCAAGAATATCAAATTATGTCATAAATAAACTAAGCAACTTCTCCACCAAATTTTAGTACAAAGGTAAAGAAAATATTACAATAGGAAATTGTGAAAATCTACAAATCACACACATTGATTGTTGTTATCTGTTTGTGAAACTAAGATGTTGTAAACTATTCACTCTTAACACAACTTACATGTTCCTCAAATCACCTAGAACATAATAAGTGTTTCAAAGCTTATCTATGATAATTAAATTATATGATGACATGTGCCTTGTAAAGGATAAGAACCAAAGAATACTGCTGAAAGGAGTAGCTAGAGTTAATTATATTTGCTTAAGAGACATAGGAAGATTGAGAACTTACTAGCTATCAAAGAAAAAGTCACATTGAAGTCACTTGAATCTTTGTTTGCCTATTACAATAACATGTCTAGGAATAGGATTGATTCAGTTCGTAGAGTCATAAAAGAGAATACAACTTCTTTGTTTTTCTCATAAAAGACTAGGATATCCTAGTAATAAAATTGTAAGAAAAATCATGTCATCTTTTAGCTACTTTTTAAATATTAATAAAAATATATCTTCCTTATTCTACACAGCTTGTTAACTAGGTAAAAATAAAAAATTGAGTTCCAAAACTAGTGAAAGCAAGACTAAAAGACTTCTTTAAATTTCTATATGCAAGAAAATTGATGTCAATAATGCATTTCTGAATGGAGATCTAGCAGAAGAAGTGTATATAACACAACATAAGGGGTTTAATGACAAAAATATATCAAACTTTGTGTGCAAGTTGAAAAAAGTCATCTATGGCTTAAAACAGTCTCCAAGAGTCTGGTATGAGAAGCTCAAATATATCTTAGTTCAATGAGGGTTTAGAAATCTTAAATATGATACTTCCCTTTTCATGCTAGTAGAGAATGGAAATGTAGTGAGATTACTTATGTATGTTGATGACATTTTGATTACAGGAAATCATGAAGACTTAATAAACTCAACCATAATCAAACTCAATGAGAATTTCTCCTTGAAGATCTTAGGTTTACTAAGCTACTAGTTGGGGATTGATGTTAAAAGAAACAGTAAAAAAATCTTTCTCCACCAAACCAAATAAATTTATGATCTTCTTAAGAAAACCATGATGAATCAATGCAATTTCACTCTTATACCTATGACTTCAAATGCGAAACAAACAAGGGAAGATAGAAGTGATTTCAGAGACAACACTCTCTATAGAAGCATCATTGGTGCATTGGAATATGCAACCATTACAAGACCTAAAATCAACTTCAATGTGAACAAACTAAGTCAACATCTGAACAAACTTAAGCAAAGTCATTGGATGACTTGCAAAAGGATACTCAGATATCTACAAGGTTCCTTGAATTATAGTCTTCACTTTAAGCATAGAAGGAAGTTAAAGTTGACAAGTTTCACTAACGCAACATAGGCAGAAAACTTGGATGACATAAAAGTCTGTAACTGGATATGGAATCTACTTTTGAGGGAATTTAATTTTTTGAAGCTCAAAGAATTAGAAAGTGGTGGCGAGATTTAGCACTGAATCAGATTACAAGGCACTGGCACAAACATGAGCTGAAATGGCATGTATGATATCATTGATCCAAAAGCTTAATATTCAACTATGAAGAAAACCTATCATCTAGTGTGATAATATGAGAGCAACTACTCTTGTAGTAAATTTAGTTTTTCATGGAAGAAACAAGCACATAAAAATTGATGTGCATTACCTCGTGGAAAGAATAGTGAATGGAGACTTGTAGATCAAGTATGTAGCAACCTAGGATCAAATAACTGACATTATGACTAAGCCTTTAACAGTAAAAAAGTTCAATTACTTGAGGAGCAAGCCAAATATCTTGACAGACAGTTAGAGTTTGAGAGGGGATGTTAGACAATGAATTGAAGCTCAAGCAATGAGTATGCAACTAAACCCTGAGCAGCATAATGGTATAGTAGAGCAGCTGGTATAACAGTGGCAATGACACTGTGTAGTGCATACACTGCAGGCCAAAAAAACAAAATAAGGACATAGTACATAGCAGTAAAACTTTCTCTTTTTATTCATTCCTTATCTTGTTCGCTTAGCTAGAGTATATACGTGTAAGCAATAGCAATGTTTTTATTCATACACAAAGCTCATACAAAAACATATTTGCTTTCAAACACTTGATGTCAGCTGAAGCATTTACATTTCAAAATTTTTTTGAAGTTTCACGAGTTGAAGTTGAAGTTTGTCTACTTGCCAGAGTCCACGTGCTTATCAAATTTCCTAAGCTATACGTAATAGCACGAAACATTGCGTGGTATAGTTTTTCATTTAATTTAAGAAGAAGAAATTGGATGCCCTGCTCAATTGCACTACATTGTAACAATACAAACCTGCAGAACTTAAAAGACAGGAACCCCCACGACATAAAAATTATATTTTCTTTTTAGATTATCCTTTTTGCCTATCAAAACCTAAACCAATAACAAAACATTTTAGATTCTTATTTACTTGCGCAACAGTTAAATTAAATACCCAAAAGAACTTTTCTTACTTGAGTGCGACTGTCTTGACTCAACTGAGAATAATGGCTATAAAATGGCCCATTGGTGATATTTCTTGTTTCAGTATTTCAAAGTTGAGAGAAAGAAAGAGAGAAGAAGAAGAAAATGGGGAGGAGTCCATGCTGCTCCAAGGAAGGAATGAACAGAGGAGCCTGGACTGCCATTGAAGATAAAATACTTAGTTCTTACATTAAAGTCCATGGCGAAGGCAAATGGAGAAACCTCCCCAAAAGAGCAGGTTTCATTATCTTCTTTTTCTGATTCTTTTACTTAATAACTGTATATATCCACCAGTGTGTCTTCTAGAAATTGTAATTGATATAATGATCGATGAATATATCCAGGTTTGAAGAGATGCGGCAAGAGTTGCAGACTCAGATGGTTAAATTATCTGAGACCAGACATCAAAAGAGGCAATATTTCCCGTGATGAAGAAGAGCTTATTATCAGACTCCATAAACTTCTTGGAAACAGGTATTTATTTATTTATTTATTTTTTCTCTCTTAATTTTCTCCATCAAAAGAGGAAAAATATTCATGGGTATTTTTGGGTTTTTCTGATAATTAATTTTGCAGATGGTCTCTAATAGCTGGAAGACTACCTGGGCGAACAGACAATGAAATCAAGAACTATTGGAACACTACTCTGGGTAAGAAAGCTAAAGCTCAACCACCACCCTCACCACCATCCAAATCTACTACTACTGAAAAGGTTCAAGTAATCAGAACCAAGGCTACCAGGTGCACGAAAGCTTTGGCTCCTTTAACACATCCACAACCACAAACTGATGTTCATGATCAAATTTACACTACAAACTCAGCAACTACAGACCCATTAGAGCTTCAAGTTCAAGATCAAAATTACTTGATTGATCATCCTGATCATGATCAAGACTCGAACAATTCTAATGTTCAAGCTGATTTCTTGAATTTTGTCTGCAATGACGAGTTTGAAGCAAGCAATTTTGATGATAAAGGGGAGTCTGTAGCACGCTACAACAACAGTAACATTTCTATAAATCCTGACCACTCCCAGTCACAGTTACTATGGAATGAAACGACAGTGGATTGTTGGACCACAGCTTGTCTCGAGGATAATGCCACTATGAACCTCGAATCATTGGCTTTCTTGCTTGATCCTGAAGAATGGCCTTGACATGCCAAATGACTTTCCAAGATCGAAAAAAAAGAATTGTAAATTCCATATGCCTTTTTGTGAATATGATCACATCGCTTGCCACTGTCGTAATTTGAGAACAACTAACAACTAAGCTATACATGCTCTTCCCACAGTTAAACTTGTTTATGTAATGAAATTATAAGCTATAGTACTAGTGCATGTCTTTTCCTTAAACAAAGATTATTGTGTCTTTTTTATCATCAATTATATAATATAATTATTATTATTATTATTATTATTATTATTATTATTATATTACAAATCACGTAAATATTATTACAAAATCTTTTTATAAAAACTGATTCCTACTAAGCCCCCATTT
>JAXCLQ010000013.1:4724215-4734309 GCA_035584115.1 Cedrela odorata | reverse complement strand
TATTATTATATTACAAATCACGTAAATATTATTACAAAATCTTTTTATAAAAACTGATTCCTACTAAGCCCCCATTTTAGTTTTGAGTGCGAAAGTTGCATCCTCAACAGAGGCTGCCTAGTTTGAAATTTCAACAAGATCACGTGATGACCAAAAACTTAATGGGCACCACAGCGAACTTTTCCTTGCAAGTAAAGACAAATACATAGAATAAATTATATGACTAATTATAAAACATATAATTTATATATATATATATATAATTTTCTTTGGAATAATTTGACTTGATTGAAGTTATGATGTGTATAATAGTTTAATGGGACCCGAAACCAAATTGTCTGTGCCAAATGTGCGATGCACACAACGCAGATCATTCCAGCTTTGTCTTCTTAAGGATCTAATTTCGTCGTAGCTTCTTAAAAGAACAGCAAGTTTCAAATACTGCTGATTTTGTTAGCTTTTAATTAATGGCAATGGGACTAACTTTTTAACCTTTGTTTGAAATAAATTATTCTATAAAATCCCCTTTTCTTTTCTTTTCTTTTCTTTTTTCTTTTTTTTTTTTTCTTAAATAGAAGTGGGTAGTAGTAATTACATATTTAAAATAATACAACATTGTATTATAGAAATTCAACGTTTTATGTTGCTTTAAATCTGTATGTTAATACATGCAAAAGAGTGTATATATATATATATATGACCTATTTAACAAATTGTCTTTCCATAAATTTTATCTCCTTTATTTTTTCTTTTTTTTTAAATCTCTTAATGGAAATGTTTACTAGTGTTTAGATTTATACTTTTGCTAACTCCATAGTATATGTTCAAACTATGTGGTAGGTAGTAAGATATCTGCCTATCTAATTGACCATTAGATGGACGTTTAGAAAAATTAGAAAATCAATCTACCAATTTTCATCTTTCCAATTTATGTATATATAATAATCTCATATCACTTTCCCGAAATCATAAGACATGTTTTTTTACTGCAAATCTGAGTCATATTATAAAAACGAATTATATTGGAATAAGAAAGTAAATAAATGCAGTTTGACATACAACACTAGTATTAATTATGATGTAAAATTTTCCACCCCATTAAAGCTTGTTTAGGTCACCAAACACCGTAGAAACAACTAGAAGAAAGTGTTGTCCTCATTTCTATTTATGACCTTCCACAAGCAACTCTTACTAAGAGATTTTTTTTATATATATAAACTGACTAACCCTAATTTAAGTAAACTCTCTTCTTAAATCATTCATATATTTAAATTTCAAATCAGCTAATTATCTGTAGAAGTAGAAATCGTCTAATTTAATCATAAGACACTCTCACAGTCTTAATATAATATCATAGATCCTTAACTTATAAATAAGCAATAATAATAATAATAATAATAATTAAAGTTAATGTTTAACTCAATAATATTCAATTACATAAAAAGATCACAAAATCGCAATAAATATATCAGTAAAAAGTTAGGTTTACAATTATTGGCTAATTAATAATACACGTATATGAGTTTGAGAGTTGAGGAGCTTTCTTCAAATAGGAGAAGAGTAAATTCAACAACCTAAAAGAAAAGGGCAAATGACAGAAATGAAGTACAGTAGAAGAAACACAACAACGTGCGGGCAAAAAATCAAAGCTCACATAAAATTTCTTACAAGCAATTCAACTTATTAGTTGTCAAGATGATTATATTCAGTACAAATTTTTTATGTCCAGGATTTGGATTTCTGGATGTTATGTCGTTGTTCTACCGCGTGGTTGACTCTGAGACGTTATTTGACTTGCCCAAATTGTAATTGGAGTTAAATTCATCAATTTTTCTTTTCTTTTTCTTCCACAACCTCGATGATCCATATTATCGAGTGTTCGTCACTGTTAATAGCATGTCATGGTTTTGCAAGCGCGACGTGCGGTACTGGCTGTCATAATTTAAAATTATAGACGGTACCATCGCTTTAATTAGTACCATGCAAAATTGAAAATACATAATTTTAAATGCTTACTTACTCAAGAGTCTTATAATCTAGCATAAGAAAGAAATTTTGTTTACCGTAACATCAACAGTCTCATACAATCCCCACAACTCTTCTTCCCTTATAATTCACAATAAATTAAAAATAATAATATAAAAAAAATTTCAGAGGTATAATTAGAAATTTAATATTTATGATAAATAAATAAAAGTATGATACATTTGTACGTACCGTAACCCTTTTGAAAAATAAAAGACATATATTGATGACTGAAATAGTAATTAATTTGAGTTATAAATTTATTTTGAGATAATAAAAATATTTAAGATTCAAACTCAGCAACGTCAAGATTGATTTAAAAAAAAAAAAAAAAAAAAAAAAAAAAAAAAAAACAGTTTGGATTTAAATTAAATAAAATTAAAAAATTAAAAAAATGATGCTATCAATGTAATAAAAGGGAATCCCACGAAGAAAAAGCAAGACTGGTAGAAATTCGGGTACATTCCGAACAGAATCCTCATTACAACACCCGCAAAAATTCCATCGAGATCCCTAATTTTTTTTTTTTTTTTTTAATATAAAGACAATATCGGAAAAGCAACTGCATTATGAAATTTGGCTTACTTGATTCACATGACATGACATCGAAAACCACTTTTCAATTCCCACTCCTGCCCCGAATATTCCTAACTGCCGGTCCTTTCAAAGAGAGAAGGCTTATCACGCTTCAATAATTTTAATGACTTTGACGGGGCAATGAAATTAATAGCTTATACTATCAACAAAAAAAGTCTACGAATATAATTACGATTATGGCATTTCAATCGCCAAAAAGATCATTTCATTGTTAAGAGATTTTCTATTCAATTACTTCATCCTACAACTTCATGATGCTCAAGGTTTGAAACAATAAATACATCCTGACCTTAACCCACCATGATTATATTTGTCTAAATTTGGTTCGTTTGCACTTAATTCATCTTCTGTAGCTAATGGTTCTAGCTTAACAACCATCTTTAGGAGGTATGCATCTTAAACAAGAAACAGCACATCATAAAATCAAAAGTCCAACCGTTGTTCATCCTTGACTTTCCTTTCAACACTCGGGTAGCTTGTACAGAAACAAATGAAGAAATGCAATGCCACATTGACCAATTCCTCAACTCTCACTTTTAATTTAAAATCCTTCTATTTATAAATTTCAATAATAACAAGATGCAAATTGCTAATCAATAATTGAAAAATGTAACTATTATCTGATTTTTAACATTGTTTTATTGGATCTTGCCAAATTACAGAATCTTACCAATATGTAGAGAAAAAGCATTCGGCTGTACAATCCATGCAATTTTTGCGTCTCTTATTCCAACGCCCTGTACCTCATAGTACTGGCGTGAATTCAGAAGCCCAAACATCTTTAGTTAGCAGCCCAGACAATATAAAAATACGAAAAGTTATATAAAAGTTCATAAAAATTATTTATACCACAGAAGAGACGACATGTTTTTAACTAACTTATATGCAATAATATATAAAAAGTTCTATTGCCAGACCTATATCGGTTCCCTTGATGGTCAACGGATGCATATCATTGGGCATTTCCTAATTAAAGGATAGACCACGGTATAGATATGTAATCTCAGCAATACTTTTTCCCAAACAAAAGCATTCATAATTTGGACAAAAGCAAGCAACTATTGACCAGCATGTTAATAAAGGTTATCTGAAAGGGACACCCATTGGTCTTTGAAAAATACAGTTTGACATCAATATTTTTACAAATTGCTCGAGGCAGCTGGAGTCATGTGATGTTTAAGTAAACAAATTGCACTAATCCTCCAAATAATTATTGAAATAGAGAGCATATATTTGACAACAAAACAAGCTACCTAACATTCTAGCAAGGTAAATTCATATCAGGGTAACAAAGCAGATAAGACACTGACATGTTTCATGTCTAACACATCATAATTCTTTCCTCCTTGCAGATAAAACACAAACCAATAAATATGATATTCTAGAAAGGTAACAAGATTCTTCATTGCGTCATCATTACATAAAAGAAAATTAGAATTGCTAAACATCCAACCACCCTTTCTCCCTAATCGCATTAAGAAAACTGAAAATGCAACTGTCTGTCCTTTTTCTGAATAAGAAACTGAGAGAAAGAACTTTCTGTCTTAAAATGCACCCACTAGAGCTGCCCTCTCTATCTTCCTTATGTTTCATATTTTTAATCAGGTTATTCAACACAAGGAAACTCAAACTTAGAAAAGACATTAAAATCAAATAATGTAGCTCTGTAAAAATGTCCTGCTTGTGTTAAAACAAACTGATTTCTAAGATATTCTGCCACAGCCAAACAGGTTTACCGGCGGTTGGTGATAAAGAGAAGAAGGTAGAAAACAAGGTAAACAGTATAACCGGATTAGGCAAACAATAAAAATTGTATTAATATTAGATCCATTATATCTATCTAGTAAACAGATAAACCAAGAAAAGCAACCAAAAATTCAAGAATAATCCTTGGTCCACTAATATTTAGACAAAGCAGGTGGTGTAAAGAAAAAATAGAAAGGAGGAAGGGAACAATTTAGATAGTATGAAGAGTTTAGGTTCCATGGTTGGGTAAGTAGTAAAACTAAAGCAAGTATTACATCTGTTTATATATCTAATAAGAAAATAAACCCTCACAAGCAACCATAAAGTTCACAAGCAAGATCTTGCACTAATTTCACAGATTACATGCACAGTTGTATAGCACAGCAGATTAGTTAAAAATAAAAAGGAAACAGTGTTCAACATATAAAATACGAAATAAAGAAAATACCACAAGCCATCTCTTTACTATTCATATTTGCTACAGTAATCAAAGAATCATTCTAGAATATGGCTAAAATGTAATCTTCTTGGCTTTCTCAGGCCCATGTTTGGTTTCAACTGCTGAGGAGTTCTACTCTTAGCACTTTCATATGCAGATTGTAGATATGGACCTGCCTTTGTTGAATCAAATATAAACCTTGGTTTACTAAAGACACAAGAAATAAACACGCACACCCCATAAAATTTGAAACCTTAGGCTTCCAAGTATAGTTGACATTCTTAGAGTAAACATTTGACACAAAAAGAGCTCAAGGGTATCATATGAGTCCCAAAATTTATTACTTTACAGCATGCTCGCTTTATGTATATATGAATTAAAAGTCACCATTAACCACAAGGAAAAATGTTATCAATAACCAAAAGTTTCAAATATCCCACCGTAGAATGAACAGTGCTCAATACACAGCAAAATATTCTCCTACCAGTCATGTTTGAATATTTTCTTGTATTCCAGTTTTGCATCCTCTGTGAACCTTTTCTCAAAAAATTGTGGCTGAAGGAACTATGCCAAAATGCCCTAAATAGAGATTTGAACCCATTACATATATTAAGGATCAAGAGCTATGCATGTAGGACTGTTCTCCTGAGATATGCATGCAGGACAGTTCTCCCTAGTCATTGCAAAGTAACACTTGACAATGAAAAACCATTTAATGGTCACAATCCACATTTTTTTAAATTAAAAATGTTGCTCAAGAGAAAACCATCCATGCATCAAAGTTGTTGAAACAAACCAACTAAAAGTCATTGTCCTAACTATTACAGGATCAAATACCACAAAAAGAAAATAAATTTTAACAAAAAGAAATTGGGCGCACCCTTTAGATTTAAAGAAATAAAAAGGATATTCAAGTAGCATTTTAAGGAGAAATTTATTTCCATTAACTCCCATATTTTACTCTGACAATATTGCAAACAATAATAACTTTCTAGTTTTCAATAAAAGCAACATCATATATGACATATTGGGTGACTGAAGCAGGATAAGTTCACTCTTAGTTGTATCTTGACACAATATTGATAGGCTAGATTTTGCTCCGGATGACTCGAATTAACAAGTAAAAACAAAATCAAAACATTTTGCACATAATATTATTAGTGAACTCCCAAAGCAAAATAATAAATATTATTAGTAAAAAGACTCATCAATTAAGATGAGTCTAAAACCATAAATCCTAAGATGACAATATGAGTCAAATAAGAAGATAAGTAAGATTATTCTATCTAAATAAGAAAAGAAAATTAAAAAGAAATAAAAACCCTTAAATTATTTACCATAGTTTTTGTCCTATCTCAATATACCATAATTTGATATCAACATTATTGTGCGAATACTTATATATAACTTTGATTTTGAAAGCTTTCAAGCACCCACGAATTTGCAAAATATTCAAAGAATAGAAATTTGATTAATTTATGCCACAGAAATAGATACATAGAATATAAACTTTTAGATAACGGTTCCAGATCAAAGATGTTTGGGTGTCATGTCTAGGGCCTATGCCAAAGCTTTGCTTGATTACATTACCCTGTAGCATGGTGAATTCAGTCTGATTCATTTGGACAAAGTCTCTTACATTAAAAAATTATTCTCAACCTAAAACAATTTCAGAGTTAAAGAAATATATTAGCTGACAAGCAATTACAAATACAGAAACAGTGGCTACGAGAGCAGAATGTATGAAACCTGCCATAATTTCATAAAGCTAACAGACACTATCAAAAAAAAACCATCTTATCCCAATCTTCGTAATATAAAGAAACATATACAATGATGTCCAAAGCTATGAACATGACATAATTCAAAGTCTAGCAAGAAAGACTACTTAGAGTCTGGAGAGCATCCAAATGACTCCACAAAGTGATGGAGGGACAAGAGATCTGGAATTCAAACTGATGTAAACTTAAGAGTTTACAGTATGTCTTTAGTGAAGGTGATTGGAAGGTTTGACAGAATGATGAGGGATCCACTACCAACATAACTGGAAAACTTCAGAATTTCAAAGGATTCAGAGGATTATAAGCCGAAATTGACTCCATATCAACATGCATTTCTGATGAATTCAACTGACACGTAGATACACATTAATTGTGAAATTATCTCACTGTCCATGTGTCAGTTTACTGCAGAATTATTTCTATCCACGTGTCAGTATAATTCAACTGCCACCTTAGTTAGAATGTGTAGCATTACATGCACCACATTACCTAATGGTGCCTCAGTCAGCTACAGAATATTTGTTTTTGATATCCTACTGCCAGAGTAAGTTATTTTCTAAAGGCTGGTAAGTTTCCTGTGTTCTAGTTGCTTATTTTCAACTTAAACGTTGGCAAGTGGTAAAATTACCACAAAAGAATGCAAGGCCCTTATTTTAAAGAAGCAAAGGCAACAAACAACAAATCTACAGCAGGACAAATGAAAATTTATTCTAAGGAAGGATGTCAAATTTGTGTTGTTATAGGACTCCCATACCATATGTCAAATTTCTAATCAAAGCCAAGAAGTAGAATAAATAAAATAAATGGAAAATTACATATCTATAAACAGTAAAGTTATGCATTAAAAAAAAATCTAAATTTCAATTTATAGTTCAATGCCACATTGCTCGATGAAATAATCATTTTCCTATCATGCTTAGGCACCCTAATTAGTAGTGTGCACCCATATAGGAACAGCATAAGTTTTAGCACCAGTTAAAACAATGTTTTCCACTATTAATATTAATTGCATTGTGTATTTATTAGAAGCATAAAAAGATCGAGCATTAGCTCAAATGTCACTAAACAAGCACAGAGGAAAGTGCATAGTTAAAATTACAAATATGAAGATTCTGTAGGCCGCGTGCATATATTCTAAAATAGAAGATAAAGAGCATCTGCTGGTATTTCAAGGTCTAATCAAAATTAAGACAGAACACAAAATCAATAAATTATCAAGGTTTCTTTACAATGCATTTTCGGCATATTTGTTCTTGACATGAATTCAGGCATTGTATTTGCTCCTCTGCAGAAATCCATTACTCACATGAATGAAAGGAATGCCTATCTTCTAATTAAATTAATTTTGCCCCCAAAAAATACAAGTCAGTACGCCATTTCTAAGAGAAACCTAACAGTCAAAATCGAATGGCAATTAAATTATTGTGAATGAAATGTGTTTACCCGCGAAAACCATGGTTGATTGGCTGTTTGCTTTCGCGAATTGCAACGATGAAACTGGATAGCTTGACTAGTTAACTTCGTCTTCGACCTAAGAAGACTGTTATTGAGATTGAGAAAAAGTGCATAGACAACGTAGATGAGAAACTGCAATAATGGACGATGGACTATGGACGATGGGTGATGGGGGGATTTGTTTTACGCGAGAAAACGAGGCGTTAGCTGTAATTTCTCTTTTTCCCAGTCAATTCCTTGCCTTTTTATTTCATTTGTTAATTTTCGGCTACATTTTCATACAAGGATAAATGACATTTTAGTCTTTAAGATTTGAGCGATTAACTAATTAGTCTTAATAGTTTCACAAATACTAAAAAATACTCCAGTGTATTGGGTTTGTCTGGTGTCATTTTTCTCCCTGTTTTCATTTTCATTTTTCAAATTCAAACGTAACATATATTGATTATGATTATTAGTTTATTAAAATTAAATTCAAAAAACAAAAAATACAAGTTATATATTTATAACTAAAATGGTAAAACGATTTAAAGTCATTTTCTCTATTTTACAAACTAAATCACAAATTATATCCTAAAATACTATCTCTCGCCTAAATCAAAGTCTCTCGTATTTTTCAGTAGAATTTTCCTTCGCAAAGAAAAACGAATTTGTAAAAAGAAAATAAAAGAATTCAAAGAAAATAAACCGTGGACAATGAAACGCAAGCATCGACGTTGTCGAACGCATTTTCTTTCATCTCAAAGAGCTGGAGAGAGGTGCAAGACTAGACGGATGCTAATTTACAACTGATGAAGAACCAAGCGAACACGGTCAAGAATTTAGCAAGCTCATTCGACAAAGAGCTCAAAATTTTCTTTAATTTAACTTCGACGTTTTCAATTTCGACAAATAAATCGTTGTCGCCAGTAAAAATCGAATTTGTTAAGAAACTGCAGTCGAAAATATCAGAATTCAAGCGAGTTTACTTTACATCGGAGATCAGTAAATATGTTCTGGAAAAGTGGGGACCGTGGACGAGGATACGGATAGACTTATCGACTCTAAGAAATGTGATAGTATCAGAGGTGGACGAAGAGAGAGATAGAGATAGGATTATTGAATTTAACATAGGCAAACGAGGGAGAGTGGGGTTTAAGGAGTTTTGGAGAGAGAGAGAGACGAGAGAAGGACAGTTCGGTGAATGGGAGTCGATATGGACGTTGAAAACGAGGCTGCGAGATTTTAAGAGAAAGAGAGAATTATCCCTGCCTGCCTCTCTCTCTCCTCTCATGATCTCCAACACTTTACACTTCCATTCCAATCTCAATCTCAAATTCGTCGATCGGTTTGCTGCTGTTCTGCCTCTCTCTCGCCTATCTTGTATGTTATTCTTTTTGTTTGTCTTGAAAAACCCAAAAACAAAATGATAACTCTTTCTTTATATGCAAGATTTGATTTGGTTTGTTTTGTTATATGCATGATTTGGGTTCTCGAGTTTTTATTTAAGTTGTTCAAATTTAGAAAATCACTGTAACAATGAGAGTAGAAAATACGATATGCTTGGTAATTTGGGGTGAAAGCAAAATTTAAGTGAGAAATTTTGATTAAAAGAGATTTAATTAACGGAAGTTTGTTGCTGGAAAATATATCTGCTGCAAATTTATAAATTTTTCTACATAAAAAAAGTATAGAGTTTTATATATATATATATATATATTAATTTTATGTTATAAAGTCAACCTCATCCAGCTTAAATAAGCTTTTTGATTTTCCATTAACGGGGTTCCTTCTGGTACCAACAATCAAGCTGCTTAGTTCAAAAATCTGCATATACGAGGATAAGTTTCCAAATTGGTTGTTAAGACCTTATATGCCTTATCTGCCTTGTTATCATTATAATTATTATATGTTGTTGCCTAGCTTATTGGGGTTATTCGTTTGTTCAAGAAGAACCTTTTTACATGATTTTTATGAGTGTGTGTGTGTGTGTGTGTGTGTGTGTGTGTCTATATATATATATATATATATTATGTTAGTGTTGTATTTTTATTACTTTAATTATTATTTAA
>JAXCLQ010000013.1:4684292-4705865 GCA_035584115.1 Cedrela odorata | reverse complement strand
AACATGCTTTAAATTATTCCAAGTGAATGGTTTATATTAAAGCAAATGGATGGTTAGGATTGTGTAGAGAATTTAAGAAAAACCTAATATTTTATTCATTCATTTATTTATTTTACTTTATTATATATATATATATGTAAATGTATATGTATATATATAAACTTGGGCTTGGGCCTACTTTATTATATATATTTAAGCTTGGGCTTGGGCTTATGTAATTGGACTTGAGTATAACTAATTAGATTAGGCCTAAAATATGTGTGTGTATATATATATATATATTCTTGGCCCATTTAATTTTATTTTAATCCATAATATAAAATTTCAAAAATAACCTTGTTAGCAATAAAATTTCATTTCTACCTTTCATGTCTAATACATTTCCTAAGTTTACAAAATACCTTTATATATTTACTTTATATTTTTTCTTAAAATTCTAATGCTTAATACTCAATAAGCATATCTAAAATCATAGTTACAAGTTCTACAAAAGAAATTGCGAGTGTTACAAATATACTTGATGATTGTATATGGATGGTTATGGAAAAAATCAGCAGATGAAGTGAAGTATATAACAGTGGTAGAACCTTCAGTTTGACTATTTCAAATACTACTAACTGGTAAGAATATATTAACAAGCTACACTTTTTATTCAGTATAAATTCCAATGAATTTAGTATTGAAATGAGAGTAGTGTATATACATTGCTTACCTTTAACATTTAACTGTCTAGCATCTTAAGATATAGTGAATAATAGCAAAGTTGTTTTTTTCCTTGGGGTGAACTATCAAATTTCAACAATTGAGAGGTTCACACTACTATTTACAACATCTGAGTGTTGAGGTTTAGTTGAAGCAACATAACCACCCGTTTTACAAGTTGATCAACTTCTTATCCATGAGATGGAAAGCAATTTCATGACCCCCTTCGGTTATTTAATTTATAGTAACAATGCAAATGCCTCAATTCATGCCAATACTGCACATGTATCGTATTTTCCAACCCGATATAATGAAAACCTTTCTTACAACTATTATGACAAAGAAACTAATAATGAAAACACATTCTTGATACCTGGCATTAGTGTCGTGTCAGAATAAGAAATCGATCATGATTATAACACCGAACTAGTGTATAGTTGGCAAATTTAGCCCAACTATGTAAGAAACTCAGAAATAATAGAATAAGCGGGTCCATCATCATATGATCCCTTGCAATCTTTAACTCTGATTCTTTTCCCTATTATTTTACCACCAGATGTATTCTCAAGTTCTGAGAATGGTCAAGTAGTGGCTAAAAAGCTATATCAAACCAAGAAGAAACTATATAGAGATTTGAGTTTGCTTGCAATGAAGAACTTTCAATTCCAAATTTATAAGTCGACAACATATTGTTTTGAGGCAAAATGCATGGATAACATATATAAATGGCGAGTGCGGACAATATTAATGCATGAGAACACTTACTTCTAAGTGCGGTGGATTGACCAAGAACATATTTATTTTTCGAACCAACTTTCTTATGGAAATTATCAGGCTAGTTCTCGCCTTATTGGTGAACTCATCAGAGATAATTTTACAGAGCACCACCTAAAAATATTCATCTAGAGTGAATATAGTGTGTTAGTGTTATACGCTAAGACCTTGGCAACTAAAGAAGCTATATTGACATTAATGTATGGAGATCTTGTAGATTCTTACAACTTACTGCCATTATATTGTCATATTTTGGAATATGCAAACAGAGATACCGCGATGCATATATAGAAGGATGTTGATAACCATTTTATATATTTTTTCATTGTGCTTATTGCTTGTATCAATAAATTATGTTTATCAATCAGACCCGTGGTTGCAAATGATGGTACCTTTTTTAAAGGAAAATCTCGTGACATATTATTTGTGGCAACTTGCAAAGTTGGTAATGATCATATTTTTTCATTGGCATTTGGTATTAGGGATAATAAAAATGATTACTCATGGCTATGGTTTATAAAAAAGTTATGAGAAGTTATTGGAGAAGTTGAATACTTGGTTTTCATTTTCAATCAACATGTAAGAATTGAAAAGGTGATTCTTACTATGTTTCTAAATGTAACACATAGAGTTTGTTGTTATCACGTTTTAGAAAAACGAGCATGCAAAATATTTGGAAGAAGAGGTTGGCTGTCATAGATGGGTTTAAGCTTTCTTTACGAATAGAAGGTATAACATTATGACTGTCAATATTGTTGAATGTTTAAATCAATTGTACAACATGTTTAATCTCTCCCTGTCACCTTCTTGGCTGAGTATCTTAGAAGTTATTTCAATGATAGTTCTATAAGAGGAGGAATAGAGCTAGCAAAATTGAAACTTATTTAACAAAATAAGCTCAAAAAAAAGTTAACAAGCGGATAAAAAATGTAAGGAATATTATTACTTTCCTTGTTGATCAGTATATGTTCCAAGTGAACAATAGGGATAAGGATGGTATAGTAAACTTGAGCAACAAGACATGTATGTGCAGAAATTTGATTTAAATCAACTTCTATGTACACATGCACTTGCTGCATGCAAACATGTCAGGTTTCAATATACTAGCCTATGTTTCCGATATTATAGTACAAAATTGCTTATTATAACTTATGCACATTCTATCCATCCTGAATACCACAATTCTGATTGGACAATCCCTAATGAGTTGCATTCCTCATTGTTATTGCCATTTGTACAGTAGCTAAAGGTAGGCAAACGCTGGATACTTTGACAACCTTCTACATGAGAAGAAGCGGCGAGGAGAAAGTTTGATGTCAATAGTATGGGCATAACTGCCAAACTTGCAAAAATCATGTTCAATTGCATTTTGCTTAATCTATTTATATCTTCATGTGTAATTTTAAGTATACTAGTATTTGTATTTGATAAAGAGTTGACTTTGTACTTGAATGGATAGTATTTTATTTGATATAGAAGGTTTTTTCTTAAATTTCATTATTAACAGTATTTTATTTAATATGGAAGGTTTATGGAAGTGATAATAATGTCAACAATATTGTATTTGACAAAGAGTTTTATGGAAATTGCATTGCTATTATCTCAATTGTATCGCAACATGTAATAGTATGATTTACAATATTTGAATTATGAAGCAACTAAAAAAGAAGTAATAAAGTACAATGTTTATTTATTTTAAATATAGAATGTTAATATATTATTTAATAATAAATTTTAAATGCAAAAATATTAGAAAAATATATACAAGGAATAGAAGTTCTAAGCACCTACAATGGAGGGGGATGTTTGTGCTCCATTAAATTTAGGCATTATTATCTAACATCATAAATGAATAGAGTTATTAACTAACATGCAAAGTCTTTGAAATGATATACTCATATTTGAAACTTCGAACAATGTTCTATGAATCTTGTCATACCGACTATTCTTCAAAGATTTCAAGCACATAGTGTGCGGAATCTCATTATTTGCCCTAACACCAAACTTTCTATTATACATAGGGATTACTTCGTAGGTCCATACCTGTATAGAATATAAATGTTAGTTGAAAAAAATTTGACAGAGTTTCCTCTATAATATGAACATATCACAATAGTAAACTTACATCAAAACATTTCTAATATTCATTTTACTCCACCCAACAACTACCATACACAACTACAATTTAAAATAAGGCCTCAGGCACCCTTCAACACCAAATAAATGAAAAAAAATTATCAAGTAATTGACATAAGAATATACTACATATTTGGAATGAAATAAGAAGATCTTCTAAATTGTACATCTTGCGATCGTAATTTAGATTCCATTGCGTTTGATCATTAAACTTATCAAACTTTCCTATGAAGACTTGAGATAAATATTTATATGTCATTGTCTATGAGACTGTGTCCTAAAGGTAGCTGTTAAACGAATCCAAATCCTTAACAAGCTGTATCATAAAGGGGTCAACCTTTGATCGGGCGTCCCTCCCCAACAGAAACTGCTCAATAAAGAAGACTAGTATCATTTTCAACGTATCTTGATCATTAATTGAGCTAAAGTCAGTATCCTTCATTAACGTATCCAATTGTTCATGCTTAATTTGCCGCATTCCAGGAAAGAACTTATCACAAACGCGATAAACCTTTCTTCTATTCCTTGGTATCATGCAACTATGTGAGTAATGTCAAAGTTGAGTCTAGTTATCAACCTAAACTCTTACTTAGAGAAGCATATAACTTAGCTAGATACCAAGAACCATAATTGTTGTTCATACTCTGGACCTATTGTGTGCATTCCCCTTAAAAGTACATTGTGTACCAACATCCCCAAACACACAAGCTTTCGATCACTTAGAAACTACCAAAAACATGACTGGTAATATGTGGGATAGTTGTCAAAAGTACATATGTGGGAAAACACAAGATTTCATAGTTGCTCCTCCGCCAATTTCTCTCTTATCTTGTCTAGTGCCTATATGTGGGATAGCAAAGTTATTATAGCTGGGAAAAAAATCCTCATAATGCATTTTTAGTAATCTGCTTACATTGTTACTTAATAAGCCTATGATTTCGTTAAGAATTGCAAGCAAAAAACAATGTTCATGTAAACAAAACAGTAAAAAATAATAAAATAATAAAAAAGAATGACACCATGACAACAATTAAAAAACCATGAAAATAGTACAAACACCATGCATTTATACATTTATAAATATATAACAAAATGAAAACAATGCTAATAACATGCAAAAATGTGTTTTAGTTCAGAACAAAAACTTAAACACTGGAACCTTTCGATTATTTCATTGAGGGAACAAATATTGATTAACACTTTAAATCCTCGTTGGATTCATTAAGAGAAAAATAATTAAAACTATTTTCCTCTCAATGAATTTATCAAGAGAAATCATCTAAATCACTGAAAACCCTCGATAAATTCATTGAGGAGAAATAGTATAAAATCATTTCCTCTCAATGAGTTCGTCGAGGTTTTACAGTATTTAAGTTATGGTTTTTATCTTGAAGAATTCATCGAGATAGATTTCCTGAACACTAAATTTCCTCGATGAACTCATCGAGAGGAAAACTTTGCATAACTAATTTTCCTCAATGAATCAATTCGTCTTCCTCACTAGTTAGCTCATTCAAATACAACACATTTCAATTACAAGCCTCATTTCTACTTCATCATGCATCCAAATTAATCCTAGTTCATTTCTAACACCCTAAACATTATTTTTTCTAATCCTAAATCATCTAAAATAGTAACATAAATCAATTTTACACTTTTAAACTCAATCAACATACCTCTTTAACGACAATATAGCCTCGCCAGTTGTCATATCGGAACTTTGCTCCATTCATGTAAAATCGTTGAGTCACATGAATATTTACGAGTTTGGTCACCAAAATTTTCAATTACCATTTTTCTATGTTTGAAGTAAAATGAAATTGAAATGTAAGAGAAGGAAACAAAAGAAATTTATAGGGACAATTTCATCCAAAAGATGGTTATTTGGTTAAATTTATAAATAAATTAAGGGCTGAACTAATTGTAACGACTAAAATTTTATGTAATAATTATAGTAAAGTCTTTGTGACTGGCATAAAATTTTTCCGAACTTAAAGATAAATAATTTGAAAAGTGAATTAATTTTAAATAGGTCAAAAAGAGTTTACAAGAAAATAGATTAAGTGATTAAAATGGACTAAAATGATTAAACTCATTTAATCAAAGAATTTGGCTAGTGAAGTTGCAATTCGTTTAAGTAGATTTAAAATGTGAAATGCAAGCCCATGAAATCAAGTCCACTGAATTAACAAAATTGGATAATGTTAATGACCAAATTTAAGCCCAAAAACTTAGTTGTAAAACAAGCCTATTGAGCCCCAAAATGGTCAGCCCATATACATGCCAATTTAAGCCCAAGTTCGGCCCACATTTACACATTTAAGCCTTTTAGTTCTTTTACTTAGTCATTTCCTTTCTTTAGCAAAATTTAGAAGGATATAGAAGAGCAAAACAGCAAGATAAAGAGAGGGGGAAAGAGATGACGGCAAGAGGAAGAGAGGGAGAAGACGAAAATGGCATGAGAGAAAAGAGAAGCATGAACGGGAAATCAAAAGAGGAGAAAGAAGCAAGCATGAACGGGAAAAACAATAGAGAAGAGAGCAACTCGTGAGAATGAGAAAGGAAGGAAGAAATTGGTGAAAGAGAGAACCTATGAATGGAGAGCAAGAGGGAACGAAAACATGTGTAAAGGAGATGAAAGTTTGTTTAACCAAACAAGAGAAAGAGAAAGGAAGAGAGAGCTTGGCCAGATCAAGAGAGATGAAGGAGAGGAAAACTAAAATCAGCCTTAAATTTGGTTTTGGATAAAAAAAATTGAAGGAGGAGAGAGTTGAAAATAGCTTGGGTTTGATCGGGAATGGAAAAGAGAGACATGAGAGGAGAAGAGAACATCACGAGAAGAGAGAGAGGAGCAAAAATGGGAGCAAGCGATAAGAGAGAGAGCAAAAGAAAGAAAATGGAATACATTACATGCTCAATAAAATGCTTGAATGAGATATGAAAATATGAACGAAGAAGATGGGAGAAAAAAAATCTGATTTTCTAGCAAGAGTGGTGAATATTTGTGTTTAATATTAACTTTAAAGAAAATGAATTTGTGTTGGTTGGGTTGGCTTGTGAATGGTATGTGTGGTGTAGTTTGTTAATGATAAAAAAAATAGCTTGACCAATGCATGGTTTAATCATAGGACAGTGTTTGATGCTAGAGTAATGTAGAATTGTCAAGATAATGGATGGAAAATTATGTAGTTGGTAAATTTTGAGCATAATGACAGTGTTTATGTGTTTGCATTGCGAAAATTGAGATGTAGACATATGTAGAGCATTGGCCATTATTGTGTGTCCCTATGATTGTGTGTTAGGGTCGAAAATCTGAAAATGAAGTGTGATTACATGATATGTGATGGCGAAGTTGAGTAGAATACGGGTCGACAAGGTTTCGAATAGAATTAAGTGAATGTGTGTTAGTCGCTGAAATTTTGAACAAGGCTCGATAAAATGGAAACTGAGCGAGTTCCTAACCTCGAATCAACAAACCATAAAATTCTATGAAAACTAGATATAAAAATGAATGATATAGCTGAAAATTAGGTCAAAAAGTGCAATAATAAATGCCCAAAAAATTTGAAAAGGGGACTATCTTGTTATGCTTTGCACTTTGTCATGTTTGTGTCATATGTCGAAAACTGTTTATAACTTGAATAATCGGATCCAAAATCTAAATTCATAAAATGCGGTAGAAACTAAACTCATAATAGAGTGTGCCATCAAAAATTTAAATTGTGATACTTTGTCAATTTAACACATCGTGAGTTTAAAATCACTTACTGTGCAGTAAACATTACTTAGGACGACCGAAATGGAAATTTCAATTTAGGTTCTATAGTAATTCAATTTACCTTAATTTTATTGGAGTAAAGTGTACATGTACTTATTTATTTATTCATCTATTGATATTTATGAAACCTAACATAAGTCGTTATTGTAGATTGCCAATCGAAACGTTCACCTGCCGCACTTTGGTACGAGTTGGTTAAATCTTAACCGGTAAGTGGAATAATGATGTTTCAAATGGTTCTAAACTTACATGTACTGGTTTTAAGAAACTCCATTAGAATTGATAAAAGTGTTAAGGGGTGTGTGTATATATATATATATATATATTGTTGAACGAAGTTTGAATATCGATGAAAATCAGACTAATTACGATTTTCGGTAGGCCGAGTTTGTGTGAAATAATTGAGAGTATTTAGTGCCCTGTTTTAGGGTTATTTTATAGAGATATTAAAGTATTTAAATTATGAAAATAGCCTTTAGGGCTTTGATATCTAGTTACACAATTTATTTATAAATTTGATATAATGGTAATGCAGCATTGAGTCGGCAAATATATAAATGTGTGATACAATATATATACATTTAATATTTCTATGGCGATAGCATGTAGCCTATAGTTGACCTTTGAGGCGCATAGGAAAGGGGATAGTTGTTTCCCAAAGGATTGTTTGAATAAATGTTTGAAATACATGTTATAAAGATCTTGGTTAAATTCTTAAAGATTATAATGGTCAGTGTTCTGTACAATTGTAATAATGATAACCATGGGAACAATTTAAGAAAATTGTGATTTGATATTGAAATATTATAGAGGAATCAGTTATGTTTTGGACAATGATATGTAAGAAATGATACTAGAGTGAATTGTGTATAAATTATTTATTTCGTTAAGTTAAAACGTGAATATAAAATAGTTACTTAAACCTAATATTTGAAATACATATGCTTGGAATTTCCAATTAAATTTTCTAAATATGTTATGACTATTACTTAATGAAGTTTATGATTATTATGGTTATAAACTTATGGGACTTATGACCATTATTGTTATTAGAACTGTTTTCGAGAATTAGGATTAGTGGTTTGATTATTACATAAATATGTTGATTGTGAGATTGTGAAATCATGGGTATCAAAATGATGAATACTTGGTGGATCAAATGCATTATATTGAAATTCTTTAAAACATACGATTTCATACTCAGATTTTAGAAATGATCTTGATAAATATTTATGGACTTTGTAAAAATTAATTTAGTTTACGATTCCAAAACAATAGACAGATTTGTTTTAAAACATAATTTTGAAACCTTGATTTGCCGAGATTTTGTCCTATAGAGCCAAAGTTATATTCCGGCTGTCTGTAATATCGCGGGCCGGGATACTAAAGTATAGATTTGGGACCTTTGTAAACCATTATCTCAAAAATATATATTCTGACTGCCTGTGATGTACCGCAAGTTAGGATAACAAAGTAAAGATTTAGGGCCCTTGCAACCATTTGTCTCAGAGATATATATTCTGACTACCAATGATGTACCGCAGGCCAGGATATCAATATAAATATTTAGGTCCTTTGGAACCTCTGATCTCATAGATATATATTCTGGCTGCTTATGATGTACCGCAAGCCAAGATATCAAAGTAAAGATTTAGGGCCCTTGCAACCCCTTATCTCAAAGATATATATTCTAATTGCCTGTGATATACCACGAGCCAAGATATCATAGTAAAGATTTTAGGCCCTTGTAACCCCTTATCTCATAGAAGTATTATGGCTATCTATGATATGTGGGCCAAAATACCAGACTAAAGATTCGGGACTTTAGTGACCCCTTATCTCAGAAATATATTATAGTCGTCTGTGATACCACGGGCTAGGCTATTAGAACTAACGTTTTACAGTTTTCAGATGATATAGTTTTCAAACATGGTTTTATTCTAGAAAATTGTATGTCACTTTGATATATTTCTAAAAGAAATTGATTTCAGAACAGTAGAGAAGTTTCAGTATAATATTGTTTAAATTTTATGATATTACAAATTTCAGTTATACAACAAGTTTTGAACCACATGCTAATTTTTACACTCCGAGTTGAATTTTATTATTGCAAAATTTAGTTTTTCTATTTCGTACATTTTGTTATGCTATGACACCTACTTACTGAGTCTTCCAAGACTCATCCCCCACTCTTCAGATTTTTTTATAAATCTAGATCTCTAGTGAAACGTTTTAGCCTTTGGAGACATGGACGAATGAGGTGATACACACTGCAGTAACTAGGGTATCGTGCTCCATCATGTACATAGTGTCTAATGTGTTACATTTAGAATTATATTTTGGAGAATTATGTATAGATGTATTCTAATACATCAGAGTTTATAAAACTTACTAATTGCATTTATGTTGTAGGTAGGCATGATGCCCTTTTACATTATATACATGATATTGGTATTTATTGTCTTGCATTTAAAGTATTGTAAATGTCTAGATAGACAAATTAAAGCTTAAGGTGACAGGGGATTCCATCACCTGCCAATAGCATCCCGGGTTTAGGGGATAATACACTAATATTATGATTAGGCTTAGAAAATGGGCTATTTAGGTGTAAAACTTTTCTTTCTTTAAGCCGAGAGCCCCAAAGTGTTGGCAGTAAATTTTCTTTTTCCTCGTCAAATCGTTGTTGTCAAATCCTTGCTATTTAGTTTCATTTGTTAATTTTTTGCTACACTTTTATGCAAGAGTAAACAAAATTTTAGTCCTATTTAGTTGGAGTGAAAAAAAAAAAAAAAGCATCCTCTAGTAAGGATTTCTTTGTTTGGTTTTGTTTGGTCAGAGGAATAAAGAGAAAAAAGAATTGGTTAGAAATTATTATTCTTAAGTTTCATAATAGTAAATTTATACTATGTAATCAACAAATATATTTACATAGTATAACTTTAAATATTTATTTTAAATCACCTTCTAAATTTATATGATTCGATTATTTTATATTTAAAAATAAAATTTGAAGTTAATTTAATTTTTCAAATTATGAAATGCATAAACTATTCAATAAAAATAAGTATTTTTTGTCTAAATAAAAATAATTAATCAATAGAATGTGTATTTATATTTAAGAACATTAATAAAATATATTTATTAAATATTTATTATAATAATTATTTTCAATAAAATATAATTAAAATTTAAAAATAAAAGTAAAAAATAATTAAAATTTTCAATTTATTAATAAATATCAATAAATTTAGAAGTAAATGATATTTTTATCTAAATAAAAAAAAAATGAATTTATTTCCATTAACAATTCCACAGTGCAATCAAATAATAAAAAATTCATTCTTTTGTTTTCATTTCATTCCTTCTTTCCTATCCCTATTCTTTTCCATTTTTCAAACCAAATATGATCTAAGATCTTATTTAGTTACATGATTTTAAAAATATTGAAAATGGCTTGGGTCAGTCTAATAAATTGAAATATTATTACATCTAATCAGTCAACTAAACTAAACCTTAAAGATTAAAATGTCATTTATTCTTTATATAACCAGTCTAATTCCAATAAACTCTATCTAAAGGCATGTTTAGTAACGCTTAAATTTTTACTTAACTTTAAAAAATTAATTTAAAAAATTGTTCGATAAATACTATTTTTTAATGTTAATTACAATTTTTTTTTTAATATTTGATGTTTTGTGACTTCATCACACAATAGTTGTGCACACAATAGTTGTGGCTTTGAAACTACAACACTTAAAATTCCAAACATATTACAACATATCAATATTCAATATATATTCTCAATGCTTACTGCTCTACACTTAAAACTTTACCTTCTAATTAATAAGTGAAATATCATTTGTGATAGTAAAACTTAGAGGATACTGCTTAAGAAGTACAATTTTATTCTAATAACAATACCCACAAAATATTAATAATGTTGTGTACATAAAATTGGGATACAAAATATATCTCAAATCATGTGCTACTTGACATGTCACTTAATAATTAGTATTATATAATTGTCATGTTAATAATATTATAAAAAATTTAATAACTATATAACATGCCACAATAATTCATTAATGTCACATAGTTAGGAAACAAATTTTGCATACCAATTTTTAACATTATAATCCGTGTATTGTAGTTTCATCTCCCAAACTTTGTAAGATAATCGTTATTATTAAAATACAAGTAATGTTATTAATACTAATATAATTATCAATTGTTTTTAAATATTAATTTTTTAAAAATATTAAAAAAATATTTAAATTCAAAATAATCGAAATTTAAAATCAATTTTTTATATATATAATTTTAAAAAAATTTACAGAGTCAATGTTGTTGGTTAACCTTTTGATCTATAAATCTGAGATTTTTTTTGGAATGAATCTTAGCATTGATTATTATATAAAACCTATTAATGAGATATAAAATAACACAATTGCCTGTGAGACATCATAACTAACAAATGAGTTAACCGCTGCAACCGCTTGACCCCACGCGCCCCGTTTCCCCGGGAAAATGGTTTCGCACATCTTCATACACGCCGACTTTGAATTAAACCCTTCTACTCTAAAATTGTAATGAATCCTCAAACCCAAGCAACACGTACATATTTCTCTCTCTCATTTTCTTACGAGTTGGACGATTAGCGATACGAGTTTCTTACTCGCTCACCGATTGGACTCGGCCATGGCCATACGGTACAAGTTCAGGAGCTCAATGAATTTCGATTCTGTAAACATCGATGGTCGACCTTCAATTTCAATTCACGATCTCAAATCAAAGATTGTTCATAAAAAGAAACTCAATATCTGCCAAGACTTCGATCTCGTCTTCTCTGATGCCCTAACTGGTCAAGGTCAACTCTCTCTGCCTTCTGTAATTTAACTTTTGATTCAATTGCTGAATTATGAATTCATAGAAAGGAAGGATACAAACTCGGACTTAATTTAGTCAATATTATTGGAGAGCGAATTTCTGTTTTCTCAGGATCACACTGCTAAGAGTTAGAGATTTTAGATATTGTTGTTTGCTTTATTTTGTTACTCACGTTTTTAAGGAACCAAACTGATGGTTAGATTTGGATGTTGAAATGATTTTGATCATAACTGTTCCGAATATATCTGTTAATCACTTACATAGTCATTGGAAGATTGTTTTGTGAAGTTAATAATCAATCTGTTATTAAATGCAGAGTACAATGACGAAAATTTTCAAATTTTGAGTGGTTCGTGTGTGATTATCAAGAGAGTGCCTGCAGGATCAGTGCCTTTGGATATGTAAGATTTCTCAACTTCTTGTTTTTGGTTCTGTGGAAGGAGGAATTTATTGGAATGCATTTATAGATTATGTGCTGAACATAGTATTTTTATTTTTAATTTTAATTTTTGATCTAATAATGTAAATCATTAGCTGATATTTTTGGAATTTATATGCTACTGACATGCTAATTTTGTTGGATTGAAGAATGTAAGTGGCTTCTAATACGGTTCTACAATTTGCAGTGCACATGATGGCTCATTTGCAAATTTTGTCCCCAAAGAGTCCAATGAGGTTAAGACCTCTCATCCCACGGTAATTTTGTAACTTGATTGTATTGAAATCAATTTCTGTTTTAGATACTTGGCCCTCCAAAAAAAAGCATATTATTAGATATTAGAGATTAAAGCATTAAGTTTTACACAATTAGACAACGTGGAGAGTCCTGCTTTGGACTGCCTCAGTCTTGCTTTCTGTAGAAACTTGTGGGAGTTAATACTCCGCTTCATACAATTAATTTAATGATAATTGACTTCCATGTTGTATGTTGTAAAAGTATGTCTGCTTCCTTTTTTATTTTGTTTCTTAAAATATTTTATTGCTTAATTGGCATTAATAAATATCTTTCAGATTGAGGAAATCAACTTTGATGACTTTGGGGTTGACTTGTGTCCTGCTTCTGATGGGACCTTATCTTGCTCTGATATTGATGTTGATAAGAAAATTTGGACTGGCAGCAAGAGGGAAAATGTTGACGCCTCAAGGTAATCTTTGTTATCTTGTATTATTGACCTAGTTATGACACCCATGGTTCATTTTTTGTTCAGATGAATGATTTTCTTTTTTTCTTTTTTCTTTTGATGAACTATCAGTTAATTAGATTATTTTTATTCTTCTTCTTCTTCTTCCTTTTTTTCTTTTTTTTTTTTTTTTTGTTGAATAAATTCTTTGAATGCATTCAGATGTTCTGAGCCACCCAAAATGGGATGTCAAAAGCTTGAAGCAAGCAACTTTATGGAGTTTATTCCAGGAGGTGTGTATAACGTACTCATGTTTTCTCTAGTTTTTTTTTGTGGTACTGCTTTGAACTTATAGTGGATGTTCTCTTCACAGGTCCTGTGCGTTGTGGAATTGAAAAGAATTCACTGGGGACAAAATCAAAACCTGATGTTCAGCATTGCATGAAACTGGAAAAGCAAGAGTTATACATTTGCATTTTTAATTCCCACTTCTCATTGCCATCTTTTGGCTCAAGAATCTTAATTTTTGTGATCTGTTATAATTTGTAGGGCAATTAATTCCATTACTCCAGCTATGAAAAATGTTAATTTCCCATCAGAGCTTAAATGCGCTCTTTGCAACACTTTGTTTAAGGAGGCTGTGATGATACCTTGCTGCCAGCATAGTTTTTGTGAGAAATGTAAGTTTATGTCCAATTAGTTAGCAAACTTCTCACTTTCATATGTTGATTACTTTGAGTCAATTTAACTTTGTTAGTAATTTGGAATCATTTGTTCTGGGGGCTTCAGATGTTCTCTCAGATGTGTAGCATTTTGATTTTTTGTAACATCTGAGCACACTGAACATTGTTTGAGGGCAATGGAAAACTTCAACAAATATTTATGGCCTATTTGTCTATTTCAACTTTTTGTCGACTTATTTTAGCTTTTTTACTGTTTGTACCTGATATTGATGTGAACTTTGTGTGAAGGCATTCGTCTAGTGCTTGTTGAGAAGGCAAGGTGTCCCAAATGTTTTTCCTCGAAATTTAGATTGGAAGATTTGCTGCCTAATGTATCGCTACGACAAGCAATTGAGCATTTCCTTGAATCTCAAATTCTATTAAGTGGCTCAGAGAATGCTTTTCTTCAATATGCTCCTGGTAGGAAATGTACTTTTTCATTTATTTTTTTCAATGTCCTCTATTCTTTCACTTAAGAGTGGTGCTTAACTACTAACCATTCGAAAGCAGATGGAGAATCCGGAATTCAAGGAAACATCTCATGTGCAGTGACCAACCTTCAAAGAGAACCTAAGTTACCTGATTCTCCCACTGCAACAGGGAGAGTATCCAATCAAATTAAGGCAGAATCTGCTTATGACTCGCTGTTAAGGAACAATACCGGTTCTTGTGTAAATCACTTAGGTGCAGATATATCACTGAAGTCATGCTCATTACCACACAAGATGAAACAAACAGATGGACAAAGACATGGCTTTGCCCATCTTGTGGATTCCAAAAGCAGACCTGTGCACTTGGATGATTTTGCTGATTGCCAGGGTGAAAGCCAGCCCATTCATGGGGAAGGTAATGTATTATGATTTTTGTTAACTGCACTTTTTTCTACACAATTCACTAATACATCATGTACTACATTTGCAGTTGGGCTGCTACCCAGCCTATAGTTGTAGATTTTTTCTACAATATATTTTATTTACCAGACTTAGAAATTTTTGATGTAATTGTATAACATATTTGATATTTTGCTCCAACTTTAGAACCCGTATTTATTTGTTTCTTGTATCATGCCAGTTGAATTCAGCAACAAGAAAAAGAGGGGATTGTGGGTTAACAGTTCAGGTAGAATTTACAACTTTGGTTCTTTAAATCTTTATATAGACACTATTTCTATGTCTACATCTTTGGCAGTTTTAACAACCAAAATGAACTTTGCTGGTGCAGACAAGAGTTTTATGGAGAGTGGAAGACACAGAAAGGTAATAACTTGGGAGAACAAGTCTGTCATAACTTGGAGATTTAATGCATTTTTAAGTGTTGGGATCAAGAATTAAGGGTGTGGGCCTTAGGATTCAATTTGAAGATTGTTTAATGAATCTGGTTTTAATCCTAATATCTCTGCAATGTTCTCACTATTAACAGTAGGTGTTGACTATAGTTTGTCTGGGGAATTTTTAGTTTTCTGCACACAAGTCTTTGTTTTTGGGTTCAAGCATTCAGACCTTAGGCGTTGACCATGAGTATAGTTTCCCTTCTAATTTTATCCAAATTTACTAGGTTGACTTTTGGTGCTATATCATTAGTTTATCGCTGTCAATGTTTTCTTTCTCCAATATATATATGTATCGTGATTTTTAATAAGAAATTTGATTTTTGTAGGTTTCTACATGCTTGTTTCTTTAGCCAGGCTTTAAACCCCTCTCTCCCCTGAGAAAAAGGGAAATAAAAATATAGTAGAAAATTTATTTGCTGCATGTTATGAGATTTTTCTGAGGCCGCCTCATTTTCCTTTTCTTTTTTCCTTGTCCAACTGATGTTTAGCTATCTTGTGAAAACCAGGTGGATCGAACATGTTACATGTGTGGTTCTCCAGATCATCTCATTAGAGACTGCCCTGCTGCTTTGAGTCAAAATTCTATGTGTCAGCCAGGTATCCACTAGGTCCTTGCTCTTGTTAAGTTTCACTTTTTCATATAACGTGGGAAGCTTATTTCCTGATGTTTGCTGCTTTCTTTTGAACTTCAGGAAATTCCATTTTTCCTGGAGCAATGCCTCATTATGCGTCACATTACTGGAATGGACCTGCTCTGCCTCCCGTTAGACCCTTTACAAACATTTATGGCAATCCAGGGATGATGCCCTTCGATGCAATGACGGTCCCTGCCACCCCTTTTGCTGTGCCTACACATGTGCCATCCATGTTTGGCAACTTACCTGCCTATGGGTAAATTAAACATTGTTTTCATTTTAATTAAAAAAATTTCCTTTGAAGATTGTTGTTATATACTAGCTTGAAAGTTTTTGGCTTCATTTATTGTTTTGTGCATGGATTTGACATGGAAGCATCTTGCAGTGGATATATGAGGATGGGAGGTCTAAGAACTCCAGTTGGGGTTGCTGTAGACCATCTTCCAACGGTTTTGGATCATCAAGAATGTGAAAAGAAACGGAAGATATCAAATATCAATATGAGGTAAATATTTTTTGATATCAAGCAATAACTATTTGAATAGAAGATAAACTCCCCTACTCCCTCTCTCAGCGGTGTTGGTGTTGGTATCAACTATTTTTTTCCCTTGTTATATAATCTGGCATGGTATTCCTTTGTTTTAATCCCTTGAAAATTATTTTACATTCTAATTTGGCTGCATACAAGTAGTTCTCTGACCTCCTCTTTTGGTTTTTCTACATCTTTGCTCATTGTTCTTTCTTTAACTTGGATGGTCAAATGCCAATGCTATCTCAGGCAGCAAAAATAGAATAGCAAGTAATGTTAGTCTTCATTTTGGATCATTTGCAACTTTTGATGATGAATGATGTCTTTGTATGACTTGTTATAGACTACCTTATAAATTTTGGTTTGTTTGTTATGCATGTTTCATATATGTATCTCATATCTTGACAAGTTGAACAACAGGCCATGTATTCTCAAATAGGCACCTACAATCTTCCTATCTTTTTATATATTTATCCCTGTTATAAATGCATGCATCATTTATTGACACGTGGTCATGCACACATAGACGCACACAAACAACAGGTAAAATCCATGTAGTTTAACATCATATCAGAGCCATTCTAGTGGGTTTCTTAAGCTTTGCTCTTCTCTTCCCAAGAAGGGGAAAAAGGAAAAAAGCAAAGACAGGTTTTTAGTCTTATGTTTTAGCATTTTTGTCTCTTTTTGGGTGTGGGAGCCCAATCCCTATTCTGCATATTCTGGTAACTGATCAAAAGTGGGCACTCGGTTTGTTTTTTAAATGCATTTTTAGAGTTAATTTTTTTTATAATAATGTCATGTTATTGAACGTAACTTCTCTCTGCTCCAGAGAAGAAACCTCTGGTGATGATGAAGATGAGAATGGTGACACAAAGTGTCACTCTGATGAGACAGAAAGATTGTGTGACCTCAAATCTCATTTTAGTAAGGAAAGGTCTGTAAACTACTCTGAGTACAGCTTTACACATAGGTCACACAAGAGATATTGGCATGAAAGGTGTATGGATGATGACATGCGCTCAGTTGATGAGAAATATGAGAAAAATTACCGTTCCTCTATTGCTTTTAGAGAACAGAAGCCATATCATCACCAAGAGAGGTTGAGTTCAGAAGTTGAAGATATGCCCTGTAGCTCCAGCTGTCATGGTGATGAAAGGCATAGAAAACACAGCAGAAACTCCAAAAAGCACAAAGAAAGAAGGGAGCAGTTCCAAAGTGATTCTAGTTGGAGTTGCCATCCAAGTAACAAAGAGAAGGATGTTGAAAGAAAGAGTCTAAAGTCTAATGTCAAAAGACGCAATCAGAAACATTACAGCCATTCAGATTCTGGTATGGAACCAAGGTATTCCAGCGATAGAAAAAAGAAACACCAAGAGAAAGACCTTGGTAATGTTTCCAGACACTCCAGGCACAACTCGAAGTCCATGGATGACAAGCTGAGTCGTGATAGGTGGTTGATGGTCAGGGGTTCAAATGAGGATGATGGAGAAGAATATCGGTATAATAAACGAAAAAGGTTTACTAAAAGAAACAGCAATCCTGGT
This sequence comes from Cedrela odorata, assembly GCA_035584115.1. Taxonomy (NCBI): domain Eukaryota; kingdom Viridiplantae; phylum Streptophyta; class Magnoliopsida; order Sapindales; family Meliaceae; genus Cedrela; species Cedrela odorata. The sequence goes on along the minus strand of JAXCLQ010000013.1, from coordinate 4,687,707 downwards.
TTTTTTTGAGGTAACTGTGTATATGAAATCACATATCTTAGGTTAGATGATACATCTTACACTCTTTTAATTCCATTTAGGTATCTGTATTAAATTGGTTTTTTAGTAGCTCTTTTTTTTTATTGTCTTCTAATTCCTTTGGACTCGTGGATATAGCACAATTACTTGGACAAACACAGGCATATTTGAGCTAATTTGAATTCTTTGTTGGTTTTCTTGATACAGATCTAGTTGAGTGATTGGCTATCGACAGTAGCTTGAAGGATATCTTTTGTCTGATATTTGCTAACTAACCGTCCTTACTTTTTTTGTTTGAGCCATGGAGGCTAGCAAACAAAAGTTTTAAACTGAGGAGGAATGGTAAATATGATATAGATTCTGACCCTTCGTAACGTGCCCTACTTCTTTTTGCAGAGATGACTGAAGCTGGTGAAGGTATGTTTCCCTTTCACAAAAGGAAAAAGAAATCCTTGGTAGCAATAAATCCCCCCCTTTTTTTTATTCCTTGCTAAAATTAACCCTTCTCCAGAGTAAGTTGCATATTCATGCTATAACATGTCCATATATTATTCATCTTTGGCTGCCAACCAGGCTGTCTGGACTTTTCAATTTAGAACCTAGGTGGATGGATCCCTTGTTCATGTGTGAGCATTGTTGTTATGATTCAAGCGTCAAAACATTCACATCCATTTCCTCTTGACTGCCTACCATTGAGTTGAGGTCATTGTTTTTGGACCTTGGTATGGTGTGGTCAGATATAGACGATGCTACTTACCAATTGCATTCATTTTTTCATATGTAAAAATCTCACTTTTTGTACATTTGGTTCAAAATTTGGATCATCACTGGACTTTATAACCTATATTGGTTGGAAAATATGTGAGATAATATCCTAAGTTTGTGATCCCAAGGCCATTTTGACTAATGACCTTTGGTTGGAAACAAAGATCACTTGCACTCATTATAGGAATCAAATAGTGTTTAGCCTAGTCTTTTCAGAATTCAGATTGGGCCTTTTCTTACTCTTCATCCCAATCATCCCGATTTCGAGTTCGTTTTCCATTTGGAGTATGTTTCTCATAGGATAAGATTATCTTACCCGTTGTCATATAGCTGGTCACAAAAATGAAAAATAAAAGAATGCCACCTTTGTGGTATAACATGCATATGTTTTGCACTTGTTTTGCCTACATAAAGCCAGGAAGTGTATGGAAGCCTTTAAAAGGTGTACTTGGTGACATGCCTAGATAGATTCTATGGCTCACCACTATTCACAGATTGTTTGATCTGTACGACCACTGTTGCAAAAGCGTGGTTAGAAATTGACAAAATTAAGGTAACATGAGAATAGAGAAATAACAATAGCAAAGAAAATATAAAGAGAGAACATAAGATTTTACATGATTCTGCTTTGTAGTCTACGTCCATGAGCAAAGATAGAAGAAGAATATGAATTTATCAATAAAAAAAAAAAGGTCAATTAATTCTAGCAGTTATCTAATTCATTTGACAAGGTAGACTTCAATTTAGGTGGCATTTATTGGACTTTCTTTGTGTTAACAAAAATGGCCACAATAATTTTGCATGGAGTGCTCGGTGGTGTTGTCAACATTTTCAATAAATTAAATGTTTCCATAATACCATTAAAGTCAACATTTCACAAATCTCCACATTGACTTGAATTATATGCCAAAAGCTTTATTTGCATCATAAAACTTCTTCAATTTTTGTCACCACTGCAATATTTAAACTTAATCGCTGTCAAGCGGTCTTCATCTTCTGAAGTAGTATCATTCCTTCATTAATAATATTCTGCACAAAATTAAATAGCATGTCAATATGTTTTGTATGTGCATGATACTCAAAATTAAATCGCATGTCAATATGTTTTGTACGTGCATGATAACTTTCTTTGTTAAGTGAATATTATTTTGACTATCACAATATACATTACTATGCTCCTCGACAATTACACCATTGCATACATCAAACTATTACAGTATTAGGAAAATTTTTATATCTATTAGTCAGGATTTCTAGGTTTAAGTTATTTGCCAAAGCATAATTCATTTGAGTAGAGTAAAAGATACCTCTGTTCAGTTTGGTTGGGAGGAATAGGCAAAGTAGAAAAACGAATTTATATCTTGGTTTTCCGTTATTTAGGCAGCTGTTGACTTAAAAGATCTTTTCTTGCCTGGCCAAGTGTTTCGAGCCATCAATCTGATTAATATGGTCATACATTTTATCAATTTATGAAGGCTGGTACATATTCTGTGGTATACTACTAGATCTTAGTTGTAGTGTTTCTATTATTTTTGAGTCTTGTCACGCTGATGCGTTTGGAGATGAGGGGTGGGCTTTGAGCCTAACCTCATACATTGTTTTGGCTAGGGTTGGTCTGTGCTCTATAGTCAAGTTGGGCAGTTGTTATGCTCAAAGTGTGGCCTGTGATACTTTTACTGGTGATCCATTGAAACCTTTTCAATCATGGGCATTTTTAGCATATGGTTGCTTGTGATCTGTTTGTTGGATTTACTAGTTTCGAACTATAGATGCAAGAAGCGTGTATTTGGGATTAGGGGCGGGACAAGTGTTGGTTATTTTTTATATAGGGTTGGTTTAAATTGATAAATTTAATTATTTAAAATTTAAATTTTTATTTTTATTTTTATTTTTTTAATAAATAAATAATGATTTATATAAATTTAATTAATATAAAATTTTATAAAATAATTTTTATTTTTGAATTTATAACTTATAAAATTAAAAAATAATTTATTTTTTATTTAATTCAAATTAATAAACTGAACCGAATCCAAATTTATCTTAAGACTTGCAATATGTAAGATGAACATTTTAGTTAAATTGATTTAGTCCTATAATTGTGGTCTGGATTGGTCAATTTATTTTACACTATCTGATCGGTTTGAAAAGTAAATTTGATAATTTTTTAATTTGCCCACTACTATTTGGGATTGTCCTTTTAGAATAAGCTTTAAAGTAAAAAAAAGGTTTTCTCTTGCAAAAGTGTCTCCCTTTCAAATTTTGAAAACGAAAGCAAAAGTGTATATTCAAAATTACTGGAAAGAATTTTTTTTTTTTTTTGGGAGAAACACTTTATAAGTGGTATATTTTCTAATAAAACACGAATGAAGTATTTTTCTAAAATATATTTAATGTGTTCTATGAAAATAAAGCACATATTAAGTGTTTTCTTTTTCAAAATAAAGTTAAAAAGTTTTTTTCTCTCTCTCTCAAAATGAAGCACCTATTAAATTTTTCTCTAAAATTAATATCAAAAAGTGCTTCAATTAATCGATGTAAGATTAATGAACACTTACCATTTATCAAGTATTTCTCTAAAAAGTATTTAAAGAGCTCCTTTTCTGAAATAAAGCACATATTATTATGTGTT
>JAXCLQ010000013.1:4647606-4680933 GCA_035584115.1 Cedrela odorata | reverse complement strand
CGCCAAGCATTGAGTAAGACAAAAATATTTTATGAATTTTAAAATTTTAAAATTTTATTATATTTTTTAATTTAATAATAAATAATAAGTGGTAAAATTAAATTGATTTATTATGCATTTACTATAATAAAATTTACATAAAATTATAAATTTTAAAAATAAATTTTATCACTTATTATTTATTATATATATTTAAACAAATAAAGAAATTATTTATAATAAAATTGTAAATTTTAAAAAAAATATTTGTAATTTTTAAAAATTAAAAAATTAAAATGTATTAAAAGATAAGATTATTGTTTAGATAGTCCTGGAGTAAAAATGTTTAAATTACTTGAAATTAGATTGTTTGGTAAGATTGAATTAGGATTAGTCAAAATTATAAACAGATGGCTAAATAAAATTATTTTTAAAATTTTTTCATGATAGTTTGGGTTCTCCTGTTGTGTTTGTATGTGTTGTTTTTGAAGTGTGTTAAATAAAGATTAATTAAATTTAACATGATATGATTATTAAATGGTTAAATAGATTATAAATATATTTTAATCTATTTTAGCAATGTTTATGATATTATTTACTTAAATGTTAATCAATTTTGTTTTAAACATAATTATATATTTTTTTAAAATGGATAAAAATATAATTATTTTTTAATATAAAATAAATTTATTAAATCATAAATAAGCTATTACAATATGAATATTTGAATAATTAATTGTGTTAATAAACTGATTTAGTGTTTAGAACTCTAAACACGAACTAGAATTTTTAATCGTATTATTTTATATCAATTTAAATTTATAAATTTCATGTAATTTTGTGTGCGGTGTCTAGTTGGTGTCCAAAATTACTAATCTTAGATTTACTAGTTCCAAAATATAAATCACGCATGCATGAAAAGTATATATGTGTGATTGTCTTTTAGAAAGTGTTTTCAAGTTTGAAAAACAAAAGCGCAGAAAATGTTTTTTAAAAAATACTTCAAATGTTTTCACTTTTTTCATAAGTATTTTTCTAAAAAGTAATTAAGCATGCCTTATTTCAAAAATAAAATAAAAATTAAAAAAAAAAAAAAAAAGAACCTACAAGTGTTTTAAAAAGTATGTGTTTTTTTTTTTTTTTTTTCATATTAAGAGGTATTTCTATCAATTCTAATTTAAAAATGTGGAAGTGCTAAAGTGTTTTATTTTTAGCATTTTTTTAGAAAAAATTATTAAAATACCTAATGTTACCTGGAAAGTATTTTAAATATTAATTTTTGATAATTGTTTATATAGAATTGATAGTGCATTAATAAATACTTCAAAACTTTTAAAATTTTATTGTACCTTTTTATAATCTTTTTGTGTTAAATGTGATACTTCAAAAAAGATGTAAGGTTTTATTTTTAAAAGATAAATAATTTATGTAGGGCAATTTCCTACCAAAATTTGATGAGATTACTCATTGTCAATTTCAAATAGAATTTAATTACATAAATTAAAAAAAATTAAGTATATATAAAATATCATTATAAAAATTTCAAAAGGAATTGGTGCTGCATAAATAAAAAAATTAATTATATAAAAATATTTTTTTTCTAATTTTATGATATATTTTTATTTTATAGAATTATAAAATTTATTATCTTTTCAAACCATCTATAAATATGATACTTGAAAGTGTAGTTTATAATAATAGTATTAACCCACCCTCGTCGATTTAAGGCAATGGATAATAAAAGGCTTAATATTAACCCCCCTAACATGAAGTGCTCCACCAATGTCAGTTGGCTCGACATCCTTCGATTCCAGCGATGAATGGTAAAAAGATTCATTCCAAAGAAAAAAATATTTAAAAATAAAACTCTTGTGATGGAAATGAAAAGAATTAAAAGATAAGTGGATTATATAATTAGTAAATGAAATAATTTTAGATATACAAACGTATTCATACAAAACATTAAAAAAAAAAAAAAAAAAAAAAAAAGGGATTTATTGTCTTATATTTTTTAATATTTATTTATTCATCTAATTTTACTGCACTCTAGATATTTTGTATCTCTAATGCATAATAGTGTAGGTAGTTTTAAAGGAAAAGGAAATAAATGAATTGTAAACAATCCCATTAAGATTTTAGAGTTTAAAAACTTTTTTAATTCTGAGAATAAGTTACTTTGAAACTTAAAAAAAGAAGAAGAATAAAAAACCATTATTGAAAACTTTTAGGATAACATAGTAGTTGTTGTAGATGTTGCAAATTGCAATTAGCAAATGAGAAGCAAGATATACAATATAAAGGTGCATTGATTACCCAAGGTGTTTTGGCGTCTGTGGTCTCTCCACCTCAAATAGCCATACATAATCTATCTGAATTCTCACTCCTCGCCAAGCTCCATTCATACAATCTTCTTTCTTGCTCAGATTATAAAATTGTGTAGTTCAAAATCATTCTATTATTACAACTAATAGGACAATCATTAAAGTAAAATGTTAAACACACATATGTATATATACCGACTTTCAAGAGCTCCATCTTCTTGCTTTCTTTTTCTTCATCTGGCCCCTGATTCTTCACTTCTTCCAACTTATTTTTGTAACCTGAAAAACAATGACATATATATAGAGTGCAATTTGTATAGAAAAATAGAATTGAATTAGAATTAGCTGATTTAAGTTGAGTTGTGAGTTGTGAGTTGTGAGCTCATTAAATGAACATCCTCTTCGAAGTCCCAAGTCTACCGTAGTGATCTGCGTCTGTGACAGCTGCATTCTAAACCAAGACTATATCAATTCGTCTGCGTCTGTGTTTTGGAACCTAAACTTTATCAATCAGTCAAAAGTAAACAAGGGTTGATGTCGGTTACCTTTGCCGCAAAGAGCATGCTCAACATTAAGAGAAGAGACCAAAGAAGAAGATCCTGATCGTGCTTTAATGGATGTTTCTGGTTCAAGCTCCGTTGACCCAGTTTCAGCCGATACATCACTGGAGTTACTGACAGAAACTTTTTGGTGGTTTTTTTGGAAAAGTGATGGAATGTGAGAAGATAAGAGCCTCTTTTGGATGTTGGGGAGTGAATGTATACAGTTGCAGTGGTGGATGACACGCCCATGGTTTGGTTGGGTGACCGTTTTCTGTTATATGTTTTTGGATTTCTTTTTTTATGGAATTTTTTTTTTAAACTAGCTACCATCATAAATTAATTGTTCTGTTTTGATTCGATCTAAATAAAAATTAAAAATTTCAGTTGAATCAATTTCAAATTTTTTGAAGGAATCACTACTTCTGAAATTAATGAATAATAATAATATTTTTAAAATCTTGCATATTAATACATCAGTTTTGTAATTAACATACTTTGAATGGGGATGGATATGCATGATTTTTAATTATTATTTATTATTCATTAATTATAAAAATGCAATTTAAATTTAGGCCCATTTGTAAGTCTTCTATTAAAACTGTTATTGCTTACATGATCAATTAGTCGTTGTAGTATAGTGGTAAGTATTTCCGCCTGTCACGCGGACGACCCGGGTTCGATCCCCGGCAACGGCGTATGTATTTTTATTTATATATATCTTATTTTTTAACATCATAAAACGACGTCGGACCATATGTATCTCTTTTGACAATTATTTTACTTTATTTTTTTCCTCTCTTACTGAAATTGTTGATATCCAAATTCGTCAAGAGCAAAGAGCACAATAGCCAGAGATGGGTTCAGGCGAGCCACGGCGGTTCCCTCTGGCGGCTCAGCCAGAGATAATGAGAGCAGCCGAGAAAGACGACCAATACGCCTCCTTCATCTATGACGCTTGCCGCGACGCCTTTCGTCATCTTTTCGGTACAAGAGTTGCGGTAGCTTATCAGAACGAGGTTAGTTCTTCGCTATCAGTGCGAATTTTTAATTATTTTTTAGTGAATTTAAAGTGAAGTGCCATGTTTGGTACTGAATTATGGATTAGAATTATAATAGAACTGTACATTTTGGTTTGATTTTTGTGCAGACAAAAGTTCTAGGGCAGATGCTTTATTATGTATTGACAACAGGTTCAGGGCAGCAAACACTGGGAGAGGAATACTGCGACATTACACAGGTTTCCACACTTTAGAATCTGTGTTTTTTATACGTTGATTCAGCTTTTATTCTGTGTGGAATGCTATTGTTGTAAGATTTTCAATTTCACCGTTACGATTTTTCTTTTTCTGCTGCCAGCCTGCGAAAACTCTATAATTTTCTGTAGAGTTTACATTGTTTAACATAATTTCCTCTTGATTTTTTTTTTTTTTTTGTATAGAAATTAGTTGATAGTTGTTTTGTTAGGTTGTAGGTCCTCAGAGACTTCCTCCAACACCAGCAAGGCGTGCTCTTTTTATTGTATATCAAACGGCAGTTCCTTATATTGCAAAAAGAATCAGGTTTAAAACTTTATATAAATTATTTTGTACTTTGTTTAGTTATAGATCTTAGTAACTGAGGAACGTTATTGAATTTGTGAATTGGCTATTTTGCAGCTCTAGAGTTGCTTCACGTGGCATTGTTCTTACCGAATCTCAGTCTGATGATCAATTCAATACTGCAGGGAGCAGCCGAGACCAGTCTTTGGAGATGATGGAATCTACATCTTCCTCTGTATCACGATCACAATCTGCAGTCTCAAGGTTGAAAGAGAAATTGAATGGACTATGCTTATATGCAATTCAAAGATGGCCTACGGTATTTTTATTCTCTAAATATCGTGGTTGTGATAGCCCAATAGTATGATTTCATTTCTTGGGCCAATAATGATAAAAATTTGAGATGGGTTTTTCGGGGTTGAAATTGTGTTTGTTCTCATTTATTTGGTTATGACTTCACTTTTGTTTATATAAACTGTCTACTGACAGATGCTTGGTAAATTTTTTCTAATATTATTATATTTTTGGCATTTAGTTGACTACAGTCCCTCTCTGTTTTTTATTTTTTTGTTTAACCCTTAGCGCTTTACTTTAGAAGTTTGCTGATTATTTGTTTTATGAACATCTTGTAGAATACTTTCTTAGTTATGATTTCTATGCTGCTGAATGTTTAGGTGCTTCCTATAGCACGTGAATTTTTGCTGTTGGTTCTTCGTGCCAATCTTATGTTCTTCTACTTTGAAGGTAATTTCTGAGGTTCACAAATTGCAGTGGGTATGAAATGTAGTATTGGATGAAAAGTTTATTTTTTTATCATAATTTCTTTTTCAGGCCTATATTATCATATATCAAAACGTGCAGCTGGTATACGCTATGTGTTCATTGGAAAACCAACAAATCAAAGACCTAGGTTGGTTTTCGTGCTTCTTCTTTGTTTCCTAACAAAGGACCTTTAGGGTTACCCTAGTTATACTTGTTTGTGTATGTTTGTATGCGTCCATGTGCCCTAGTGGCAATCAAATTTGCTTTAGCATTAGATATTCTGACATTAAACATCCGTGCAAAATATTTAAACTTGTTTGTTGCCTTCTGGTGCAGATATCAAATACTAGGTGTTTTCCTTTTGATTCAGCTATGTATCATTGCAGCTGAAGGTCTACGACGCAGCAATTTATCTTCTATTGCAAGTTCAGTTCATCATACATCTTTTGGGTCCCACCAAGCTTCGACAGGTTTCTACTTTTGAACTCATATTTGTTATTGCTTGTAGGTTCTTTAGAAGTGACCTGATAATGTGAGCTATGTTCAACAACGAAAGCCTACATAAATTTGGGCATTATGAGCTAGATGTTCTCTTGTTAATTAGATTAAATTGTCAACTTAAGCAAATCTACCATCCTGTCAAAACAAACATTGGTCAAGTTGAATCTTTCTGTATTGCTCAATTAAACTGCACTAATTGCAAGACATTTTTGCAACCACCAATATTTTATAATTTGGATGGGCAACTTGTTTGAATGTCAAATTTAGTGAAGCTCCTGAAATAACCAAGAAAAAAATCTAATTTCAACTGTAGGAATGTTTTCATAAAATATGTTAGACTGAGGCTCCGAAGAGAGATTGGCATGTGTATGTGACTGATTAACCATGTTGACTGACTATAACTGCTCCTTTATTTGCAACCTTGTAGGGCGAGGTTTGCCTGTGTTAAACGAAGAAGGCAGTTTGATACCTATGGAGACTGACAAGGGAAGTTGGATCTTAGATTCCACATCAACTTTAGAGGTGTGTCTCAACCATATTCGTTGAATAATATAGTGAAGTTTTTTTTTTAAGTATTCGTTTATATTATTTTTTGCTCTTTAATTTATCATGTTACTCATGCAAAACTGCCTAGTTTAGGTGGTTTAGCTGAGGAAAATTAAATGGAGAAAAAATTCAAGGAAAGAATGAGATATAGGACAGGAAAGTTACATCATCAACTTGGTACAGAAGTGCTTTTCTTTGGTGTCTATAGACCTTCAACTCCGTGGACACAGTTTATTGATGATCACCGTTAATGGTTTAGATTATTCATGATGTTATTTTCTGCTATGCAGGCTTTGTCAAATGAAGTTAAATGATGCACAAATCCTGCTTTTGCAGCATTGAAACATAAATTCTCAATGCTTAGTGTAGAAATTTCTCACTTGCACAGTGGGCTTGAATTTTATTATCAGCTTTCTTGTGAATAAGGCAGACTTGATAATTTTTGCATTTATTTTGTGCCTGTTCAGTCTCAAGCAGCAAGTGGAGTCAGCAAATGCACACTCTGCCTGAGCAATCGCCAACATCCTACAGCCACACCTTGTGGTCATGTATTCTGCTGGTTTGTATTCTCTTGGTATTTCTTTTATTTTTATTTTTGGTACTGAACTGTATCAATCTCTCTAGTTTTAGTTTTAATTATGGCATGCTCTATTTTTAGGAACTGCATTATGGAATGGTGCAATGAAAAGCCAGAATGCCCTCTCTGCCGTACTCCTATCGCCCACTCAAGCCTAGTCTGTTTGTACCATTCAGACTTCTAACATATGATTACAGTAAACTGCAGTTTTTGATTAAACAGGGAGAGAACAAGCAAAAATGTAAAGCATTTTCTAGCAAATCCAGGAATAAGTTGGAAATTTAGAATAGGAATGCCCCGCCCCAGCTGATCATATGGCTGTAGTTGCATCTGATGTTATGTGATGAGTTTTCACATAACCTGGGAAATTGAGATATTTTTCTGGATAATATCAATTACCATGAGGAATATTTGCATAAAGATTGCTTCAAGGCAATGCTTTGTCTTTCTCATGGAGTTATAGATGTATCAAAATACAATGTAATTTTATTTGATGTGCGAATAATATTGGTTCATTCACAGGGTAAAACTGCATTACATTAGCTGTACCTATATTACTCTCTACAAGTGGTAGAGTTTTTTGGGTTACGTTGAGGGTTACATTTTGTGAAAACAGAAAAATTCGAGACATAATTAAAACATGGGAAATGCAATTAAAAGTTAGAGACGTGTAACAAAAATTTGGTCAAATGTAACGTTATAGCAGATGTACTGGAAATTAATTATCGTTTTTATGTGATACAATTTTCCATTTGTTATGTGCATGAAGTTAAACTTGGCTCAAAATAGTGATAGTTCACTTCGATTATTAAAAGATTGAAGAAAATAAGACAATTTACTTATGATATTTAACTGAGAGTTATAATATATATATATATATAGAGAGAGAGAGAGAGAGAGAGAGAGAGAGAGGTTTTATCAAATATTTTTCTATGAGATTTGTGATAATTTTTCTACATTATTTTGACCGTGTACCTTTAATTAATTTATTATTTATAAGCAAAATCTTAATTTACTCATTTTTATTTATTTATTTATTTTTTAATTTATTTATATTAAATACTAATTATATTTTTAATTTTTAATAATATAAAATTTTAATTAGTTTAAAACAAATATTATTAATATATCATTATATTGTTTATAAAATAATTTATATTAAAATTACAATATAATTATTGTGATATAAAAATATGTAAATAATAAAAATTAAAATATTTCAATGTAGTTATTATTATTAATTAATAACATTTAAAGTTGTTTAATTAAGAATTCTAAATTTTTTACAGAATTAATATATAAATGGTTAAAAATTTTAATAAAATATTATTTTGTTTGTTTTAGAAAATATACTTAATAAACTCTAAAAATTTAAAAATTAGGATTTTAATTATAAAAAAAAAATTATGGATATATTTATTTATTTTTTAGTTAGTCAACCTCCCTAGACCATTTGTTAAATAATACAATTTTTACAATTACATAAATAATCTCAATAGTTAAATTTGGTGAATGCAAACAAAACTTCATGAATCTTACCTTGTTAATTTAATTTAATAAATAAATTTTATTTATTATTATTATTAAAATAAAATTTGACTTTTTAATTGAGATCTATTAATGTACATATTTGTAAGTTTACTAATATTAATACGAAATTACGATTTTTCTTATATAAAATTTTAAAAAATTTAACGTTAAAATTACCATTCTAACTTAAATTAGGATTCATAAACATCTTAAAGAAATACTATTATTGTAAATAATATTTATACTAGTGATAGATATATATAATTTTTTTATTTAACATTTTATGTAGATTATATATTTTATTTTTAAGATAAAATTTTACTCGAATAAAAAATTAAAGAGAGTTAAATACAATGTATATAACAGTATATATATATAACCATAAAAATTGATAAACAATTTTTTGATGTTGATGTTTGGCATTGTTGCGTAATTTAACTGCTGAGGTTATTTATGTAAGTATAAGAAATGGAGTTAGTCAACAAATAATTCAAGTGTGTTTTTCACAAAAATTTTTGCAAATTGAATTTGTAATAAACTTTAGGGGAGGAATGTGATAATTCTTTTATGTATATATAAGTTATGAGGTGAATACATTATATTTAGTAGAAAGATGCATAACTCACTTCATTGTATTATACAATCACTTATTCATAACTGCTTGTTTAACATTTAAATTTTGACGTTAAATATTTGAAGTATATATTAAGAATTTTTAATTTTAGTGTTAAAATTTTAAGAATAATTTCCAAATTATATATAAAAGGTCTTAAATTTTTGTGTAAGTAATTATGATGTTACCTTAATATATATTAATTAGATGTAAGGTATATTCAATTTTTTTATTACATAAAATTTGAAATATTTTATAGAAAAATTTAAAATAAATAATAAAAACTTTTTATTACATGTTACTTTACTATGTTTCAACCTTTTGTTATTTGTTTCAAATTTTTGTATAAAATATTTCAAATTTTGTATAACGAAAAAATTGAATGTACTTTCTATCAAACGTACTATAGATAAACCCACTCATTAACATGTAGCCAATAAGCCTTTTGAAAGATATTAAAGACAATTTTTTTTTATCCGTATAATTTTAGTCATCTTTTTATAGAAATGATAAATAGGTGGGACTAATTACAACAATATGTGAGACCACGTGAATTTAAAACGAACTCAAAATTTAGGCACGGCATGTGAGTCTACTTGACTTTAAATTGAACTTATTTTTTTAGGTGCGGCATATGAGCTCACATGGGATAACACGATACAAAAGCACGAATAATTAATTAGTTAAAAATAATTTAAAAATCAGAAAAAATTAACAACACACATAATAAAAATTGTATATGATATTTTGATAATTTTAATTAAGTAAAAAAAAAAAAAAACTCACGCTCTAACATGATACTACACAAATTTATTTGGGCTTAGGGATCTAGATAAGAGATTTCAGATCGAATCGATATATTAAAAAATTAGAAATAATTCGAATAAACTTAAAACAGGTAATAAAATTTTGAAACACTAAAATTTGACCTTATTTCATTTATTTATTGTTTCAAGTTTTTGTATATAATGTTTCTAAGTTTTATATAACAAAAAAAATTAGATATAATTTACATCTAATGTACTATAGATGAACCTTGTAAAAAAAATTTTTAAATTAATTTAACAAATCCAAAAAAAAAAAAAAAACAAATTTGAACGTAACTTAATCTAAGAATCAAATAAATTAACAAACTTTGAACTTGAACTTAAAAGTTTGTTTTGTAAAGAAAGCAATTTTAATTCATTTTAAGAGATAAGCAATATATCATTGACACAATTGAAAACTATTTGCCCTTGATTTTCAAGGGAATGATGTGCAATTTCAAAATTATAGTGGTAATTAGGTTCATTTTAAATAGTTGTTGTTAAGAGATGACTTTGAATTGAAACCATGTTATAGCCACCATATTATAATTATAATTATAATTATACTATGCCCAAAATTAGGTAGTTACTTTGAAATAATTATTTAAATATTAAATGGTTTTTATATAAGTAAGATGGTTAATGTTATTTGAATTTATTTTAACTAATACTCCATCGTGACCCTCCAATATTAAGACCTCATTTCCGCCCGTCCGATTACATCAGTTTTATCTATCAAAAGCAGAGACAGAATAATATATAAGCAGTCCATTCTCTCGCACTTTAGGGTTTTCCGTGCTAAAGAGTCCGAAGCGGCGAAGCAACAGCTCAGTGTTGGATTCTCAAAATCATGGCTACTCAAATTAGCAAGAAGCGCAAAGTTAGTCTCTTTCTCTTTCTTAATATTCTTTTGGTTTCTTAATACGTGGCATGGATCTTTTGTTTTGGTTAACAAATCCAAAATATTTTGTCAAACGTGTAGTTGTAATCGGTTGTTAAACGGGGTTTTGCGTTTTTGTTTTGATTTTGATTATTAATTTTTGGGTTTGTTTAGCAAATATGATTTATGGTGAAATGCGTTTTTGCAACAGTTTGTTGCTGATGGTGTCTTCTTTGCGGAGCTGAATGAAGTTCTGACCAGAGAGCTTGCCGAGGATGGATACTCAGGTGTTGAAGTCAGGGTTACTCCAATGCGCACTGAGATCATCATCAGGGCCACTCGCACTCAGAATGTTCTTGGTAAAATCTTCAATTACTTAATGTCTTAATTTTACCCATGTTCCTGTCAGTGTCTTAACTTGACATACAGATAACAATTCTACTGCTCTGAAAAAGTTAATAATAGGTTTTGTTAATTCCATTTTTCAACTGTTTCCAGCAACCAACAAAAACTTTTTAACTTTGGAAAATGAATCAGACTAGAGTTACTAGAATTCTGATATAGTTTATTTAATAATATTGTGTTCTAGATATGTAGATTTAGATGTTTTATTCATGTTTGTATTCAATTTTCTTATGTTATTGTTCTCAGCAATCGAGCTCTGGGTTGGTGTGTTCCTTCCTAACTTTTAACCTTTTGTATATCAGGGGAGAAGGGAAGAAGAATTAGGGAGCTGACTTCTGTTGTCCAGAAACGGTTCAAGTTCCCTGAGAACAGCGTGGAGCTTTATGCTGAGAAAGTTAACAATAGGGGTCTCTGTGCTATTGCTCAGGCTGAATCCCTGCGATACAAGCTCCTGGGAGGTCTTGCTGTTCGAAGGTACATATTAAATTAATGTCACATCGTTGATTAATGTGTCTTAATAATTTGTTGATTACTGGTAGATTAATGCTGAGTAACGGTGTAGTTTCATGTAATTAATTGTTTTGGTGATTGGGATTTAGCGTAAATGTATCTAATATTGGCCCGTATTTTGATGGTTTCTTATTTCTGGTTGTACCTTTTCAAGATGATGTGGGGTTGCTGTATGCAAGCTTATAACTTTCTGCTTGCTTTTTCTTTTTATTTATATATGGTCTGCTGTTCCAATTCCTCTAACAAGCTTGTATTATGACCCCGGTTTCATATTTATACTAGTTAAAGTCATCTTTACAGCGAGTTGGTTAACTATGAGTACCTCTCTCGTGTCTGAGGATGACTATAGGTCAATCCATCCATTCCCCGAAAGTCTAGGAATGATGGTGATATTCCTTGACACAAAAGGTTGGATGGTAAATGGCTGTTATTTCCAGCGAATGCACTAGATTAGTTTACCGTATGGGGAAGATTTTCTGTTGCCATGTTGCTATTAGATGTGTTGGGAGAGGGATTTGGTTATATTAAGAAAAAAAAAAAGTGCAATAGGAGCCATTGAAATACAGATGGCTAAAGTTAGTGTGCAAGTCTAGTTGTGGCCTAAGGCTAAATGCAGACCTGTGGTATTGTTTGTCTCTACTACTTATATGTGAGATTTATTTTGATATATGAATTAGTTAAAGTTTGTTTGCTAGTGCATTACGATTCTATTTCCAAATACTTGTTGAGGGAATATTTGCTAACCAATAATCATAATGTTCAATTTGTTTTCAAGCATTTAATAATTATCCCTCTGAATATAATGTTTAAAGTTTGGAATCTGCATTATTCTTGGTAAAGATACTAAATGATGTGCTAGAAGAAAATATTGATTTTTTTAAAAAAATTTTTGATAAGAAACTTAAGACCTGTATTAAAAGAGAAAAAAGGTTAAGGGTATACATTGTACATGATGTAAAATTTTGATTTGGAGAAGACTTAACTTGAAATTGCTGAAAATTGAAGGAAGATATTAGGAATTTTTAATTTTGGATAATCTAATTCCTTTGACTGTAATGTTATTTCATTCACTTTTGGAACGGAAACATGATGTCATTTGTTTTGTAAGCAGATGGCATATTAAATCCCATTTTTCTTGACTTGTGAGCCTTACAGGGTTCTTTTCAATGATTAAGCAAAGGAGTACTGTGTGGTTTGTTTAGTTCGCATTTAAGTATTTGAGATATGTGTACTAATTGCAATAAGGAAATTTGAGGTTAGGGCATGATATTATTCTCTTTTCCTTACCTTGTTGCATTTGTCTTGCAAGCAATGACAAATGAGAATTGTTTTCCCCCTTTGCTTACCGGATGAGCCCTGAGGCTTTCACATCAATACACAATATAAAAGATTTCTTGTAGTTTGTCAGGCTTCATGTGCTGCTATTAAGGTGATTGGAGTTTGGAATATTATCCCACTTTACCTCCTTTCAAAATCCCGTGTTTGTATATGTACATTTTACTTGCTATTGATGAATTTAGTTTGTGTCTTCCTTTGGGTTATTGTAACAAGTAATGTCTGAAATCCTCTGCCTTTTTTTTTTTTTCTTGCAATTGGATTGTGAATTGAAATTCACTTAATGGTAACTGCCACGTAGTAAAAGAATAAAGCTGTTCTGAGGAAAAAGAAGTTGTGGCTTTCTTTCTCAAAATATTTTTAGCATTTTTTTTTCTTTCTTTTTCTTTGTTCATGTCTTACTTGGTATGACAACTTGGGTTTTATTATTTTGAAGGGCATGCTATGGTGTGCTGAGATTTATAATGGAGAGCGGGGCCAAGGGTTGCGAGGTATGTCCCATGAATGTTCTTTGCATACATCAGTTTTGTTTCGAAAGCTCAATATACTCTTCTATTGATGCAGGTTATTGTGAGCGGAAAGCTCCGAGCTCAGCGTGCCAAGTCAATGAAGTTTAAGGATGGATACATGATATCCTCAGGTCAACCAGTGAATGAATATATTGACTCAGCTGTGAGGCATGTTCTTCTTAGGCAGGTCAGTTTAATTTCCATTGTCATTGATGATTATGGTGCCTGGGCAGTTGTGCTTTTTTAATTTCTACCATGCTTTCATTTCACAATACAAATAATATTGGGATCAATCTGATTATTATTTTCACATAATAAACGGTAACAGGGAGTGTTGGGTATTAAGGTGAAGATAATGCTGGACTGGGATCCAAAGGGCAAGCAAGGGCCGATGACACCTTTGCCTGATCTGGTGACCATCCACACTCCGAAGGAAGAAGAAGAGTATGTTCCACCAATGATGCCAGCAACCAATATCGAAATTTCCAGTAGCATAGATATGATGTAATGGGTTTATTAGTAATAGCAGCCAGCAACTTATTATGTTTTGGTATTAATCTTGGAGTACTATTTTCGTTGAATGTTTCGTATATACAGTTTTGCATATCTTTAATTTTAATACAGTTCTTTTAATGAGTGAAGCGTGCTTTCATTCCAAAATATCCTAGCTGAAAAGATGGTGATGATTTAGATAGTCGTCACTCTTCTGGTAAACCCGCTAAGATTTATTTTTTATTTTTAACTTTTAACATTAAATGATTTTTTTTATGAACCCTTAATGAACTTTTAGTTACCCAAAAGAAAATTATTTTCTCTTTATTTATTTACCTTTGTTTTAAATTAATTATTATTAGTATATTGAAATTTTTGTACTTTTTTGAGGGGTGCTTGAAATTCATATAATTTGTTTATTAATTATTTGAAATTTGAATTTTATAAAAAAATTAAAAAAAAATAAAATTAAATTATAAAAATAAATAATATTGGATATACGATGAGAAATTAAGTGAATAAAAAAAAAGAAAAATAAATTATTAAAGAGAATTAATATATAATAAATTATTAAAAAAATATTATATTATTACTTGAATTAATATTATATATTGTTAAAAATAAAAAATTAATTTTTTTTATAATGGTACAATTATATATATAATAATAATAATATTATACTATATATGTATATATTTATTTATTATAATTGTTAACTTTGACAATTTTAAAATAAATATATATACATTAAGATTTTATTAAATTATTATATAAATAATATGATAAATTATATTAAATATTTTAAATATTGATTAATTTTTTTTATATAACTCAAAGAATAAAGAGTGTTCTGTTTAATAAATTATGTAATTTTATATATATAGTTTAATAATTAAGAGTTTGTATTTGAATATAAAGTATAGTTTAATTCATTTTGCTTAAAAAATAATTTTTTATTTTTATATTGAACTGATTCTTCAGTTCAGTTCCGGTTTTATAATTTTTTGAATTAGAACCTATCCTAAAAAAATCGGTTCTTGATTTTTTTGAGTCGAAACTTACCCTAAAAGAATTAATTCCTATTTGAAATCAATTTTTTTTATTTAGTTCTTGGTTGTAATAGCTTGAAAGTTTTATATGCGAAATTACCATAAAATAAGGGTGAACTAAGATGAAAAGTTTTCAAAATTTGAGAGACTCTAACAAATCAAGAGAATAGAAGTAAATTAATATAAATTTAGAGCTATAGCGCAAAAGTAAAAATTTCAGCCTAAAAGTATTATTAAGTCCAAACTACAATTTCATCTTTAAGCATAAATTTAATCCCAAATTTTATGAATAGAAAGTCCAAAATTGTGTCAATTGTAAGCCCAATAACTAAGCCCAAAGTTACCTGCAAAATGGCTTAAAAATGTATCTTAGATTTTCTAGGGTTTTCTTTACAATTCTAAATTAAATCAAGTTAAAAAGAAAAGATAAGAGGGAAAGAGAAGAAAGCCAAGATGAGAAGAAAGAGGAGGAGAAGAAGAAATTGCTGAAGAGAAGAAAGGAAGAGGAATAGAAGGAAGCCAAGACGAAAGAAAAAGGAGAAGAAGAAGAAATTGCTGGGAGAGGGAAAGAAAGGGAGGAGAAAAGAGAGAAGAAAAGAAAGGAGAAAAAGGAAAGAGAGGAAGAAAGGAGAAGGAAATAAGAAGAAGAAAAAGAAGAAGAAGAAGAGAGGAGAAGGAGAGGTGGCCAAAAAAAGAGGAGAAGAAGAAGGTGAAATAGGCTGCTAAATAGGTAAATTTTTTTTTTCCAAATTTTCTTTAAAATTCTGAAAAATTTAGTTAGTGTGGTATTATGAAATTGAAAATTATATGTGGTTTGATTTGAAAATGTGGGCAAGAGGATTCAACATGTAAATGACAGTATTTAGCTATATTTTATGCATGAAAACTAGGGAATTAAAGTGTAAATGATGCATGAAAATGGTGGCTAAATCATAAGGCATTGCATAACTCACATATAAGGCAGTGAATGACTTATATGTATATAGTTATGTTTTAAGTTCAAAGTATGGTAGAAGTGGAATAAAAAGCATGCATGATAATTGGAAAAATGAGAAAATTGTTGGAAATGTAAAATGGTTGTGTGTATATGACTATGTTTTATGAATGAGAAATATGCCGTAAAATTCTAAAAAATATGCAGTAAAATTCGGACCTAGATACAATATTTTACTCATAAATTAAATTATAGAATTCCAATTAATAAACCGTAAAATTATAAAAAAATTAAACACGATAGTGAGTGACATAGTAAAAAATAAAAAATTTTCGTGAAAAGGTGGGCTTCTATGAATTTTAAAAACTTGGTTACTCTGTATGGTATTTTAAGTGTCAAAATTTTCTGAGCAGCTAGTAAAAAATCCAAAATAGAATAGTGTTCATAACATCCAATTTTAGTCCTGTAAAATTCTATAAAAACTAAACATATTAGGGAACAATAAATTCAAAAACAAGATTTTTTCATATAGGGATGAAGTCCTAATAAGAGTCGAAAATCGATTACCTTGTTTTAGGCAGCACAATATCTTAATATGCACAGTGTGTAGGAATCCGTTTATAACTCAAACATTCAGATTTAGAATCAAGATCCGTAAAGGATTACAAAAACTAGACATAACAAGGAATAATATATTTAAAAATCAGATTATTTTGTCAAGAAACGAATTTTCAGAAAATTTTGGAAACTAGTACCATGTTGTGGAATTGAATTGGAATAATATCTGTTCATTTAAGTATAAGTTGAGCTATAGATTTCCAATTATGACACCATAAAAGCCACGTAAACTAGATGTATAAGGGATGAACATATTAAAAATTAAGTTTAAAATTTATTGCTGGTTGATTACAGTAAAAATGCAAAATTAACTCTGTTACGAAAAGATATTGCTTAGAATAATTGAGATGAAAATTATAATTTTTCTGAATTAAATAACGAGGGTTCGAGACATTTTGATTTTTTTTACTAACGATTATTGTTATATACAATATATTTATATGATCATATGGCAAGTACATGTGGTTATGAATCTTAATAAGGGATATGTATTTGTAGATAGTTGACCCGTCAACCATCAACGATATTGCAAGTTGGACTTTGTTAAGCGTAAATCGGTTAGTAAATATTCTATTTCTTTTTCAATTATTTATTGAAGTACAGTGTTTGATATATAAATATTTTTAGAAATAGATTGAATTGGTTATCTATAATTGAAGAGATTGATATTCCATTAAAATGTGGTATGTGTTTTTTTGAATTTATGACCTTAAACTCCAATTTTGGAAATGTTTTAGATACACATTTATGGACTTCGTAAAAAAAAAAAAAATTTAATTTAATTACGATTTCAGAACTATGGATAGATTTGTTTTAAAGCATGATTTTGAAACTTTGATTCTTAGAGATTTTACCATCTGTGATACCGTAGGCCAAGATACTAGAGTATATATTCGGGGTTTTCTTGACCCTCTATCTTAGAGATATATATTTTGGCTGACTGTGATACCATGGCTAGGATATCGGAGCTACCATTTTACAGATTTCAGATAACACAGTTTTCAAAGATGATATTTATTACAGAGAATTGTATTTCACGCTGACAGTTTTCAAAAATTGATTTTAGAATAATAGAAGAGTTTAAGTATGATACTGCTCTCAATTTTATGATGATACAGATTTTAAAGTGATTTAATTATGATAAATGATGAATATGATTATGATTTTAAATTTTACATTGAATTTTAAATACAACAGAATTTATTTTCCTTAAAATATATTTTCTTACACTTTATCTATCCACTCACTAGGTCTCTCGAGACTCACTTCTCACATTTTCAATTTTGCAGGTTAGACAGTTAGTTAAAGAGAAGTTTCGGTACAGCTGAAACATAGACAGAAGAACATAGTGCACACTGCAGTCACTAGAATATTTGGGTCTGTCATGCACAGAGAGTCGTATTATGGCTAGTCTTGAATGGCTATTTGATTCTGTTAAAATATAACATATGTTGTAGCATTTATGGTTGACATATATATTGTAATTGGGCACATCGCCCTTTGCATTTATGTACACGATTTATATGCTTTTGGTACATGCATCAGAGAATGGTGAGTATGTGAGACAGACATGTAAAAGCTTAGGGCGATAGTGGGTTTATCATCTGCTGGTAACATCTCCGAATTTGAGAATGTTACATTGGAGATTCTGGATTGAACTGGAACTGTTGCACACTTCTATTTTAGCCCAAATTGCCCAAAAAATAAAAAACAATTTTTTTTTTTTTGCATTTTCATTTGCTTACTAAGAATTGTGTAAATACAAAAACAATTTTTAAACAAAACTTTTCAAAACACTCGATTCAAACAAATTTTTGTTTTTAAATTTATCAAATTAACGTGAATCAAACAAAATTGAAACCAGCAAAAATCTTTTAAATCAATTAAAAGTTATAGTAAATTTACAAAATTCATCTCGTCCATAACCCTTTATAAATAGTTATAAATTGGGAAAATTTTTAAAATAACATTATTTTAAACACTTTTTACATTTATGGCTAACCTTAAAAAATTCTTAGAAAATAAATCAATTTTACAAAATTTGGATGATTTTTCTCTCCACAACACTTAAAACTTAAACAAAATATTAAACAATAGATAAATATAAGTAAATATTAATTCAAATAATAAAAGCTATTATAACTCAAAAGTGAGTGTAATGTTGAGACACCTAAGTGGCTCGAATTTAATTCCCAACAACCATATTTTTTATTTACTTTATTTGAAATATACAATATTATTTATTATTTATTTTATTTACTTTATTTTAAATAAACAATATTAATATATTTTAATTTTAATTTTAAATATTTAATATTATTTATTTCCTATTTTATTTATTTTCTTTTTAATATATATAATAAACAATAAGTGATGAAATTAAATTTATTTATAATAAAATTTACATAAAATTATAATTTAAAAAATAAAAAAGAACAAAATTTTAATGACAAAAAAAAAAAAAATTTGGCACGAGCGTGCTCGTGTCGTGTGGAAGACACAAGCTTGCTCGTGCCCAACTTTTTTTAGTCTTTATTTTTTTTATTTCTTAATTTTTTAAATTATAATTTTATGTAAATTTTATTGTAAATAAATTTAATTTAATTTCTTATTGTTTATTATATATATATATATATTTAAAAATAAAAAAATAAAAAATGAAAAAAAATGGCACGAGTTCACTCTTGTGGAAGACACGAGTGCGATAGTGCCAATTTTTTTTCTTTTTTTTTTTGCCTTTAAAATTTGTCTTTATATTTTATATTTTTTTATTTTTTTTAAATTTACAATTTTATGTAAATTTTATTATAGTAAATGTTATTGTAAATAAATCTAATTTCATTACTTATAGTTTATTATATATATATATATATATATATCTAAAAATGAAGAAATAAAAAATAAAAAAATAAAAAATGATAAGCCCTCAACTCTATTACTTTATCATGATATCTCTTAACGAAACTCTTAAGATTTTTTTTTTCCTTGTTTTATGAGCAGTAACGAACTATGGGTTTTGAGGCTAACAATTGCCTCTTTGGAGTCGTTAATAAATACCTCATACAATTGTTTGAAGTCGTGAATGCTGTAGAGGTTAAATTGGTGAATCACTTCCTTGCATGTCCCTCCAATGTTAATGGGAACAAACAAGACATCTAAGACTTGTCAAACCTTTAAATCAACACCATCTCCATATAAAAATCCATATATAGTGATGAGGCACTTTTTCCTGTGAAGGGATATATCTAAAGTATCTTAAACTTCCTAGTAAGAACAAGACTTAAAATCTTTTGAGAGAAATGGGATTTAGAGTGTAGCCCTAAATAAGATGTGAGTTCATTCCTCCTTTCTTGTCCTCGTCTTTTTTTATCCTCTAACTCATCAACCAGTTTTCTAACGCAAGCTTCTAGATTATCAACTCTGTTGTTATATTCCCTGTGTTTCCCTCTTCGAGACGGGCTTCACTGATGACCTTCTCTCTCTTTTTGTCATTTGTAATTAAGAAACATTCTTATATCTTCTTGACCGAAACTGTTCTCTGGTCCCCATTTGTAGATTGTTGCTGAATTATCCAGAGAATATAGGATTTTAATTCGTGTTCACTGATAATTCTGAAAGCAGTATTGTTTTTTTGGAACTCTTCTAGTAGATAGGCGAAAACTCTCTCTTTTCCTTTCTCCGTGGATGTGTATCTTCTTTTGGTGATATTTTATTGGAGATTGGTTTCTTGATTCTTGGTATACGGAGCACTTGGGACGCTGCTTTCCATAGCTTCTGTTAGTATTGGTGTACCTAGCTTATGAGAACCGGCTTGAATAATTCTTTTCATCTTCGCAACTTCTTCAACCAATGTCTGGATCTGTCTATCTTTTTCTACATGTTATTTTTTTTTTGTTATCGACTAACCTCTTAACCAACCATATAGTTTCAATGATTATTGGGTTGGAGGAATCTTGATGCGAAGATGAAGCCTCTGAACCGTGATTTGTGCTTTCCAAATGTGGCGGTCGAGTATCATCGTTTTGGTTAACCGTTGCTATCTTCTCAAAAGGATTATCATGGAGATTTTCGCTTATTATTGTTCGGTTTCTAATTACATAAGTTAGCGTAGTCATCATGATTTTCTTTTTAGTTGTGGTTGTTTCTAACTTTTTGTTTAGATTCTCATAGATAATGCTAGATGTTGATGCAACAAAAATCATTTTTTAGACTTAATGCACCAGCACCAATATTTTCCTCTTTATTAAATGTTGTCTAACTTGAAACCACAACAAGAACAAAGAGGGGTAAAAAGTCGGTGGTCCAGCAAAAACCATTCGATCTTAAGTTAGGGTTTTGCTTGTAAATTTTTGAAGGAGAAAAGAGAACAAAGGACTATGGCTGATTTTATATATATTTTAGGGTTGTTTCATTATGCATACCTGGTTGTCCTAGATCTCCTTTTATAGGTTGCTTTAAGTCTCTCAAATTTAGTAGAATTTTATGGAATATGGAAATAACAATCCCATTTGTATTATGATTTTAAGAATCGCGGAGATTCTACTTTTTAAACATCGATTTTTTAAATTTTACGGAATCTTGAGCCCTTCTTGCATAATACATCTACCAGGTAATGAATAATTATTATGGAATAATTTAGAAAGGAATTAAACAGAGAATGAATCCTTTGTTGATATGCAACTGCTAAGAGGTTTTGGAAGTCTTTACTTGAGACTGTTTCATCCACATGAAGTGAGTTTAGATTGTATTATATATTTGAGACCTCTACCGTGCTGTACTCGAGACCTTCATAAGCCAGGGGCCTCAGAATTGAATTCTAAACTCGAGGTCTTTTATCTGACTTTAAGAAGTCTCGACTTTCACTATACCTAAAGTCCTTATTATCCCCTGGAAAGTGTCTCTTGGATCAAACCAAGCCCTTCTTTCTTTCTTCATGGTACTCTATTTTAGGCTCATAGTCTATTATGCTTTACTTATATTATAAACTTTATCATTAACAATAAAAATATTTTAAAAGGATAAAAGATAATTATATTTTTATAATATACTTATAATATAATTATATGCATTTATATATACTTTATTTTATTTAATTTATAATAATTAATTTAATTTACAAATATTTGTATTATAGATATCTTATAAAATAAAAAAATTTGTGTTTTAAATTTATTTATATTACATCTATAATAGAGTAATAAATATCACAATGTAAATATACTATAATATAAATATATAATATTAATATTGTGAAAAAATATTTACTAATGCATTAAAATATAATATATATATATATATATATTTAATGAAATTTGGGTTTTAATATTTATTTTTTTCTCATCCTGATTAATTATTTATTACATGGGCATAATAGTAATAGTAAGATAAAAGAACATTTTTTTTGTCAAAATGAACGGAATCAGATAATGATTGAGGTGTAAATGGTTATTTTTAAAATTAGTAGAACTAATATATGTATTTTGATATACTTTTCATATATAAAATGAGAATTGTAAGTTTAAACGTAAATACCATTTGAAATTGAGCCATATTTAATAGTAATGAGAATATATAAAATTGAGGGAGAGGTATATATATATATATATATATACATACTCTTGATTATGAAAAATATTGAGCGTGATTAGTTGTTGTAAGTGATTCTAATTAAAAATTTAAGGACATAAAACAAATTTTAATTTAACCACTCTCACACTTTATGAAAAATAAAAAGAGAATTTTAAGTTTAAGCATAAATGTTGGTAAAAATTGCGCCACTTTTAATAATAATGAGAGTATATGTAATTGTAGAAGATGTATATATATATATATATATATATATATATATATACTCTTGATTATGAAAAATATTTAGCGTGGTTAGTAGTTGCATGTGATTATAATTAAAAATTTTAAAAATATGAAAACAAAAAAATTTAAAGACAAGAAAGAAAATTTTAATTTAGTCACTCTATCACTTAATACTTTGAATAATGTTGAGAATATATAAAATAAGAATTATAAGTTTAAAAATAAATATCCTTAATAATGATAAAATTATATAAAATAAAAATTATAATCTTATTAATAACGAGAATATATAAATAAAAATTATAAATTTAACCATAAATTTAATTAAAAATCGAACCACATTAATAATAACAAAAATAACAAGAATATATAAAATGTGAATTATAAACGGAAGCATTTATACCGTTAGAAATTGATCCAGTTGGTGTTGGAGGAAAGCTTTTATAAAATAACCTTATCACGTTTGACATCAAAATAAAGTCATTTTTACTTTTCTTCAAGCGTAAATACAAAGAGCACGTGTGCAAGACAAATTGACGGCACGTCACTCATTATCCCCGCACTTTTTAAGACATCGTGCGAGAAAATTAGGATTCGGAGCACTCACCAAGCTGCCCACCAAGCTGCCCACGTACCAACATGAGTTTGTCTCCTTTTGCCATTGAGATTTTCTCTTCCATTCTATCATGCTCCTTTAACATTTACCTTTTTTTAATAATTATTTTAATGGTATAGTGGATACCACCAAGCACGCCTGAGCCATGCAATATCTTGAATGATTCGTTAATCCATCACAATTTTCTTTACTCCAAAAACTATCCAAATTATTTATTTTTTAATTTATTGAGGCATACAAATATCCTACATGTGGGTTTCATTTAATTTAATTGATTCAATCTTAAGATAAAAAAAAAAAAAAGATGAACATTATCCCAATTGCTTTCCACCCAAATCCCTTGAATTGGTAGATCAAAACATGATTAGTAGTTTGAGATTTATATGAAGACGGGCATAATAGTTTACCTTTCTGAAGAAAACGAAATGAGGGAAAAGATTTTGACTGGGTCTAGGAGGAGGAGGAGGAGGAGGAGGAGGTGAAGATCTTCTAAGATTATTAAAGTGATTGACCTAGGTGATTAAATTAAACAATAAGTGGGGCTTGAGGATTTTACAAAGGCATTGAAAGTGATATTAATGAGCCGTCCTTGCAATGAATAATGACCATAATTTAACACCTTTCCCATTTCCATTTAAAATAATTGTTGCACCCTTGTCTCCCCATTACTAGAATTAAAGTTGCAATGCAACCTAAAGCGCACTTCCTTTTCCTTTTCGTGCTCGACTAAATCACTTCCTCACCCACTATCACTTCACCATTTTCTTAATAAAAAAACTCATCCATTTTAAAATTTTGATGTTCTTTTTAAATACTATATTTAATAGATAACTTTATGATACAAACAATTATATCAAATATTATTATGTGATGCTACATAATTACATCATATATAAAATCTTATAAATTATGAGTTGAAACCAAACTTAAAAAAAAAAAATGCTTTTACCCTACTCTAATTGATATGGAAAAGCATGGCACGGCGCATTAGTAGTTTGGCATGCCAAAATCATTTGGAATATATACCATGAACCGAAACCCTTTGGGTTGGGAGATATGATGGAGAGAGAGAAAGAAAGCAATAAGATAGATAGATTCATTGAAGAAGAGAAGAGTGGAGTCTCCACAAAAATGTTGTAATACTAGTGGATTCATCCCACGCTCAACTTAACCAAATGCTATTTTCTTGTGAGTCCCCACTTGCCCCCCCCTCCTCGTTCGTTCTTCTTCTTTGGTAATAATTGGTAGCCTTTTCAGTACACACCCACTACTACCAAGCCCACAACACCCCAATTTGTGGGTTTTCCCTTGTAATTTTATAAGAGATATTGAAGTGCAATAACTCTTAAATTATGACGGATACGAGATCGTAAATATTAAAATTCAAATATTAATAAATAAATAAAATGAATATTTCCCATTTCAATTTTAACTACTAGAATTTACGAGAATCGTGCCAATCCCCAATTTAATATAAATGCCATAGAAAATAAGTTTTAAAATAGAATATCACATTATTTAATACCATGTGGACAGTAGACCCCACTAACCAAATATATTTTCCAATCATAAGTTGCCAGCTGTAAGTAATCTAATATTCTTCGTGTAATATCTGACCCGCGTGTACATAGTTGGCCCCACCATTAATCCATGCGGAATAATCCTTTCCATTTTCTTCCCTTGTTCGTTTTGTCTCTTATCCACCTTATCTAAAGGAATAAACCCGCAAACCCTGCTCTTACTGCACATGTAGCTAAGAGATTGCTAATTGCTACCATCACATCCTATCTCTTGAAATTTCAATCCAACTAACTTGAAGTGAAAACACATATCTCAAAGCACTGCCACGTTCACGTATCACCTTGTAGAAAATTCTCAAAATGACCTTATTTTAGATCCAATTTACCAACGTGACCAATTTTAATTTATTTTTACTAAAATAATTAATTTCGTCAATTTTAGATAAATTTAACTCTACAGAACCACTTACTTTTAATTTAATAAAATCAAACTAAAAAATTATCTCATTTTATCTGAACTCAAAAATCACTTACAATAGCAATTTCACCGAATCTTCAACAATTAAAAAACTGTTAGTTCTTTTTATTTTTTTTAACCATCTCATATTTTTTGCTTTATATAATGAATTAATGTGTGAATGTGTTGAATTTGAGCTTGATTTTATAGATCTATTGAATTTGTGCCTTGTTGATTTTTGGAGAAAACTATGTTAGAGTGTCATAGTCGCGTAAAAAAATCAACGACGAACTTCTTCGTTCAATCGAACGCAGATGACTCTCACACACTGAGCCCTTGTGGCGCTCGATTTCAAGAGCCTAGTGTAGTTCAAACTTTTTTTAAAATTAAATTAAAATTCTAATATTTTCTAATTTTTAAATTTAAATTAAATAATATATTTTATTATGTAATAAGTTCTTATCACCATGAAACATAAAATTTTAATTAAATTTAATTTCATTTTAGGATGATTATGAGAAATAAATTGGTGGAAGGCATTAACTTTTAGTCGTATCAAAGAAGATAAACAATTATTACAATTAATACAGAAATACATTCATATAAATTTAACATAATTCAGAATGAGTTTTAGACATGTGAATACATGGGATATTGCATATGTTGATATCATAGATGACTATGATGTATTTGCTTTTTTAAACAATGTGGCAAGATCAAAATCTAGACAGTTTAATCTGTTGTACATCACCACAGAGCAGATAGTTGTTGTAGATCGTAGAGTGTTATATACTTCTTATTTGCAATTAATCAATTATGAAGTCTTTGTACGACCATTTCTTTTTTCTTGAAGGAGCAATCAATTCATCCATGCTCAACATTGTTCTCCACCTTCTCACATATCTCCTATACAACATGTCTTTTCACCACGGTATTATGAAGATCCCGTGAATCATAGAGTATTCACTATATGTCGATACAATGAGAACCCGATGCCTGATTATTTTGATAATCAACCGTGCGTATAAGGCATTGAAATACCTAACATTTCTGGTGATACAATGAGAACCTCTAGTAGAAATTATTGTAATGAGAATAGCGATGCAACGACTAACATGGGTATTGGACCAAGTTAAAGAAGTAGATCGTTGGGATGTCAAGAGAACATGTCGGGGTCATCAAGTTATCTTCACTGTTTACCGCTAATTTCACCTTCATTTTCCTAGTCACAAGATGCATTTTCTAGTTTCGATTCTAATGACATGTGTGTTGATTAGATTTTCAGTTCCAAGAAAGAGTTACGGGATGCATTGGGTATTATGGCGTTGAAGAAACATTTTTAATTTAAGGTTATCAAGTCCACAATAGACTGTTTAGAGCCTAAGTGTGTAGTAGATAGATGTAAATGACGAGTTCGAGCAATTAACACAGACGAAAATAAAGAATATTAGTATATTAAATGAATTGAGACAATTCATAATTATTAAAGTGACTAGTTATAATAGGAACACCATTAAGACAATAGTTGGTTGATTAGTGATTATGTGATGGAAAAGTTTTAAGTCCCTAATAGGATTTACACTCTAATAAACATCTGAGATGACTACACCAAGAGTTTAAAGTATTTTTGTCTTACCGCAAAGCGTGGTTAGCTAGAGAAGAAGTACGTAGATTGGTGTGTGGGGATCTAGTAGAGTCTTTTAAACTATTGCCATAGTTTTATAATGTATTATAAGATAATAACTTGGGCATAGTAATGCATATAAAAACGGATAAGGATAACCATTTTTTGTATTTTTTCATGGCACTTGACCTGTCTATTCGTAGTTTTCATTCATTTATTCAGCCTATAATTGCTATTAATGACATTTTTTTGAAAGACACGTACCAGGTGACATTGTTAGTGGTGACCACTCTTAATGAAAGCAACCATATTTATCTTGTGGCATTCGGAGTAAGAGACTTTGAAAATGATGTAGTATGGGAGTGGTTCTTGGTCAAGTTACATGATGCACTTGGTGCTGTGTCTAATTTGGTGTTTGTATTGAATCGATATGATAACATACTAAAGTGGATAATGAAATCATTTTTCGATGATTTTTATTCCTATCATATTGAAGGCAAACTTAAAGCGACATAGAAGCTAAAAAATCGAAAGAATTAACACTTCCTTATGGGGTATTATATTGTTGTGAAAGCATATGTTCTTAAGAAGTGATCATCACAAACATTAGAAAGTATACTGCCACACAACGTTGCCCCCATGGATAACAGTTGAACTCATTGAGATCATCCAGTATATCCAACAACCAATAATCTGTATAGTTCCTACTACCCCTACCAAACAAGAATCTCTCTATCATGTAAAATAGTGACAACCGCACTGCGTCTAAGTTAAGAATGCTCGAAAAATCAAGCTCGCCATAAACCCTATCTATGTTGTTCAGGGTAATGACTAACCGACCGCCAAAACAATCATCCCTTATTCGAGTACTCTCAGTAAGATCTTTAGCTGGAAGTACCCAAAGTCCAAACCAGTAATCAAGTCGAACTCCATGTGTGAGAAACAAACGGTTTAATCGCTCATGAGGAATGATATCTCGTTACTGTCGCTACCCACATGGATCACGTCCAGAAGCATATGGTGGATGAAAGCGCCATATGCTTGAATAAGTGCACTTGCGCTGTTGTCAACTTCCTTTTAATTTGATATAGCACTCTCTCTTATGATAATACGAAAATGTTCATTTATCCCAATTTTTAACTGTAATCGACTTGTCATTTCTCCCTATTAAAATTACACAAAAGGTCTGCTATAAGTAAATACTGCATTTTAAAAGACATTAAAACACAATAAAATAAAATTTTTACATAAACAACCATTTACTTCAAATGTAAATTAAATAGACATATTTGTATACTTTGAAATTGACTTATTTGTATGAAATTTTAGGGTCTATTTACATAAAAATAATAAATTAAATTAAAATTTAATTAAAAAAATTATTTGATATAAAATTAAAACAAATTTTATAGAATTTAATTAAAAAAAGTATATAAATGTAACTATTTTTTTTTATAAAATTTAATAAAAAAATCATTTAATATTATATTAAAATATATTTTCTAATATAAAACTAAATAAAATTCATCTTAATAAATAAAAGAAATTTTTTTAAAAAAATTAACTTGAACCTGATTCAATATTTCTGAATCGGGTTCAAACCCGGTTCAACTCGAGTGCTCTATTTGACCAATTTTTCTAATTAATGACAAAGAAAAAAAAACAATAGATCTATGAAATCAAAGCAAAAAAACAAATAACATACATTCATTTACGATGTAAACCAAAGTTTGGTAAAAAAAATATAAAAATAACTATGTTTTTATGACATTCACCTAATGTAGTTGGTTTTTGAGTTTAGACAATGAGTTGATTTTTAAGTTTGATTTAGTTGAATTAAAAGTAAATGGTCGTGAGAGTAAATTTGTCTAAAATTAGCGAAACCGATCATTTTAGTAAGAATGAATTAAAATTGGTCCCTGTGTCCCAAACTGAGTACAAAAAGAGGTCATTTTTGGAATTTTCTCCCAAATAAATAATGAAATCAGAAAATCTTTATCAACGTGGAAAACAATATTCTTCGTGTACCATAGTTGGCATATACAAATATGACGGAAAACGTGTGAGACTGTCTGTGACAAAATCATTGCCCGTGTTAGCAAAGCATAATCTAAATCTCCCTTTACGGAGTTTATTATTATTTATCACTATAAAAACCACTAAACCATGGAGGTAGAATCATCACACTTTCAACTTGTTTGTATTTTTGTTCTTCTTCTTCCTAGCTATCCTATAACCATCTCCTTAATTTGTGTACTAATTAAGGTTAAACATTCTTAATTTGGAAATGGGTGAAGCTGTTGAGATGTTCTTCGAAATTGAAAATGGTTTCTCAAAGGTTTGCAACAAAAATAACATTCAAAATCAAAATGGCCACCAAGATTGCAGTTGGTATGAGGAAATGATTGATGATGATCTCAAATGGTCATTTGCTTTGAACAGGTTTGTAATTAAACAACCTTCTCTTCATATAAATATATGCATGCATATGTCTATATATACATATATATGTCAAGTGAAGAGGAGTTATTACAGTATATACATATATCTATATCTATCTAATGTTCATGTATAGAACAAATAGTTAGATATTTCTCATCAATTTCTTGTGGATAAGTCCTCTGTGAATTACCTATTTTATTTTAGTACGTATTTTCTTTTTTGGATAATATATATATATATATATATATTTATATATATATACACAAACTATTTCTATCTCAACAGAGTGCTGCATAAAGGAACCAGCGAATTTCAGGATATTGCTCTTTTGGACACAAAGCGTTTTGGCAAGGTTGTTTATTACAGTATCTATTTCCTTTCTATTGGGAACTTTTTATTTTTATTTATTAAAATGTTGTTGGATTTCATGTTATTATTTTTAATGCCGGTCCATTGGCTAATTAAACATAATTAATAATGGGATTGATTGGATACAGGTGTTGGTGATTGATGGGAAGATGCAGAGTGCCGAAACCGACGAATTTATTTATCACGAGTGCTTGATACACCCCCCTCTCTTATCTCACCAAAGGTGACTGACTATATTCGTTTGCTCTAATAATATAAAACATTTGGTCTTCGTAGGACATAAGTTTTCTTTAAAATTATCATGGCAAGTCATAAGCAAAACATGGTGAAATTAAAATTTAATTAAAAATGTATTTGCAGCCCAAAAACTGTATTCATAATGGGAGGTGGCGAAGGGTCTGCTGCAAGGGAAGCACTAAAGCACAAGTCAATTGAAAAAGTAGTCATGTGTGATATCGACCAGGTATATATTACTACTTTGTATTTTCCTGGAAATTGGAATTGCATATGCGTGCTTCTATCATCTACGCATGTGTACTGATATTATATTGTGTATTCTATTCCATTTCAGGAAGTGGTTGATTTCTGCCGCAGATACCTGACGGTAAATCAAGAGGCATTCTGTAACAAGAAGTTTCATCTTGTTGTTAACGATGCAAAGTAAATAACATTCTTTCTTTGCCTCTTATCCCATCCATTACATGCTAAACAGTTATATATTATTGGGAAAACTGTGACAGGGCTGAATTGGAGAACAGGAATGAGAAATTTGATATCATAGTTGGAGATTTAGCTGACCCAGTTGAAGGAGGGCCTTGCTATCAACTCTACACAAAATCTTTCTACGAGCGAATTCTCAAGCCTAAGCTCAATCACGGTGGCATCTTTGTTACCCAGGTTTGAAATTGAATCCCTTTTAATTCATTTACGTTTCAGTTAGTGTTAGGAAGACGATATTATTAACATAAGAACATGTTCTGTTTTGGTAATAGGCTGGACCAGCAGGCATTTTCACCCACAAAGAGGTGTTCTCCTCCATTTACAACACCATCAAACAGGTCTTCAAGTGTAAGCCGTCACTTAATATCTCAAAATCGATAGCGTGCTTCAGCCAATAAATTACACAAAGCAAAGCAATTATGCATATTTTAACCCTTCTGTTTTGATTTGCAGATGTGGTGGCATACACCGCTCACGTGCCTTCTTTTGCAGATACTTGGGGATGGGTCATGGTATTTATATATATGTCTGCAGAAACAATAAGCTTCTTTTTCAGTGGTTAAATTCTTGTTAATGTTAATTTACACGGTTTGGTTTGATGCAGGCGTCGGACCAGCCATTCTCTATTAATGCTGAGGAAATCGACAACAGAATCAAAAGCAGGATAAACGGTGAATTACTCTATTTAAATGGGGCTTCATTCCTCTCCTCTACCACCATGAATAAGACTGTTTATTTGTCGTAAGTTCCTTCACTCTCAAGTTTTACAGATCGCAAGAGAATCTCATTAAAAATTAAAGAAAGATTGATTGAGGTGGTCTACTTGCTTCTTTTTCAGGCTGTTGAACGAGACTCATGTCTACACTGAGGAAGATGCTAGATTTCTTCATGGACATGGTGTGGCTTATAACCGGTATTGAGGTCTTAATTAGCCTCAGTTCGGTGGGGGAATTGCTGTACAGAGAAAACAAAACAAAACAAAAAAAATTGTGGAGGGTTGGGATATGGAATACAATGAAACTTCTCTAGACAAATCAAATTGTTTAAAGCATTTGGTTTTAGACAATATCGTTTGGCTCTATTGGATTGTTTATAGGAGTCAATATTATATAAACAACCATAATATTACAGCTATAATTATCCTAGTTTATTAATTAATTATGAGGCATTCCTCCATTCAGTTCAGATTTCTATTTTGATGTTGTCTCTGTTTTATGGAGTTCTATTTCAGTTCTAATTGACTCTTCTCCTTTGTTCTATGAGTTTGCAAAACCTATGTTGATTCTGAAACTAATGTGCCTAAAAACATTCTTATTGTTACATGCAAATGAAATGGTGTATCAAATCAGATCAATATTTATAGTGGAAAAGGCTTGCGCGCGCGCGCACACATATATAACTAAAAATTAATTAACTACACCATAAAAAGTAGCAACAACAATATAGCGAAGACCAAAGAAAATTCACAACACTTTCAGAAATTCCTCAGCTTCGCTTGACAGGATCAAAGTTGGAAACACCAATGACAGCTCCAACAATTGCAGTAAGGACGACTCCACCAGCAACGATGCTGAGCAAGAAGTTCTTGAGAGAAGGTGAAACGCCAGGGCCAGCTGCCTCAGCCACCTGAGGAATCACCATTGAAGCTGTCAGTGCAGCTGCTGTCAGTCCTGTCACTGCCTTTTCTTTCAAAGAAGCCTGAACTTGAAGCCTGGCACTGGACTTTGGGTTTGAGAAGATAACAGACTTTGACGGTGATCTGACAACAGGCAATGGCTTGAAGAAGGATTCAGAGCTTGGCTGTTGGACCCTGTTCTGGATTACAGAACTCAGTGGCGTTGCCATTGAAACTGAGGCCATTTTCTACGTTGCTTTGCTCTTTGATGTTCTTCTCTCTTTACGATGTGTGTATCGTTGAAGAAGAGAAATGAAGTTTACATAGTGGATAGAGAAATGAAGAGGAAGAGATGAGAGGTGGAAATTTGAGATTTTCAGCTGAGGTGTCACTCCTCTGTAATCCTATGTGGCAAATTTCACACCTGGGTTTGGAGGATAAGGCTATCCTTCAGGATTTGATCCACTTACAAATGGATTTCCCTTGAAGCTGAATTGTGACTACAGTTAGTTCACCCATTATCATGTTGCTTTTTTTGGTCCATTTTTGCTTGGCTTGGCTTTTATTAACCTCCTCTTAACACTTGAATCCCAGATTTCAAGAAATGTTTCAGAGTAGGATCAAAGCCATGAAACTGTGTTACTTCTTAGTTTAATTAATACAACATTTTTTATTTTTATTTTTTAAGGTGGATTGGAGAAAACAGAAAAATGGTTATTTAAATTCATAAATTTGAATATAATAATATGTGAATCAATAAATAAACTATTGAATAGGTCATAGGTACCTAATATTTGTATTCAAGAATTATTATTTATAAAACTCGAGCCCAATTGCAATAATTGAGTTGTGATTACCTATCTCCCTTCGAATTTAAAATAATTACATTTAAATAGTATGTATTAAAAAATATATGCAATAATTGTTACCCCTACTTATTAAAAAAAAAAAAAAAAAACCCCATTCTCCTCTTTATTTTCTTTGTTCATATTTTGATAATAATCAATTGATCACCAATATTTTAAAAATTATTCATTATGATGTCAATTATTTTTATTTTTTTTGTTATTGATGTCCTTTTGCTATGATAAATAATTAAATATTATTTTACCTCAATATTTTATAAATTTAATTAGAAAATAAATTTATATTAAAAAAATATTAATAAAAAATAAATACATATTTTACTTTTTTTTTTTCATTGTTTTCTTTCCTTTTCTTCCTTTATATCTTCAATTCATTTCTTACTACTAGCAGCTAGTGCAATCCACACAAAGAAATTATCGGTGACTTTTGAAGGCCCAAACTTGTAAGAAAAAAAAATTCAGTAGAAAGAAAAAAAATATATATATATATATATATATATTTGTTGAGGAAATTGTGCGGCAATCGGACGGACAACTTGCGCTGATCTAATAAGCAATAAGTTAATGATAGGCATTAAAT
The DNA here is from genome assembly GCA_035584115.1 of Cedrela odorata. Taxonomy (NCBI): domain Eukaryota; kingdom Viridiplantae; phylum Streptophyta; class Magnoliopsida; order Sapindales; family Meliaceae; genus Cedrela; species Cedrela odorata. The sequence continues at coordinate 4,647,866 of JAXCLQ010000013.1, read as the reverse complement.
CATATGGAATAGAAGAAGAGAGAGAAAGAAAGAAAATATATATATGGCTTAGATAGTTCAAATTCAAAAGAAAAGAAAGTGAGTGGCGATAGCAAGTGGTGCACGTGGACGCACTCATCTAAGACGGTGGTAGAAGATAGTCGAAAGTCGCTGAATATAGTGACCGGAAGTGATAATAATTTGTCCTTTTTATTAAAAATATTATTATAATATAAAAGAATTATAAAATTGAATGTAATTAAAACTGAGGTATTTTTTTT
>JAXCLQ010000013.1:4626154-4636690 GCA_035584115.1 Cedrela odorata | reverse complement strand
ATATATATATATAAGCAATTAATGCACTCTCTTTTCAGATCAGGTCAGTGAAGAGAATAGAAGACTCGACGTGGTCATTCTCATGATTTGCAACTACAATATACACTAATTAAGATTTAAGATTTAAGATTTGTGTTAGGCGCAGAACAATTTACTTTTAATTTTAATAGGCGATGGCATATGCTTCTTAATGTTGTTATTTTATATAGTATACATGCTCATATTGTAAGATTCCTTGTATGGGACCCCGCTTATATTTAATTGGCATGCTTCAATTTTCAATTTCAACAATTGGCACCAACATCGGCCACTGGCTGCGACTTTTTTCTGTCAACAGAGTTTCACATAATAAAGGATGATGGGAACACCAATGACATCAATTTTTATTTTGCTTCATAATAGAGCGTTAAAACCATGGATCATAAACTAAAACTAACCTCACTTTTAATGTATGTATATTCAATTACATTAGTTGATAGCTTTAACAACCAATTTCAAGTTAATAATTAATACTAGTATTTGTTATCATACCATGAGCGTTATTATTATTATGAGCTATAATATTTTAAACTCAGTACAATATTTCTTAGATTTCTTATAGTATTGAGATGTAATTAATAACCATTAAGTCGAAATTATTATAAGATAAAAATATTGAATATTAATAAATAAATTCCACTAAAAATTAATTTTACACATCACTTTTTTAGTTTAGCTCTTAAAACATATTGTATGCTCTACAATTTAAAGCAAATTTTAAATATTAATGAGAGTATAAAATAAAAATTGTTCAAAACTCAGATTTTTTAAAAATTGCTAAATGTTGCGTAAGTTCTCATTAAATTTGATGCAATAAGCTGTGTAGTATTGTATTTGGTCCGAGGTAGGTCCATTAATAAATTAAGTACCCATCTCAATGCAATGCGCAAATAGCAACGTTATATTACTGAAGTTATTGTTCCATATGCTCGCTGCCTTTGTTCAAATTGTCAGAAAATACTTGCTCTTTATGTTTACGATTTATAATTGTTATTGGCATATTAGTTGTGATAGTTGTTATGTAGCAACTCCTCTGATCATAATACTACAATAATATTAAAAACAGTAAATTTGTACCTCTTCATTGTGTACAGTCTTGCTTGCTTGAGAGGGTTAGGCACCCAGCACAGCACAGCAGTGTCCTTTTTTGTTTTTTGGTAGTCGGGACAGAGAGGAGGCATACAAATACCAATAGTATTATGGCATGCCAACAACACAAATCAATTCCAGAGAAAGAAAGAAAGCAAAAGAAAAGAAAAGAAAGTAAAAGCTCATAACTTTCTCTATTCCCATGGGCTAAGATGAAGATCTACCTTTGCCTTTACCATCACAATTCACAAAACCTCTCTCTTTCTCTCTCATTTTGCTTGTGATTACCCATCTCGAATCTTTCTTTTTCCCTCCTCTTTTCTTGTTCTATCAAACTGTCAGTATCTCTTCAGTTTCAGATCATCATCAAGAATTAACGCATCCCCATTTCTTACTTTTTCAAAAATCAAATTCCCCACTCCACTTTTCTTTCCTTAATTTTGTTATTTGTTTCCGCATTGCAACGTTCCCATTTCACATAGATAATAACAACTACAATATAGAAAATTGCAAGAAAAAATGTACATATGTGACACTTCAAATCCTCAAAATTTTGCCATTATCAAAACAAAAGTCATAGGATATGATGCTATATCATATAGTGAAAACTACATTATCAAGCCATTAGCAATGGCGCGATTGGTACGAACATGAGTAGTTTCATACACCGGAAGCTCTTCACAATATCTGTTATTACCAATCACAGAAAGATGATCCAGCTCAAACAAATCAGAACTAGAGTAACTGGCTGCATCATCTTCATCCTCCTCATCGTCATAATTAACGCGAATATCTGTTGAAACTATATCAACACTTTTCTTTTGATTTTGGTGATAATTTTTCAAGAACTCTCTGGCAATTTCACCTACACGTTCACTTCTCTCTGTAACTTGAACTTTAAGCTCATCTTCGTTCTTTCTTGATGGTGATTTTCCGATTTTCCTTGCAGTTGGAACTGAAACAGACATTAAACTTGCTTCTTCTTCTTCTTCTTCATATAAAGATTTGTGTCCACATGGTCTGCAATCTTCGTCTACAATTACACTAACAGGGTAAAATCTGACGCTTCTTTTAACCCCATTGCGCAACCTTTCTCTTGTAGAAGGTGAATTCTTGCTTAAACATGATCTTGAGAATGAAGAAGTTGATGAACATGTTGACACTTGTCCTGATTTTGAGTTCCTCTCCAGATTCATATCATCATAACTTGTATTAAGTGAAGATGAATGCTTTGTTTTCTTTGCATTTCCTGTTGCAAAAAGAGAGTTGATGAAATTTGCCAGACGTCCACCCGGTGAAATTGGCTGTTTCACCTTCTTCAGATTGCTATAAATTTTCAAGGCCCTTGATTTGGATTTGATGAGATCACTTTCTTCAAGCTTTGGAGTGTGTTCTGTGGAAGAATTGTGGTGATAATCATCAAACACATGCAACTCTCTCTGTTCATAAAACAGAGTCCTCTCTTTTTTCTTTGTTTTCTCTGGCTGAGCAGAGATGCTAGTTCTCACAGGCTTAGGCCTCGCAGGCTCGAAGCATGAGGACCTCGATCCTGAACCGTAGAAGGAATCTGTATCAGAGAAAGAGAATCCTCCAGAACTTGAATCCGACGAGCTTGAAGTAGAGCTAAAGAACAGAACATCTTGATCATGATCATGATCATGATGCAATTTTCTTTCATATTCACTCAAAATCTGTATGCCTTTAATGTTTGCCTTTTCACTAACCTTCTTATCCATCCATTTCCCTATCAAACAAGCTCGGCGAAGACTCGACATTTGTTCTTCTTCAATAATTTTACCACCACCCTTCACACTGTTTCTGCCCTGCTTCCTTTGCATGGTTTCTCTATAGAACTTCAAGTCCGGAGACCTTGTCTTACCATCATCAGTTGAGCGGTATATTTCATCTAGAAGACTCGAAGAGAAAGAAGGGTTTTTTCTGTCTGGCATATGTCTATCTTCTCTCAGTGTTTTCTCCGAATTATACATGGTTGTTGCAAGTGAAAATCCGAAAAAACAGAGATGCCGAGTAAAGGGAAACAGGGTAATGAAAAAAGAAAACAGAGGAAAAACAAACAAGAAGATATTGAACTTCAAAAGCTGCAACGGAAAAGGAATATAAGGTAATGAATTGATGTGAAAGAGTTGATTTGATTCTATTCTCTCTTAACAAAACATGAAACAGAGTAATTGATGGTAAGGAAAAATGACGAGGGAGGGAGAGAGTAATGAAAACAAAATTGCACGCCTTTGATTTGAAGATGAAGAGAAGGGAACAGAAGCTAGAGACTTTATAAAGCACTCCATGCGCGTGCATGTCCATCCTAATTGGAGCCAAAGCTAGCTTGGCAATCGATGACGTAGAGTTAGTTTCACCCTATCTTTTTCTTGCATTGGCACTTTCAAAATTTAATTCAGAGCCGTTGATCATGTTGAAGAGATGGGTAATTATAGTATGTATTCTGATACAGAGTAGTAGTATTCTATGACTGTTTTTGTGCCATACAGGTGGTTCCATGTGTTGGTGGTTCCAATTTTTCTATGAGTAATTTAAAGGTTTTTTTTTAAAAAATATATATAAATAAAAAAAATTATTGGCTTAAGAAGTAGCTATAAATGGAAGTATCTATAAATAGGAAGAAAAATAAATAATTTTAGCAGGTAGAAGGTAAGGTTTATTGTTGTTAGGTTATAATAACATCCCATGAGTTGGCATGGCCATAATAAATTATTGAAAGGAACCATATACATAACACAAGGACAATTAATGTAATATATTTGGAAAAGCATTCATGGAATATGATTTTTTTAAAAAAATATTTTGTTTCCTTATTTGATTTGTATTTTGTGGTTGTTAATAAGAGTCTCAATTTCTTACTAGAATTATTTTGTCGACCATCTAAATATATTGTTATTTTAATTGGTGAAGAAACTAAATTATTAGCTTACATTTGTTTTGGTAGGTATCTAGATATTAGGATTGAGTTAGCAAAAGTAAAGGGGGTTTTAAGATTAATTTACCATTAATTGGATACAATAATAAGCATGGGAGCTAAAATACTTGGATTATTGTGCATTATACATGTAATTTCTTTATAAAAAAAAAACACCCCACATGTATTTGTTGAAATTATTGAATCAATGAGCCACTTTTAATTAAAGGATATATGCATCAAATCAATATAATAATATCTTGAATTAAATCATCTTTTTTTTTTCTTACTATGCCAAAAGCAAAGTGATCACTATTGCATTCCTCGACTAAACAGGACAAGAAAGCAAGCTTACAAAAACACAGCTACATATATGCAGTTGCAGATCATTAAAATTTTACAGAATCTCCTTTACTGTGTTACAGGATTTTGTACTTCGAATTTAGGGCCCCATTTTTGCTTTGTCTAATTGTCTTTTGAATTTGAAAGTAATAGAAGCTCTATTACCAAAAATCAGACATATATGACAGTTTCAAAAGGGAAAAACTAGGGGACGAAAGATGGTCTTTAAGTTTTAACCATGGGTAAACAATCAATCCATGGATTGGAGCCTGTAAAAATTGGCTTTTAATCATGGAAAATTAAACCCCTGGAGCCTCTTTGTCCCATTTAAGTTAATTTGAAACAATCAAAATCATTTTGTAGTCATAAACGTAATTAGTGAGATAATTAAACATGTAATTGAACAGTCCAAGGTTAAAACTTTCAAATTTTCAAGTGTCAAACTCAAACTTTATGTACACCAAGTACAATTAATATCATATGATGTGTCATAATCTAATTAATTTGGAAGAAATTAAATTTGCATTTGCATGGTCTTGCAACAAAGATGTGCTGGCAGCAGGCAGCATGCACACATACATTACATACATGACATGACCTAATAACTCTAAATCGATAATGCATGAACTGATGGAGCTTACTAATAGCCATGTGCACGTGAGATTAAGATTTGAGGAATAAGCTGAGCATTATATCACATGCAAGTTCCTATTTCTGCAAACCCTAGTTGCATGTTGATGTTGTTTCTCTACAGCATTAATTTAGAAAACAAAGAAAACAACATCATTAACTCGGCAGAAAAAAGAAATCAATGCGCAGAACCCGAATTTATATAATTTACCGGAAGGTATTACAGATATAGCAAAGGATGTGATTCCACTATCGTTGTCAAGATCACATGTTATTTCCATTTTCGGTTTGTTCGTGTTGATCAATCTGAAGACAGGAGCTATTATGCAGGCAACATCTTCAGCTCTTTATGTACCCTTTCTTGTAGATAAAGGAGAAGACGACGCAGAAAGGTCATTGATCCGGTCGCTTGAATTGGTTTCAACATTATCTAAGCCATTTTAATTTAGAGTTAAAATAAGGTGACATGCAAGGTGGCTTCCACCAGCAATTAGACAATCAATTTGTGTAATATCAACGTCTGATGCTAAGAGATCTTCAGCAGAAATTTAATATTTGGTAGGTCCCAAAAAATAAAAATGTACGCAGGTTTGCTTTGCTGCAGTCAAAATTGGAGCCCATTTGCCCAAGCATCTGGCCAAGAGGTTGGTGTAAGCAAATTAAAAATTAAGCACTTTTTCCTGGCAAAATATTGGAGAAGGAAATTTGGGTTGGTTTCAGGTGAGACCCACATCTGTTTTCAATTCTTGGTCCTTGCTCCTCTCCGAAGATCCTCCCTCATTTGGTCATTATTTCGACAATATCTCAAGGTTTCGGAATATATCTCCAATTTCCAAAACCCCATCACAGATCTCATTCCACATTTATATATATTCAAAATTTAAAAGACAATTAACTCTACTTACATAAATCTTCAATGCCAAAAACTAAATTACAGAAAATGAACCGAATGGTATACATTTAATAAGCATCAACTAAATTTGAATCAAGTCAAAACGACAATATGCTTTGTTTTAGGAGTCGGAAACTAGCTAAATATGCTATACGGTAATATAATTACAAGCCGACAGAGTACGGGCGATTGGTCTTGTTGGCTTTACGCGATGCTCAATGTAATGTGAATTGAAACAGCTCATACGAATAATCTCGCACTGGAGTCAGTAATGAACGGCTGATCTCGCATCACGCGTGCTCGTGCTTGGGACCACTGAATGGCACGTGAACTATTTACTGTTTTCTGTCCAATTACATTACATACGACTCTGACACGTGCGGTTAAGGGGTAGTAGTACTACTGGCTCTTCATCTCTTTGCTGTTTCACACGCATACGTCATGCTCATTTATTTAGTTTCCCGTATACGAACATGTATTCCAATCGTTTATTTACACGTGTCTCTGAAACCTCTGTCAGTGTTGGCAGCTGCCCTGTTTGATACCCGGGATAGTTTACTCTATTTCCGGCTTTACATAACCTTGTCTCGACATCAGGATTTAACGTAGATAATTTGGGATTTTTACATTCAAAATGGATATATTTTAGAAAATTTTGTCCCTCAAACTGTCCTGTGTAACTATATAATTAATTAAACAAATATGTATTAATTCAACAATAATTATATGAATTAGTTAATTATTTTGTCATTATAAAAGATAATTCCTAACAAATATGCGTTTATGAGATTTATGAAAATTGATACATTTTGATGATTAATGGTTTGTTCCTCTTATTTTCATACTATAAAATCCTATTAGGAAAGCAAACATGCATTTCACTTGCAACTTCCTTTGCTCGTAATTTCTGGTATCTTCTAGTTCTAGTGATTGTGTTACAGTTGAATGAGAACTCATAATATTAATTAATCACACACTGGCCCATGGATTTGATGATGAACAATCTAATCACAGGGGAACACAACTGAAATGGGATCCAAAAGTTGCCTCCTCAGCAGTGTACCACGTGACATGACATGGTCGACACTCGCCTATTCCAATCCATGTTAATGTACTTATTACTATTTTAGTCTATTATTATTATTATTATTATTATTTCTTTTTCTTAAAAAAAAAAAATAGTAATAAGTCAGTCCTATGTATATCCTATCCTATTATATGGCCCCATTTTCTACTTAAGATTTTTTTTTTTCACGTGGACAAGACAACATATAGATAGCCATTCCAACACAATACAACACAACATAGCATTTGTATTGTGGTCCGATATCAATGATCAGATCACTTGTCAGATGTTGATAATCAATCAGAGGAAAATTCAACGGCGCAGATTCATTTACGAAGAAGAAGTTGGTGTTGCGGAGGATCCCAAGGAGAGAGAAAAGAGATTTTGTCTCCGGGTTGTGTTTGATGAAGAAAGGAAACAGTGCTCTTTAAAATTTTGAGCATCTTCTTCTTCTTCTTCTTCTTCTTCTTCTTCTTCTTTCGTTGAATTACTTTATAGGCTACACACTGCTTCTGCTGGGGTCTCTCTCTATATTATGTTTCTTTCTGTCATTGTATTGTATTTTTATTTATAGGTGTGCATGGGATGGGGCTCCCACTCGCGTGCATTTCATGAATTGGGCGCTTTCTTGGGGTCTCTATCGTCACCTGCACTCCATGCCCTTCTTCGTTTTATTGACGATGATCGATAAAAGCTTGTTAATGCTTTCTATAAGAGATGATGCTGTAAATGGGGTTTTATCAAATTTATAATAAACTTATTTTATCAATTTTTTTTTTTTTGTAAGAAGAAAAATTTATCATTTCTTTACATAACTTCGATTATAAATTAATTAATTAAATAATTAACACACTTCTAATTTATTTATTATTATTAAGGAAAATTTTAATTTATTTTTTTCTATTTAATTTTAATTTATTTATATTAGATACTCATATTTTAAAATTTTAATTAGCTTAAAACAAATATTATATATATTTTCATATTATTTTAAAAATAATTTATATTAAAATTTTAAAATTAACGTATGTATCTATACGTTATGAAAATAGACCTAACAATTTCTAAAAATTAAATAAAAATATATAAATTATAATTTTATTTAGAAAGAATAGATAAATTCAAAATATTTTATTTTTTTAGTTATTCACCTTATAGTTAAATGAATGGAAAAAATGAAATAAATGTGTTATTTATAATTTTTTGTAAAATAAAATCTCAATAAAAATATATGATAAAAATCTTTGTTGTTAATTACATGATCTTATTATGTGGGCAATAAATTTCATTGATCTTACAAGATTGAATATATTTTTATTTTTTATAAATATAAATTTAGGAATAATTTTTAACCAATTTTAAAATTAAAATTTTCATAATCGCTAAGATGAATTTTATTTGAGTAAATATAGACTTAGTAATTGTATCTCCTTCTCAATTTTTTGGGACAATCAAGTGCTGTCTTTTATTTAAGAATAAGTAGAGAAATCCGCAAATGTTTTGATGAGAGAGAACAGAACTGTCATGGGAACTAACAATAACGAGGGATGCCAATTTAGTCCAGGTCGCCTTGTCCTTGAATTCTTACTAGTTTATGTCTTTCAATTGTGGTAGTAGGTACGTAAGAAGTAGCCAGCCATATGCTGTGTCACAATAGACCCATCATACCCCTAGCTATTTTGTGTTTATCCACTACAATTTGATCTTTGCTATTGACTAAGCAATAAAAGAAGAAACAAGTTGTCTTTCATCACTATGAGTTTCTCATAACAAAGTTTTGACCAAATGGTACGATGGTCTCATCATTTTCTACAATAATTTTTGGTAATTATTTCAATGGTCAAATTCACATCACCGAATCTAGATTTTCTACAATAACTAGTGTCAAAGGATACAATGGTCTCCTCATTTTCATCATACTGCCTTTCTCGAATCAAACTTAGTCTGTGTACCGTAAGCAGTTTGATATCATTCCTTGCTTGAGTTACTGAGAGTTAAGCCTTTGAATATCTACCAACTGGTAAAGATCACCCCGCCTTTGCTTCAATAATGGAAGGCTTGTCCTGAATTTTGCACTATCAATGCATTAGAATAGGAGTGAATAAAACATGATAATAGACCAGCAGTTCTATAAGCTAGAGACATTTTTAAGATAAAGAACTATTTGGTAGGTTGGAAAAGTGCATCACCTTCTGAGCTCAATTATGGAATAATCAATTTCTGCTATGATTATGTCCTCACCATGTTCGGTTGTAGCCAGAACCTCTCCAAACTGTCAGTCATTTCTTTAAATTAGCATTTCTGCTGCTCATAGAACATACAAGATACAGCCCCAGAAACTTCACGAGTTTTCATGGTAATGGCTCTTCTTTTATACAAATCATAACTAGCAAGAAAGAAATTGTAAGAAAGATGAAAATAAAATATGCATCCACTTACTGGTCCTACAAGAGTGGAGTGGCCCCAGGCAACATAACTAGCTCCTTCATCCCGGGCTGGTGAACAAGTTGCCACATACAACTGCCGTTTCCATTTTACCAGGAAAGGAAGTATCCCATGAGAAACGCTCATATGTATTGCACAGATGAACACAATGTACAAGATGCAATATGTGATCAACTTAAAAGGAAAAGTGTCAAATCTGTGATGTCTAGTTACAGATTACTGGTATTTCAATTAGAAAGTCTACTTGCAAGATGCCTTAAAAACATATCAAAGATGTTGAATCACTGTGTATATTGAGTATCTAGGGTTTTCGTTTTCACTAGGAATAGTTTAAAGGTTTAAAACCTGCCAACCATCAAACTGCAAGCTGCTTGAGTAATGAACTGAAACTCCTTTAGTTTCTTCATAAATCTTGTCTGAAAAAAACCTAACTAAAAGGAATATGCTAAACAGGGGTTCCTATGTATGTCTGTATGTAGCTATTTGATAAATCGATAGATGGATGGATGATTTTGAGGTCCATACAGTACACTGTGTTGTAGGACCATACACTAATGTAGTGTATACAAATACATTACAGCTGTGAGGCACAACTTCCTCATTTTTTTCTCACTTAGCTTTTTATTTTGCTAGCAATAAGGTCGATTATAATAATTCTTATTTCATAACAAGATTCATACGCCATTAAGAGACATTAGCTGAAGCAATCTACTAAGTAGAATATAGAAAAAGGTAAAAACCAGAGAAATATAGAGGAAGAACTCAACAAAAATTTGGATGAAAGATAAACGTGATTAGCAACTTTTGAGGAAATGAGAAGTGATAGAGCAAAAGTAGCGTTTAAAAATATTATTATCTAAATTCTAGTTGTTCGATTCATTGAGAAGGAATTTACATTGATAAAAATAAGATTTACAGTTTAATGGCGGTCAAAGTAAATTTACTGATGATAAAAGGTAAAAATTACCGTTTTACCATATAGTAGACAAAATTTACCATGATGTAACTAATGATATAAGGGTGATATAAGCAATGAGCTATTTTGACAAGCACCAAAGAGTAAGAAGTCTTTAGCTTTGTCAGAGTAAGAGGCTAAGCATA
>JAXCLQ010000013.1:4539134-4605391 GCA_035584115.1 Cedrela odorata | reverse complement strand
ATATATATATATATATATATACACATTTCCATTTCAAGCCTCCCATGTAAGAAAGCATTTCTTACATCCATTTGCACAAATTTTAAGTCTAAAATAGCAACTAAAGTAAGGAGAATTCTTATCGAAGTATGCCTCACAATTAGTGAAAATACTTCATTAAAACCAATCCCCTCTATTTGAGTAAACCCTTTAGCTACAAGTCTAGCCTTATATCTTGTAGCATTTGACCCTAACTTATCCATTTTCCTTTTGAAAATTTACTTACTCCTTACTATCTTTTTGCCTTAAGATTTAACAACCAGCCTTCAAGTATTATTTTTGTTTAAAGAATGCATCTTCTCTTCCATGGCTGCAAGCCATTTTTCCGATTCTTTATTCTTTAAAGCTTCCGTCACAAATGCAGATTCATAATTTTCAAGATTCTCTCCCACAGATAAGGTATATGCCATGAGATCAACATAGTTATATCTGTGAAAAAGCTTTATCTGTTTTCTTTCTTTATCTCTGACCAGATTGTAATTGCCTAAGTTTTGTGAATTGGAAGCTTCAATTTTAGGTGTTTGCTATGTAAGAACATATTATATTTCTTTACCTTTCTTTTGTTGTAACTCCACCTCAAACTGAATTGCATGTTGAGTCTCTTTCTCATTTTCTTCATTAGCTCTATTTACCATTCTCTTCTTTATTAATTCTTCTTTATAGAACAAAACATCCCTACTTATGATACACCTCCCATGTATTCCATCATGGCACCAAAGCTTGTATCCCTTGACACCTTTTTGATAGCCAATGAACACTTTTTATGGTTCAAGGGTTTAACTTCCCTTGTTTGATATATATAATTGTTGTATACCCAAAAATCCTTAGGTGATTTAGGCTTGGTGGCTTACTTGGCCAGATTTCTTCATGAGTCTTAAAACCTAATGCTAATGTGGGACTTCTATTCATTAAGTATGCTGCCGTTGGCATAGCTTCTGCCCAAAACATCTTAGACAGTCATGCACTCATGAGCATACATCTAATCCTCCTCTATAAGTGTTCTATTTAGTTTTTTTGCCAATCTATTTTGTTAAGGTGTATACCTTACAGTTCTATGTCTCTCAATTCTATTCCTTTAATAGAAATCATCAAAAAAGTTACTACAAAACTTCATCCCATTATTAGTTTTGAAAATCCTTATTTTCTTGTTCTTCTCATTCTTAACCAAGGCCTTCCATTCTTTAAAACTTACAAAGGCTTGATCTTTTTGTTTCAAAATGAATAACGAAATCTTCCTCAAGAAATCATCTATAATTAACAAGAAATATTTAGCACCACTTAGTGATGTCACCTGAGATGGACCTAAAACATCTGAATGTAGGTAATCTAAAATCTCCTTAGTTTTATGCATTCCAATACCAAACTTAAATATGTGGTGTTTGCCAAGAACATGAGTTTCTCATAACTACATTTCCTCTAGTACATCACTTAAAAGACCATATTTCTTGAGTTCAAAAAGTATATTTTCCTCAAGATGTGCCATTCTTTGATGCCATAACATAGTTTTATCAGTAGCTCTACTTATCACAGTTTCTACTTCTCCTGTCACAACATTTCCATTCAAAACATACAAACTATTTTTCCTTGTTCCTTTCATTAACACTAAAGATCCTTTAATAACCTTCAAGACTCCATTTTCAGCCTTAATTACACACCCTATTTCATCAAGCCTTCCTAAAGAGATTAAATTTCTTTTTAATTCAGAAACAAATCTTATATTTTTTAGTTTTCTATATGCTTCATCATGTAATTTTAGCCTAATACTTCATATCCCTTTTACATCACATGTTATGTCATTTCCCATTAAAACTTTGCCTCCATTGATTAAATTCACTTCTAAAAATAGATCTTTATATGGACACATGTGAAATGTGCAACTTAAGTTAAGGATCTACTCACATTTAACTTTATCTTTTGTTGCCACTAGCAAGAAAACATCTCTGAAGTCTTTATCTGTGACAATTACAGCCTTAGCTTGTTTGTTGAAGCCTTTATCATTTTTGGAGTTCTTTCTCTCAGGGCAGTCTTTCTTGATATGACATTCTTTGTGGCAATGAAAGTACTTTAGTTTCTTTCCCTTCAATTTTGACCTTGCTTCTGTGTTTCTTTTCCATTCTTTCTTTTCAGGTTTTCCTCTTGCCATTAATTCCCTCACCTGAGTCTTTCAAATATGCCTTTTTACTTAGTTCCTTAGAATGTAGAGTAAATTTCACATCATCCATTGAAACAGTATCCCTTCCATGCAATAAAGTTTCATAAAATGTTCATAACTAGGTGGCAAGGAGGTTAAGACCATCAATGCTTGGTCTTCATCTTCGAACATTATCTCTATGGTCTCAAGATCAAGAATTATCTTGTTAAATCTATCTAGATGCCCCCTTACAGATCCATAGTCTTCCAAGTTAAAGGCATAAAGTTGCTTCTTCAAATATAAACGATGAACAAGAGATTTTTGCATGTACTTTGACTTAAGTTTATTCCAGAGTGTCAATGCAGTAGTCTCCTTTAATACTTCATGAAGAACACCATCACCCAATGACAAGACTATTGCACTGTGAGCTTTATTCAAAATCTCCTTCTCGGACTCTTGAAGATGTGCCGACATTTTGTCTTCTTCAAGCAAAGCTTCTTCCAATCCCTTATGTACAAGGAATGCCTTCATTTTCAGCTTCCAGAAATTAAACTCATTATCGCTCATAAATTTCTCAATTGAGAGTTTTGAAAAGCCCATTGTTGATTGCTCAATCTTGGCTCTGATACCAGTTGTTAAGTTTCAATTACAACTTAACCAAGAACAAACAACAAATCAATGCAAGGAAGCAAAAGAAAAATAATAAGAATGCTGAAGCTAGAACAGAGAAATGAAAATAGAGAAGAAAAGTTTTATTCTCATAGTTTTTGCACACTTTACAATCTACAAATCAAAAGCTTTTATTTACTTACAGCTTGCCATGTGTACCAATTCACACTTAGCTACCTAACTAATTCTTGCCATGTCAGTATAACAAATGCTAACTAACCCAACTAATTCTTAAAGGCACGAAATGCAAATTTACTTCACGTAAATTATATAAAGAAAGTTTTTTTTAAAAAAAAAATTATTTGAAGAAGCCAATCAACGTGTAGTTGAGTTGGTCTTAACCTCCTAGCAGCATCTCTAATGCTAACATTATAAGCAATATCTATGTAATCTCATATTTGAATTGATGTCTTTCCATTAATTTCATTTATTTTAAAATTTTCCTTTCAACTAGAATTTGGTTTAACCATGTACAAGGATCGTCGCTAAGTATCCATTGCTGAAAAGTAGTATCCATGTAATCTCCCATTTGAATTGATGTCCTTTCATTGATTCCTCATAAATTGCATTGATCTATTGATCTATCCTCAAAATTCATTTTAATTGAAATATGGTTATTAACCATGTACAAGGATCCCGCTAAGCTTCCATAGCTGAATGGTTAAAGCACCCAACTCATAATTGGTGAAGGCAAATTCATATGTTGAATTCCTATTGACATGTGAACCCTTCAATAAGTCTATTGGAATTATTTCTGTATTATCAATAAAATCTTATCATCTATACATAATAATTTGATATGATATATTTATATCATAACATAATAAGTACTATTATCCAATGGAATTGGTTATGTATTATCAATGAAATCTCATCATCTATACATAATAAATTGGTCTCGTATATTCACATCATAACATATTAAGTATTAGTATCTATTAGAATTGATTATGTATTATCAATGGAATCTCATCTATACATTACGAATTGGTCTAATATATTCGTACTAGCATTCATGTAATCTCTGGGTAAATTTTTGATTTGTATATCAGAATAAGTAACATCCATGTAATTTTTTTGGCAGATTTCAGATTTCTATATTAGTAGATATCTAATTATTGTAATGTATCAGTACTTAAAAAAAAAAAAAAAAGAAACTATTTAGGGTATAAATACTTCTTACAAAGAATAAATTGCTATATTTTAAAAAATTGTTTAATAATTGACATTAAAAATAAAGTTTAGGAGTATATGTCCATTTTTTAATAGATTTTCAACAATAATTAGACTTAGGGGTACTTATGTATTTTAAAAAATGCAATATATCTATCACGTTTTAAAAACATTTTAATTTATTGAAATACTTTCATGTCGAACTTTAAGGTAAATGCACATACATTAATTAATAATTATTTTTTAACTGTCTCTCGACATTGCCTAATGTCGAACGGTACCAAATTCAGAGGTTCATTCTTTTATCGAGGAACTGTCCACCCAGCACCGCGGTTCGTCTAATTTTTCAATTGGTGTTTGATTTTAGGGTATACGCACCTTGCTAAGGAATTCACATCACCGAATTATAACCCATAAATTATTTCAAAAACTTAACCGTCACAACGGTCATTTAACTGCCTCTCGCGCCTCCTCCTTCGTCACATCCCATTAAACTTTCACAACTCTAAATTCTTACAAACCACTTGATTCAATTAATCACCCTCGTGGCGGCGCTGCAATTCACGCGCCGCCACACTGCGCAAGTAAGCGACATCCCCATCAGAAGATCTTCGTCACTTTTGAAGTTTACACATAATCTCTCATGCATGGCAGATCCCAGAGCCGTCGTCCCCTACCATGATCCATATGATGGCTTCTGTACGGATGATATTATTAACTTCATCAGTAACCCAAAACATACTTTATCAGATTTATCATTGTTTGAGGAATCTTCTTTGCTTCCACCTTCAAGTAATCCTCAATCTGATGATATAATCACGGATACTAATGACCCATTTGATGATCCACTCTTGCGGAATATTGGTAATAATTTCAATGAAGGGAATTCTCAGGAGAGTCCTTCAGAATATCACGTGGAAACAAATAATGGAGGGAGGCCGGTGATCGAAAATAGCGCAAATATGAAGGCATTTCCCATTTGGCCAGTGCCACCGGTGCCATATTTATGTAGTTGTTGCCTGGTGCTTCGAGAAATAATTCATACTAATGGTATGTTTTATTCACGTATTTTTGTTGCCCCTTTATTGAAGTTAAAATATTTATAAGTTATGGAGCTTTTGTATTGATCTGTTGGGAATAACAGGTAGGATTGTTCAACTTTTTTATTTTTAAGTTATGTAATTTGATGTGTTGATGGTAGTACAGGCCATGAAACCACAAAACTTGAGATTCATGGAAGACTTGGCATAATCTGTCATGCTATTCTTGAGATTCGACATAGTACCACTGCCATTCAGTACCACATGATCGAGTAAGTTAAGTTCTTTTTGCAATGTTTTTGATTTAATTTCTAAGGTTGTTTCTGTCCAAGAAAAGAATCCAATTTAATTTCATGAACTTAAAGGGAACTGAGAAATTACGATCTCATTATTCTGATTTGTATGTTTATTTTTGTCTAGTCTTGCTTAATTCTATGTAATCGTTCTGTTTTGTTCAGTTTTTGCAAGAAAAACATAGATAATGTGAAGGAATATCTGATTCAATATTGTGAAGAGCGGAAACAAGCAGGATTTGTCATGTTGCCGGACCCCCTCACAGTCTTCTATGAAGCCGTTTGTGTGGGGTTGGATTTGGATGAAAATGTAACAAAAGATGATTTCTCTCAGCCAACAAGGACAAATTCAGGTGGGTTTGTTTCTCTGTCTTGTGAATTTGTATAGAGAGCTTTAGAATCCCATTCCTGTAAGAGAATTGTGTTCCATCTTCATCCTCTCCTAGGTTTACCAATTATCAGCAAGTTTTCATTCTTCAATGTTACTCATTATTAGATTAGGATTGTTGAGTTAATGTTTAATTTTCTGCAGGAGCAAATGAAATGCATCAACTAGAAATGGAGAATGATTCAGGGAAGACTCCAAAGACCTCTCTCGCGGCACAGGTGTAGTCATTCTCTTCAGTCATATTAAAGGGAAAGGCTCTCAATCAGAATTTCATCTAGATTAATTTCGAATTCTGATCTCTAACCCTGTAAATTTTTGTTGTGGTGGGGAGTAGTGCAGAGGGAGAGAACGGTAAAGTTGACACTGAGAGACTTACAAGATTATTTTCATCTTCCAATTGAGCAGGCAGCCAGAAAAATGCAATTATGCCCTACTGTTGTGAAGAAGATATGCCGCAGAGATGGTTTGCTCAGATGGCCTCATAGAAAGGTTTGGTTTACTCTCTATCATGCCTCGAATTCTTCCTTCTTCTATACTAATTATATTATCTAAAATGTGATTTTTTGGCATAAGCAGATAAAAAGCATACAGAGGCGGATGTCAATAATGTCAGCAAGATTAACTTCCAATGATGCAGAAGAAAGAGTAAATGCTGAGGCAGAAATTCATAAACTTCAAGAAGAAATGGCCACCGTATGTGCTGGACTCTCTAAATGACTCTACTAAGAACATAATTGTTTATTAATATTAAGCAGTTAGCAATCTAGTAGTGCTGCGGATCAGCATCCGAAAGGAAAAAGTAAAAAAGACTGATTATTTTTATTTTTATTTTTATTTTATTTTTTTGCGGAAAGAGTGGAAGCTATTTGATGACGCTTTCTATGCTATATTGATTCTTGTAACGGAGAGAATAAGATATATTGAGATCATGTCAGCGGTAGCCTCGCCTGTCGGATATTGGCTTAGTGTATGATAGAATTTTATTAGAAAAGACCAGGCATGTCTGACAAGAAGTGATATATATATATATATATATAAATATATGTTCATTTCTAGAATTGTAGTAATATTTTGCCTTGTTTATCATTGAAAGAGACAGGTTTTAACAGATGGAGCCAAAATTTAAATAAAAACATAGAGAAGATAAGAAGAATGATATTGTCTGCTTCTATATTTTACTTTGACAAGGTGGTGGAAGTTTACTTAGACTTGGTAACAAGACCCAAATGCCGGCTGGCTGTCCTGTCTAAATCATAATAGAATATTTGTTTAAAGCAAATAATTACACACAAATAGCATGGGAAACTCCCTCACAGCAATCTGGACATAGAGACCTTGAAATTGACGCCCTAGAAGTGTTCGTTCAACATTTATCAATTCTAAGAGACTAAGACCTCCATGAAATCAATCTTAATTCTTCAATATAAGCTCATTAGACTCCATGGAAAAGTATCGTTGCATTTTCGATGAGGACATGAGCAGTGTTCAGACACTGCTTTGTGTGAAGCAGGTGAAGCACTACACTGCTTTGCGTGAAGCAGGTGAAGCACTATGTGTTGGGGTTTTGCAAGAGAGGGGTTCAATGTTATAGAGGTATATTAGACCAGCTAGAGAAGACAGGCATGCTGCAATTTTAGGGGACTTGACCTTTGACCAATGTACTGAACTTCAGGGCAGTTTTATCTCCTCATTATTGACCAAACCAGAAAAATTTATGTTTGTAAAAATGATTTATGAAAGATCAATAAAGTCAAAACACTGAATTCGTGAGAGTTCAAGACCTAAATCTTAACCTCCTTACAGTTTCCTGCATACTATTGCAAACTGTGTGCTTATATAGACTAATACAGCACACAGTCGATCATCATGACTAATGATGTGTATAAACACATAAACGTGTAACAAGACGAATAGTTGTATCTGATCATGCAGAAATGAGCAGGAGAGTTGTGAACGTAGACTGCAGTGGGTTCAGCAGGTGTGAAATATGATTGGAAGATGAAAGTGGTTACCTAGTTGCCGGACCAACCATTCCCAGTTGTTAGCTCCATTTTGTTCCCACCTCTACAGGGTGAATACAGTGTCGAGGCCACTACGGCTGGGTGTATGGCCTGGTTTTCTGCTGCAGTTTCTTCAGGTGTTCCTCTTGTGAGGTTTGCTGCTTCCGGGTAAGGAGTGAAAAATTAACTCGTAAAATTATCACCATAAAACTTCAAAGAACATGGACCTCATGTTTGACGCCAGTGTCACTCTTAAAAACAGTCACTGATGTGAATTTGGGAGTGTTGATTTCATGAAATATTATAGTAATCAACAATTCCTTACTAAGCTTAATTTCTTTTTGCTTAATTTCTTTTTCACTATTGTATCCCTAACGAGTTATTAGTTTCGAAATTATTTTCTCCAACTATTCCTTGAAGGAGAGAACCAATTTCACAGGAAGAGAAATAACCTGGGGGAGGCATCAAAATCACACAACAACAATGCAAATAGTGCAGGGAATAAGACTATGGTTTCTCCCTGGAGTTGCTGAAGTTTTATTTGAATTGACACCAGAACCTGGAGAAGCTCGATTTGGATTGGACTTTAAGCGGGCTGAGGAGGTAACATTGTTGCACATCGAAGATTCCTTTCTTAACTTTGATTTTCATTTTCCATAGTGTTTCAATGTGTCTTACTTTTAGTGCTCAATTAAAAACTCCCGTTATATGTTCAGGGCTTCATCTGTGTCTACTTGGTGACAAAAGGATCAGCAGCAGACCGCGCTGGAATGAAGCATCTATATGAAGAAGCAAATGCAACTGGTCACCTTCTTGTGATCTCTCGATTAGAAGGCAAGAACTTAATGCCTTCTGGGGGTAGCTGTGAAGCCCTCTTACACTGATGTGATCACAATGAAATCAGGGACACTCTCGCTTCTGCCATTGATCAGATGGAGAGTATTCAACTCCATATCATGGCCTGTTCTAGCCAAACTCGTTCTGCCATTACTCGAGCAAGCACTGCAACCCTCTTGCCCCCTAACTGACATTATCCTCCACCCACTACTACCGTAACAAATTTAACTGGGAGAATTACCTGGTGCAATAAAGAACTTGAATTTTCAATATGTATGCGTTCAGGAGGAGTAATGTAGGAGCATTACATTACAAACTACCGATGTAGAACATCTAGGCTAGTTTCACGTTGTTTTTTTATTTAATTTTATTTAAATTAGGCTTTAATTTCTTGTTTGAGTTATTTATTTTATTTGGGTTTTGTTATTGTTAGGTAAGAATTTTAATTCTTATTAGAAGTAGATTTCTTTCTATTGGTTTTCCTTGTTTTCACTATTAGTTTTCTTTGTTTTTGTTGAGGTAGGATTTCTATTTTATTTTTTTTTTTAGAAAATAGATTTTTTTCTCTTTTGCATAGGTTTATGGCCACTATAAAAAGGGATTTTCAATTTTAGAATTAGACTTTGGATATTTTGATATTATTGAATAAAGATCAGTGTTTTCTTCCCTTTCGCTTATTTTTGTTTGGTTACTATTTGGTTTTACATCAACCATAGTCAACTTACCTACATGAATAACTTGAAAATATTTTTGACAATAAGAATATAAGATTCGATGATTTTAAATGTTTGAATTCTATCAATTCGATTTACCTAATTGTCCCTCTTTACACGAACAACCAATGCATGATTGTTTGAATGAAACGCCATTGGCAAAATTTTCCGCGAGTACGGGGACTGCGGAGACTTGACTCGTTTGGACCGCAAACTAGCGTCAACATTGACCACGTTTATTATTTTGGTTAAGGGAACAAACTTATCCTGTCCTCGTTGCCTTTATTTATTTATTTATTTATAAAATTATTTTTTTTATTTAAATTTAAATTTATAATTTCCTAAATCTACAAAGTAAAAATTAAAGGCTATAAAAAAGTAATCATTAAATAACCCAAACTTATTGTTCGAAAGATACGAAAAATAATATATTATTATTATTATTATGAATATATGAAAAATACTTCAGCATATTTTAATAAAATAAGGAATCCAAACTTTAATAATATAATTTTAAATTTTAAATCATTAAATAAAAGGTATAAAGATGAAATGAGTCAATAATTACAAATAATATGATAAAATATACACATAAAAGTACTATAAACAAATTATTATTTATTAGTCACAAAACAAATACGGACCAAGAAATAGGGATTCCCGCTTCAAACGGGAATAGAAATGGGATGGAATGGGATGACAATCTCCAACCGTCGTCATCTCAAACTCCAAGTATCATTTATATTTTGAAAAAAATCAGTCGAGTACAATTAATTCCTCAGCTGTAATGTCCAAATTGTAGAAAGGAAATCGTCTCAAACTTTGCATTTTCTTTTCATTAAAAAGGAAAATGGCAATGTTCTATAACCTTAAAAGAAGGGCAGTGCCCAATTTTTCATGGCATCAATATCATAAAAACTGTAATCATAAGAGAATAATTCCTCATTTTCCCAACTTTTTCTTTCTTTTGTTTTCTCCCGTGCTTATTGTCACCTCCGACATTGGATAGAATATGGGTAGGTTTTGAATTTATAAGAGTGAGTTAGGAGTACTAACTAATAGGCAAACCTTTTAAATTAATGACAAGTGCTCAGCCCACAACAAGTGATATTAGAGTAAACCTAAGTTCTCATTCTCATGTGACCCTCAAATACTTGCACCTTGCGCCCTAATAAGGAAATTTCAAGTGGGTTGTAAATCCCTCAAAAGTTGCAATAATGGGCAATACGAGTCAGACGAGCTTCTGATAGTTAGGCTTGGCACGACGAGGGCGTCACGTGATTGGGTGAGCAAGAATGTCATATCTCACATTGGATAGAACATGTTTTATCATGTGTTTATAAGGTCGAGTAGGCAGCACCTAATAGGCTAGTCTTTTGGGTCAATAACAAAAGCTCAGCCTACAACAAGTGGTATCGAAGTAGACTTAAGTTCTCATTCTCATTCTCATGTAAACCTTTAAATACTTGTACCTTGTGCCATAATATGAGATTGTCACATGGGATATGAGTCCTCTAAAGGTTATAGATATGGGCAATACAGATCAAGTGGACTCATGATAAATGGGTAATTCAAGTCAAGTAGACCTATGATGAATGAGCTTGGTGTGATAAGGGCATCACATGATTGGGTGGGTGAGTGTTTGAGAATGTGAGCCTAAAGCTACTGAACCACTTTCAAACCAAGCCCAAATATCCATAAGACAAAGCTTCATTGAAAACAAAGCCTAAGTCAATATTTTCAATAAAACAAAGAATGGAGAAAAAGGCAAGAGAGGTACCAACACACTACCATTATGGTTACAATAACGCTTAAGAACATCACCAAGACAAGGAGAGCATAATGCTTTTTGATGTAGAAGACAACACAATTTTTTATTTATTAAAATATAAATATTTACAGTTTGTTTCTAAGGTTTCTTGTTAGCTACTCATTTTGTATATAAAGACACTTATAGTATTTGTAACAGGTATGTGATGAAATACAAATATACTCAGATCATTCTTTGAACTTTCTTGCTCTTATTCTTTAAATTGCAAGTGTATGAATGTCACATTCCACATTAGATAAAACATAAGTCAATCTTGCGCTTATAAGAGCGAGAAGACAACGCTATAAATAAGATAGTCTTTTGGAGCTGATGGCAAGCGCTCAGCTCGCAACACTATGCTAGGTATGATATTGATTAGTTTAGTAAACTATCTAATTTTTAACTTAGAATTAAAGATTGAACTTTGGTTTAGGACTAGTTGGTTTTCTTTGCCACTCTGCTTGTGTGTGGTCTCAACGCTTCACTTCATACACTAAAATCACTCTAATAATGCTCATGAAGAAGATGAACAATATCATGTTTAAGTTCACAATGTGTAATTCTTAAGCCTATACTTTTGATTTAAGTATAATGTTGTCTCAGGCTTTTGGCACGGCCACAGCCTCAGGGCCTATATGGTGTCAAGCTATGAGTCTCCGTCATGGACCTTGAAATTAGAAATCATCAAAACATTTCATCCTTTACAAACTTTAATGTGCACACACTCTACGAAAGAAAAGTGAAATTTTCCATCTTTACAGAACGAATTAACAACCTTTTGTCTTATTTTACCACTACCAACTTCGCAAACTTCTTACATTTAAGTGCTGATTTCTCCCCTTAAGCAACAAAATAACCATGAATCTCTTAAGTCTCTTTACTCTCATCTCCTAAGCTCTAACACTTCTCTTGTCAACTTCCCTTGTCACTGGAACATCTCCTACCTCGCCTTATGGCTCACCTACAAATCTCCTCTTCCTTTATTCCACCACAAACACAAATCACTACCACCACCGTCACATTATAAACGCAAGCATAAATCCCCACCACCACCTATATACATTACAAGTCACCTCTACCTCCACCATACCCTATATACAAATACATGTCACCACCACCACCTCCTCCGCAGCAGAAGCACAACAACTGTTGCGGCTACTATCACCACAAGCATAAATGGATCTCATATTCGTATGTAACATACATGTCACCTCTACCAGCACGTCACCAAGAGTACCCTATTTATTGCTACAACTCCCTACCACTCTCGGGATTTTACTAGTAACAACTATCTTAGAAAATATAAAAATTTTGGTTGAGTATTTAAGTGTTGGAAAAATTTCGATAATAACTCTATTTGAGCCCTAGTTGACAATTTTGACCAATCCTACTTCAATCTTACCAACTAGTCCAGTATCAAGTATTTTGTATAGTTTTATCCCCATGACCTCCCAAACCCTAAAATCTTAAATCTCAAACCCCTAAACCTTAACTACAGTACCCATGCAACAATATTTTTTTTGTCTTTTAGTTTATTTTTATAATTTTAATTTCTTTATTTTTCTTAATTTACATAATTAAATTCACATAAAATTAAAAATTTTACAAGAAATTTAACTATAAAAAATAATTTTATCTTTTTATCTTTTAGAATTTATAATTTTATATGAATTTTTATTTTTTAAAGAAAAAAATAATTTTATAATTTTATTTTTTATTGAAATAAAAGTTTTTTCAATTATGTAAATATTTAATTGCATTAGAAAAATAAAAAAAAATTATTGTAAATATTTAATTTCTATCAGTGTAATTGTAAAATTTTAATTTTTTAAATTAATTTTTTAATTTCTTTTACTTTGTTTTTTTATTATAAATTTTATATTAAAAATTAAAAAATCTTAAATTTTTAATTACTCTGCACCCAGCGCCCCCTTACACCCAGCGTAACCTGCACCCAGCACTGGCCTGTTTTTTTTGTATTTTTTTTAATGTTTTATAATTATTTTTAATTGACAAAATAAACATAAAAAATTTCAAAAAAATCTCTATTTATTGTCACCCAGCGCAACCTAGTCTCTAGCAAGCTCTCATTCTCCGGCAAGAAGAAATTTTTAGTCTACAAAAAAATTCCGACGACCAGAATTTTTTTCCGACATGTGAAAAAGGTAAGTTTATTTGTTGTTTATGATAAGTTATTTATTAAAAAATTTAAATTTATGTTATAAGAAAATTAGAAGTTAAAGTTTTAGTGAGAACTTTATTGTTAAATTAGAAGTAAAAATTTTTAAATTTTTTGGCACGGCAATGGTGGCTGGTGGTTGGCAGTTGTTAGGGGTGGTTTTAGGTTGGTAGGGGTAGTTTTGGATTGTTTTTTAAATATTTATTTTGCTAGTAATATAAATAGTAGTTATAAATATAATTTATGTATAAAAACAATAGATGTTTATTTTTTTAAAAAAAATTATTTAATAGAAATATGTTGTATATAATTTCTAATAGTAGAAAAAAATTAATTTATGTATAAAAAAATAGAAGTTTATTATTTTTTAAAAAATTATTTAATAGAAATATGTTGTATGTAATTTCTAATAGTAGGAAAAAAATTAATTTATGTATAAAAAAAATATGTTTATTATTTTTTTAAAAATTATTTAATATAAATATGTTGTATATAATTTCTAATTGTACGAAAAAAATTAATTTATGTATAAAAAATAGATTTTTATTATTTTTTTAAAAAATTATTGAATAGAAATATGTTGTATGTAATTTCTAATAATAGAAAAAAAATTAATTTATGTATCAAAAAAATAGATGTTTATTATTTTTTTTAAATTATTTACTAGAAATATGTTGTATGTAAGTTCTAATAGTAGGAAAAAAATTAATTTATGTATAAAAAAATAGGTGTTTATTATTTTTTAAAAAATTATTTAATAGAAATATGTTGTATGTAATTTCTAACAGTTGAAAAAAAATTAACTGAAATATTAATAGTAAAATAAATTTTTCAGTTAAAATTTTTATATATAAATTTTTGTACACAAAAATTACTCTTTATTTGTTAAAAAAAAATATAGTAAAATACTTTTGTGTATAAAATTCAGTAGAGAATATGAATTGTTTTAGAAAAAAAAAATGCATTGTAGCATTTTATATAGGAATTTAATGCATTTTAAGAAATCAAAATTTATATGAGAATTTTATGTATTTTTAAAAATCTCTACTTTTTTAGTAAAAATTTTCATTTATGTGAAGTTGTAAATTGTCTTGGAATAATTCCTTGTTGCTGCAATTTATTATTTACAAATGGCTAAACAATCACAGATGAAGATTCCAACATCAGATCACTTTCATGCTGAGGTGACTTATTTATCTCAATTAAGAGTGATAGAGCATATAAGGGAGAAATTAACATTGGCGCAAGTTGATATATTTATACAGTCCTGTTTTGGGCATTTATCGTCCCTCGAGGGTTTACACTATTCATCTATTCTCATACATTATATATGTTGCACGAAATTCATGTAGATGGCAGCAACAACGATATATGGTTTCACATTAGAGGCCAGGTTATTCGTTTTTCACGTAAGGAGTTCGGGTTGATTACTGGCCTGCGTTATGGACATTATTTTGTTGTGAATCTTCCTAGGGAAACACGATTGACAAACGAGTATTTTGGTTGCATCAATAGGCTTATCACTTTGGATGACATTGAGACAGTGTACACTGAGTTTGATTTTACTACGATACCCAACTTTGACGCAGTACGCCTGTCGCTTTTTTACATGTTTGAGAGGTTTTTACTTGGTCGGGGAAGGAAGGAGGGGGGAAAGAGCTCATGCTGATTTATGGTTGTTGCATATGACATAGGACCTTTTGCAGTTTAATTAGTATCCATGAGGATCTTTTATATTTGAATACACAATATTATCACTGCGTCATACCATCACAAGTCAATACTCCAGATACCAAAAGAATGTGCCACAGTTACGTGAGGCTGGTCAGAGTTTTATAAGGAAATATAATATTGTTGGGATGCCTATTGCATTTTAGGTATTTATCATGTATATTTACAATTTATGTATAAATTATCATTATATGTTGTTTTTAATACTATAATAATTTAAGTATGGATATATAAGTCTGTGCCTAGCTTGGATAGGCATTTAGCATTGAAAGTAATGTCATTAAAGAAAGTAATGACATCCTACAGCTCTAGCGTTAGAAGGTGAGGAAGGCTAATATTCGTCTGCAAACTATACGTAAACATTTATTTTTAAAGTCAGTAAGTACAATTTATCATTATCACATGCATTATAAATAATTTAAACGACACACATCCATCATAATTTCTTATACTGTTTTCAAGATCTTTTGGTAATCCCTATGTTAGAGTTGGAGCCAGCAGAGCTGACTAATCCATGTATCATAGAGGTGTTGCAGACTTTTGAGCTACAGGCTAGTATAGAGGTAATTTATTTGCCAACACAGTAGCTGCCAGGCCCAATACTCAAACTTCACGTGACGCATATGAGCCTACGAATTCTAGGGCATCCGCTGCCTAGGTTTGTTATTTGAAATGCCTTAATCCGATGATTTACAACTTAATAGATTGCGTTGTTGTTTAAGATGCAATAAAATATATTTTTGCAGGTTACCCCACCAATGCTGTATCCATTTTATACAGCCGCTAGACGGATTACTATTTTGCCGCTTCAGCTACAATATTCGCCCGCACCATCAGCGCCATCACCTTATTTTGCGACAACATCACCAGTGCATTATTCACTCGTACAGACACCTAATTATTCTCCTGTGCCATCACCGCATTTTACTACCGCATCACCGACACATTATTCACCTGCACTGGTGCAACCAGATTCTCCTACATTATTAGTGCATTATTTGCCGACACCATTACCTCATTTGTCACCCACATCAATGGTACATTTTTCACAGTCCTCATCCCAACATTTTCATCCTTCTGCTGTGCATAGATCGCTTTTTGATGATGATTTTAGAATGACTGTTATGGACCACTTTGATGGGTTGGGTACAGATATGCATGCACTTAGGGACCACTTAGGTTGATCTAAAGACAATATCGCCCGAGTTCAAGATAAGTTTGATGGGATGATTGGCGATTTTCAAGCTTTCAGGCAGGACTGCAAGGACAACTTCGGTTGAGCTGATGCTATAATTGCATGTATAGAGGCCTTCTGAGAGGAATGTAGAGGCAACTTCGGTCGAGTTAATGTCATGATTGGTGATCTTAGTTCAGTATTGTAGTTGTCCAGCCAGCACCAAGAACCCTCGCAGACCCAGTTGTCACCCACTGGCTCGCGCATTCAGGTAATCATATTGTTTTTAATTAAGTTGCAAGCAACAACGTTGTTAGTTCATGCACAAAACATAAGTGTTTTGTTCTATTTGGTTGTAATTTTTATTATATTGTAACCAGAGGATAAACATCATGATTTAGGTAATGCATAGAGCACCACTTATCCAGAAAGAGAGTTGATTCGGTTAGACATTAAAGAAAGGTCCATATGGCAAGAGTCCGTACACTGATCTTAATAAGAGAAGTTGTAGAGCTCCTTACATTAGACCGTTGCCCCAATATCCGTCAAACCTTAGTATCAATCCTTTGGTGCCATATCCTGATGATTTATATGCTGAGTAGCTACAGTGGTTAGAAGATCCAAAGGCATGTATAGAGACTTGTTAGATGACATTGACATCGCAGCGACTTTGTGGTATTTCAGAACCCTATGCGCATCTAAAGGATATTGTAAGTGAATAGCTTGTGCGTTGTTGTAATACAATGTTATTTTTATTATATAACTATACTATTATTATATTTGCAGCACATTGACGAGTATCTATGTTTGCTCGCGCACTAACAGCAGGTTTGTCCTCATATATTGTCATAGCGCTGAATCGTGGCATCGACGTATTTATACGTATGTATGATGTTGTCATTTTCTAATGCGTTGATAGTATGATGTAAACCCTCACTGTTATTGACCCAGGGGCTTATTATCACATGTAGGCTCAATTATTTTATGTGTGGCAGGAATATCGTAAAGGGGTGATCTTGTTGGGCAATTTTCCAAAGGGATTGGACGTTAAGAACATGTCAAAGGCGACGTAGAGGGGGTGAAAAGAGCATGCAGCGCTGTTGATTATGTTTTTATTCCTTCTTTTGTGTGTAGGGACCACTGGGTTGCATGCGCTGTTGACTTAGGCAGTCAACAGAAATCTGTGTACGATTCGGTGCCGTTGGGCCATTCTGACCGGGAGATGAATGAGGCAATGAAGCCGTTGTCCAAATTGTTACCTTACATCATGTGCATAAGTGGGGTGTATGATGCAAGGTCGCATTTACATGACAGAAGTAGGCCATTTTGGTATTTTAGAGTGCCTAATGTGCCCCGTCAAAGAAAGAAGAGTGGTGACTGTGTCATTTTTATATGTAAGTTTATAGAGTACATTGCGTTAAGCCGACGATTGGATTTTAATTCTAATCATGGTCTATTTTTTAGAATAAAGATAATGCTCGATTTATTTGAGGGACGCATACATTGACATATTATAGTTATTTATCCCAATTTAAATCGATAAATTTAGTGTATATTTATTTTAAGTTTTTTATTTCACATTGTGAATTAATTTTGTGCATTAAGTAAAATAGAACATGTTGTAAATGCCATAAGTAAAATATAACATAACATAATGATCAAGATTTTATCATTAAGCTATTAATTTTAATTTCAATACACTGTATCATAGTACATAATCACTTCGTTTGACAAATGGAGAAATGGATAAAAACACAATACATAATCACTCGGTCTAGTCTTCATACAATAGATTTCTGCACGTAGCACGATTATGTCCTCATTGTTTGCAGCGGGAATATCTTCGAATAATCACATCCTCTCCCTCCGATAGAATGCGTTGATTTTTCGATTGACCTATTGGTATGTGTCCTATCGACGGTTTAACAACAATGAATTAGATATTGAGAGGAACATCTCAAAATCTCTAGTCTCTCACTAGATGAATCTCCTCTACATATGCCGACAATAGCGTGCCATTTTTAGAGTACATTGAGCAGAAGTTACCATATTAACCTTTAATATGTCGAATAGCAGCTAGTGTGTGGGCACAAGGCAATTGTTACAAGTTAAAGTGTCTACATTGACATGTTTTTGTGTTCAAATTGGCCACAACATGTTCTCCTCTACTTTTGACTTCAAACTCGTAGTAAGAAATAAGAAATACTGAAAGTGTACGAGATGCGCAATCCTCGGCTTTAATCTTATTGTCTGCTGCTTCAGTAAGGGTCTCATCATTAGATTTTGCAGCTTCTTCTCTTCGCCCGAAAAATCAATGCCACAACACTGACCGTATCCAATCCGTTAAGGCCATAATTGGAAGAGTACACACATTCTTTGATAATGCATTCATACTCTCTGTAATGTTAGTAGTTATTATGTCGTACAATCGTATTGGAAAATAAGACTTGGCCCATTAATGAAACAAAACATCGTTTTGTAAGTAAGCGACAACATCAGGGTGTATCGACCTCAATTTGTCTATATGTTTTTCAAAGTCGCTGAACACATATGCTTTCGTAGCAACATAATACTCCATAAGGAAAACATCTTTCTTACGGTCTTTGAGCTTATACTTTAATTTGAAGTTTCCTTTAATATGGTAAGAACAGAAAGCATGGTATACCTCCGAAAATACTATTCGTATAGCCTTAAGGATGCTATCATGCCGATCCGACACAAACACCAAATCAGCTACTAATCCAAGAATATCTCGTTATTTTGTTAAGAACTACTCCCATGATGCATCATTTTCAGAGTCCCTCACTCCAAATGTAATAGGATAAATTTAGTCGATTCCATCAAGTATTGCAGCTACAAACATGGTTCCTCGGTATGTACCCTTTAAGAAAGTGTTATCAATGGCAATCATAGGACGAATTGATAAAATAAAACCACGCACAGAAGGGCCAAGCATCATGAAGAAGTATATGAAATGGTCGTCATCGTTGGTTTGTATATGCGTTATTGACCCAAGGTTTCTCTGTTCTAAAACATGATAGAAATGTGGGAGTAATTGAAATAACTCAGACGGTTCTCCGCACGTCAATGCACTTGCTTCTTCTCTAGCTAGCCACGCCTTGAGGTAGGACATAACCACTCTAAACTCTCGGTGTATGTTGTCTCGGATGTTTATTGGAGTGTAAATCCTACTGGGATCTTGAAACTTATCCATAAAATATTCACTAATAAATCGACTGCTTGCTTGGTGGTGACTTGACTGTAGCTAGTTGCTTCGACAAGTATGACATGTTTCAATTCGTTTAATAGGCCAATATTTGCCATTTTTATCTATACTAGTTACTCGAATGCGTCATTTACATCTATCAATAACACATTTCGCCTTAACCGGTCTAATGCAGACTTAGCAACCTTAAACTAAAAATGGTTCTTCAATGCCATTATTCCTAATGTATCTCGTAACTTTTTTTTTTTAATTGAAAATTAATTGAAAATCTGACCAACACTTATGGCATCGGAAATAGAACTAGACCTTGCACATAACAATCGAGAATTGGAAGGTGGAATTGGCAACAAAATGCGAGAAGTAGATGAACCCGACATATTTGGTTGACACCCCATTGATTTGATTGTCTGACTAGGTCCATGCCCTAAGTTCGCCGGTGCCTCAATGTTCTATTCACAATAATTCCTATCGGGGGTCCCCATTGTATTGAGTGGAATGTCAAGGCCTTTGCCTTCCATACACGGATGAGTATCAAAATGTTTCTGTACAGGGTCTTCATTGTATCGACAGAGAGAATATCCTCCGTGGAATCTAAGATATTTATAAGGTATTGGTGAAGGCTCTACCGCATTCATGTTAATTGGTGAGTGATGGAAATCCCAATTGCATTGATTGCTCCCCCAAGAAAAAACAAATGGTTGTACGGGCACACCCAGATCGTTAGCTTGCAAAGGAGGAGTATAAGACAGAACATCAGTAGCTATCCTCTCTGTAGTGGCATACAACAGACTAACCTGTCTGGACTCTGTAACCATAATAGTGCTCATAAAACCAGCTACATCAGAGTCATTTACAATATCCACATATATAACGGATTCGGTTTCACTGTCTGTAAAACTTGCTTTCATATAGATTGTGAATTTCACTTGATCTATTTCAATGCAGTCGTATATCATATGTAATAACTGTTGAAACTTGACGTTTTTTGGAACAGGTAAAAGTCAGATCTTTCCACTACGGTATTTCTCAGAACCGTCTGATAATGTAATCCATTATCCGCTATGACAAACCCCAACGGCACAATCTCAGCCATACTTGAAAGATTAAAAATAATTTAAATTTATTTAATTCACTAGGAAATTATTATCGTTTAGGTAAAAATTTAAATTAATATAAATTCATACATAAATTAACCAAAACAATTACTTATTTCATATTTTAAATTAGTACAAATTCAAAATCAATTTTAATTAATATATCTTATATTTAATAAAAATTCAAAATAATCAGAAAATGTCAAAACTTACTTAAACCAAATTAATTAAAAAAATATTTTTACTTAACAATATCACTACAAATTTAAAAAATAATTAATGAATGAATAAAAACGCTAAAAAAACTAAATAATATAACTCTCGTGTATGTTTTTTTTTCCATATTTAGTAATTTTAATTTACTAGATATTCAATTAAATTAATTAAAAAAATATTCCGACTTAACAATATCACTAAAAATTTAAAAATTAATTAATTAATTAATACAAATGCTAAAAAAATTAAATAATATAACTCACATGTGTGTGTGTGTGTGTGTTTTTTTTTTCTTTTTGCGTATTTAGTAATTTTAATTTACTAGATATTCAATTAAATTAATTAAAAAAATATTCCTACGTAACAATATCACTACGAATGCTAAAACTCACCTATATGTTTTATATTGTCATTGAAATGCCTGTTCACCAATGGAAGAAAGAAATAATAGATGTGATTTTGAAAGTGTGCTGAGAAACGAAGAAATGAACTGATTTTATAATATGAAAAAGTGTACTTGTACACGACCCGAGCATGAATAAAAAAAAAGTAACTAATATGTTTTTTTTAGTGTTTATTCAAATTTTTTGTATTTTTTTATGTTTATTTTGTGAATTAAAATTAATTATAAAACATTAAAATAATAAAATAAAAATAAAATAAGCAGGCCTGTGCTGGGTGCAAGCCCGCGCTATGCTCTAGGCCACACTGGGTGCAAGCTGTGTTGGGTACTGGATGCTTGGTCGCGCTGGGTGCTGGGCTGTGTTAGGTGCAGGGGGGTGCTGGGTGCATAAGGGGTGCTGGGTGCAAGGTAATTAAAAATTTAAGATTTTTTAATTTTTAATATAAAACTTATAATAAAAAATAAAGTAAAAGAAATTTAAAAATTAAAATTTTATAATTACATTGATAGAAATTAAATATTTACAATAAGTTTTTTTTTATTTTTCTAATGCAATTAAATATTTACATAATTGACAAAAATTTTATTTCAATAAAAAAATGAAATTATAAAATTATTTTTTTCTTTAAAAAATAAAAATTCACATAAAATTGTAAATTCTAAAAGATAAAAAAGATAAAATTATTTTTATATTTAAATTTCTTGTAAAATTTTTAATTTTTAAAATTTATAATTTTATGTGAATTTAATTATGTAAATTAAGAAAAATAAAGAAATAAAAATTATAAAAATAAACTAAAAGACAAAAAAAAATACTATTGCACAAGAACTGTAGTTAGAATTTAGAGTTTTAAGATTTTAGGATTTGGGAGGTCATAGGAGTGAAACTGTCTAAAATGCTTGAAATTGGACTATTTAGTAAGATTGAATTAGAGTTTATCAAAATTACCAACCAAGAGTTAAATAGAATTATTTTCGAAATTTTTTCTTTTAAGTGTTTACAAGCTTGATGATCTGTAATTTGTTTGCTTTTCCTCTGTATGGTGAATGTGCACTATTGTAGATGTCCAATTCAAGCAACGAAATTAGTTATTGTATTTGCTAATGAAATGTATAATAGTTTATGGAAATGGAGCAGAATTAGCATCGCCAACAAGTTGTCATAGCTAGCATCGTCCTCAGTGTCTCAATTTATTTTCAAGCATGCCTTAATTTCTCCCTTCGCTTTGCTAGTAGTAATAGAAATGAGCAGATTTTTATTACATCTCCTAATGAGGATTATTAATCTACTAAAAAGTTAAGTTATATATGCTACAAATTAAAACCTATTTGGAATCTAATTGGCCGTAGTTCTTTCTTCCGGTAAGCAATTTATAATTCACAATCAGATCATTGAAAGAACAGTGAATAAGTTTTTAAAGGCTATGCATGATGATTACTAGAAACGAAAAGCCTGAAATATGATAATAATAATAATAATAATAAGAGACCCATTTTTTTCAAATAAAAATTAACTTATTTTTTTTAGTTTCATGTTAAAAGATTTTAAATTAAAATTTTAGGTTCATTTCTCTCATAAATAAAAACAAATTACATATAACCGAAAGAGATTAAATTTAGTGAAAATTTTTAAACTTTGTTGTAAAAATCAATTTATTGCCATATTCATCATAGAATTAAAGGTGACAATTCTTGTTTGTTGCATGTCAAAGTGTTAATACGAATATAATATAGTTGAAAAATGATATCAAAAAATCAAATATAAATATAATTAGTAAATAAGTAATACAATACAATATATTTAATAAATATGTTATTTTTGTGGTTTTGAACGATTTTTTTTTTTATTTAACATTTGTGTTGTGTTAACATTTCATGATCTTATTTGATCAAAATGATAAGAAACCATCTCTTTTAGAGTTCACACTTTCTTACTAAAGTGGGAGTAGAAGTAGTACATTTTGAATATTTGGATTGCATCATAGCTAACACAGAATTTAAAGGCTTTTATGGCTTTTCACGAGTATTCAAAAAATAAAAATGCTCTTGAATTGCTACCCTTCTTAAAATTAATTTGTGCCATTAATTAACACTTGTAAATTAGTACTCATTCATTTTTTTACGTTAGATTGAAATCACTATTTAAGAATAGGGAGAATAAATAAAGAATAATGTTAAATATTCCAAAATATTATCTCAAAAAATGTATGCCAAATGACTTAGTACACGTTGTGTGAATGGTTGAGATGAGAAATAATCACTTTAAAAATTTTATAAATTCACCATCTAATGGATAGATACCACATCACTTACCATAACATTTGAGATATATTTTTAGAATAAGATTTTGGGATATCTACCATGATTCGTAAACAAATTCATAGTTAAAAACTCAAATGACTCAATTAAATTCAACAATTTAGTTTGAGAATGAATTTATTTGAGTTA
The DNA here is from genome assembly GCA_035584115.1 of Cedrela odorata. Taxonomy (NCBI): domain Eukaryota; kingdom Viridiplantae; phylum Streptophyta; class Magnoliopsida; order Sapindales; family Meliaceae; genus Cedrela; species Cedrela odorata. The sequence continues at coordinate 4,581,827 of JAXCLQ010000013.1, read as the reverse complement.
CGTGGCAATAATTTTTTCTTAACCCACAAATGTGGCTAGTTTAGTTGAATTTTTTCAACATGTGTAATCCGACCCTCACAACAAAAATATACCTAAAATAACTATCACTTGTCATTATTCTAAACTTAAACCCAACTTTAAAGTATCAAACTTTCATGCTCCCTAAAACCAGCCTTAAAACTATTTTTTAAGTCAGATAATTTTGTATTTTTTAATCTTTTTTAAAATGAAACATAAGAATTGAGTACTTGATTTTTGAACATTTTTTTATTATATTTTTTTTGTTTAAATTATTTATATGTTATTAATAATTTAATTTTAATCAATTTTTATTTGACTTAAATTTGTTTGTGTTAAAAAAATAAAAAATATTTTTTTTAACTTAAGTGATGTACTAATTAAGATTCAAGATCATAATTTAAAATAAATGAAAAAAATTTGAACTTAGACTTACAAATCTAACAACCCATATAAATTAAATAAGTTTAATTAATTCGAATCTAATTACATCATGTTAACTTCTTACAAACCTAAAATTACAAGGTAGTTTGCCACCCTTTTTCAATCCATAGGGCACTCTCCTATTCAAATTATCTAGTTTGCTTCCAGACTAAACCGAATGCAAGCCTAAATAAAACCAACTTAAATGAACTGAAATAGAGCTAAGTAATAGAACTATTCTCTCTTTTATGTGAAGCATCACAATGGCTAACTGTTATACCCCCAGTTTTGAGCATACTAGTTGGAGTGTAAACTGGCTGCTCTAGTCTCAAGTGTTGTAGCGTGATGGGAGTTCTGCAACCCCACTTCCTATCATTAACTACTTAAAGATTAGAGCCATCCTCATAATAAGACCAAGGTAGGTAAAATCATATAGTCTAAGAGTCTTAGTAGGCTGACCCTCGAAGAGAACACTTTTGTGGGTGCCGTATAAGTAGTTCACAGAGGCAAGCACAGACCTAGTGACAAAGCAAGGATGAGACTTATCCTTGAAGTTTCATCGACTCCTAGTGGAGTGAACACTAGAGCGGTAAGTTATTGAGCACTCACACAGTTGAGAGAGGTAATGCGAGATGATCTAAACCAAAAGCCATTACCACAATGCTCGCACCATAAAGGTATCTTCGTGGTGGAAGGTTTGTCACGGTAGAAAGATGAGCGACGGTTTGGTCGAAGTATAACAAGTCAGTTAACACCACATCATCACTAAACTTTATTACGAAGGTAAAGTAATAGGCATAGTGGAATCTCGTCGTAGACAGCTGATAGGGTGAAGTGCCAAAGAGATTGTAAAATGCACGAAGGTGTGCATTACTTTTCCGGTGGGGGTGGTTTGTTACACCCCAAGTTTTGAGCATACTAGTTGGAGTATAAACATGCAACTCTAGTCTCAAGTGTTGTGGCATGATGGGAGTTTTGCAACCTCATTCCTCATCACAAAGCTACTTGAGAGTTAGAGTCGACCTTTTGATAAGACTAAGGCAGGTCAAAATCAGATAGTATACGAGTCTTGATAGGTTGATCATTGAAGAGCGTGTATTCATGGGTGCTACACGAGTAGTTCTCAAAGATGAGCACAAACCCCGTGACATTAACCAACAAAACTGATATCTTAGACAGAGTCATTCTTGGTACCTTATAACATTTATTCTTCAACACTTAATCCTACAAAATCCTAATCCCAAAAATATTAGTTCAAAACTTCTTAATTAATTTTCTAATTACTTAGAACCAAATTTAGTCGCCTAGTTATCAGAGAACAAATCAACCCTTATCATGTTCTTTTCTTCTTCGACTAGGCCTCCAATATTTACCCTAGACCTTACAAATATAACCACAATCACTCATGCTTTGTAGCCATCACTAACATTTTGCTATCTTACTCACTCATCTCTATTGCCACTTCACTCCTTTAAAAATCCCAAAAGCTCTCTGTTTTCTTCATTAGCAAGTTTGTTAAGGCTTATAGTAATCATGGCAATGTTAAAGTAATAATCTTTTGGCTCAACCAAGCTAAAAAGATTGAGATTGAAAATTGTTTATTTTTGTATAATTACATATTAAGTGTTTTGGCTCGAGCAAATTTGATAAAATCAGCTGAAACAATTTTTTATTAGATTGTGAAGGATAATATGGTGCAACCTGATGTTTCAACTTATACTATGATGATCAGAGGTTATTAAAAATTGGGTATAATTGAAAATGCTAAGTAGGTGTTTGATGAAATGTCTGTTAAGCCTAATTTACTTGCTTAAAATACTATGATAAATGGGTTTTGTAAAAAAAGTGATATGAAAAGTGCAAGCTTGGTTTTTAATCAGTTAATGAGTAGGGTAGATCGCTTGCCTTATCCTATGACATAAACAACTTTAATACATGGATATTTTAAGAAAGGTGATTTAGATGAAGCAATAAACTGCATGAATGAAATGGTGAAAATGGGACACCATCCAAATGTGTTGACGTATAATGCAATGATTTATGGATTGAGTTTAAGTGGCCGTGTTGATGAGCCAAAGACGATGATTACAAAGATGAGATTTAATGGATTGAAGGATAATGTTACCACTCACAATAATATATTAAAAGGGCTTTGCAATGTGGGAAAGTTTAAGCAAGTTGTTGGATATCTTAGGAACATGATTGAGTCGAACATGAAACCGAATGTGAAATCTTATGAAGTTGTTATTCATGGGTGTTGCAAAATTGGAAAAATAGATGAACCTATATCACTTTTGAAAGAACTGCAAGCAAGAGGCTTTAAGCCATCTGTTTCTAGTTTTAATGCACTGTTTAGGATTCTTGTGGAAAATGAGAGTTTGATAAAGCTATTTTAATTCTAAAGTAGATGTCACAAATGGGCTGCTCTCTTAATTTTATATAATTTAGCATAATAATATGTAGTTTTTGTATGGCTAAAGGTATGATGCAAGAAGCTAAAGAGCTTGTTAATGGCATGATTAAAAGTGGTGATGACATTGACTCCACCATGTGTAATTGCTTGCTTAAAGGATATTTAGAAGATGGCAATGTTGAAAAGGCAATGCGAATTGCCCATGAGATGTTTAGTAAGAAATATGTAATTAGCCTAGAGAGCTTTTCAATTCTTGTCAAGGAGTCGTGTGCTAAGGGGAAGGCCAGTAAAGCTAAAAGGTTTATGGAAATATGTAGTAGAAGCTCTATTGTTGATGAGGTACCAGTCACTATTGTATCAGATTGAGGTTCCTATTTCACATCTCGATTCTAGCCAAGACTTCATAATGCAATAGGTACTACTTTGAATTTTAGTTCTGCTTTCCATCCTCAGATCAATGGTCAGTCAGAAAGGACCATATAGACCTTAAAAGACATATTACGAGCATCTGTGATAGATTTTCAAGGAAATTAGGATGTACATATTTTATTAATTGAATTCACATACAATAATAGTTATTAAGCCAGTATTAGCATGGCTCTTTACGAGGCACTATATGGAAAGAAGTGCAAAACACTATTATGTTGAGATGAAAGAGGTGAAAAGAAACTTGAAAATGTTGAACTGATTGAGATGACTTCGAAAAATGTAAAAATAATTTAAGAGAGATTGAAGACAGCCTAAGATAGATAAAAGTATTATGCAGATCACCAAAGAAGAATGCTCAAATTTGATGTAAGCGACGTGGTATTTTTGAAAATATCAGCCTAGAAACGTAATTCGATTTAGGAATTAAGTAAAGCACCATCCTTGATACATTGGACCTTTCCGATCATTGAGAGAATTGGTCCAGTAGCATACAAACTAGAATTACCCATATGAATGCAACGGATACATGATGTTTTCCATGTGTCAATGTTGAAGAAATATGTTATAGACCCTTCACATATTATTGGAGCACCACTCATCAAACTTCGAGAAGATTTCAATTATGAAATTCAACTAGTAGCACTCTTGGATTGACAGAAGCGAGTGCTAAGAAGTAAAGTAATTCCATGGTAAAAGTCTTATGGCGAAGTGCCAGAGCTGAGAAAATGACATGGAAACCCGAATATTAGAAGCAACAACAATACCTCTACTTATTTCATCGACAAGGTACATCAATTTTGATTTCTTAAATGGTATAATATATATATATATAGATATATTGTCATTTCTAACATAGAGAGTTCAATTTTAGGAAAAAAATTTTCCTAAAGGTGATAGAATTGTAAATCACTTTTTTTAGACGTAGGGGTAAGATGGTCATTTCATAACATTTTTTATCCCATGTGCATTGTACAAGATTAATTGGCACATTAACGAGGCATAGGTGAATTTAGATTCAAGTTTAATAATGAGAATACAATGAAATTGAAAATATAATTTGAAATTTTTCATGAGTTGAGTTTTTGCATATTGCCCTACGCTGAAGCATTCGACGATCTTGCTAGCTAGTTAGCGAGTGGGGTTAAGAGATAGCGTCCTTATGGGAAATCGGGGGGAGCAACCCCTAAAAGGTAAACAAAATTTGTATTTGGAAATTAAAATAAAAAAGTCAAAAATTTATCATAAGCATGAAGAGATCGATATCTAGAATGGAAGTATCGATACATTGTAAAAATGTATTGATATGTTGAGAATGCATATCGACATTCATTGAATGTATCGATACCTATGAAGAAAAGTATTGATACTTAGTAAGTCAGAGACTTGAAAAGAAATTACAAGTCGACCAGATCGATACTTATGGAGAAAGTATCGATACATTTTAAAACAAAGAGTTCAAAAATAATTACAAGATGAACTATATCAATACCTTCAATAAAGGTATCGATATATGGCTAGACATAGAGTTCAAAATTATTTACAACATGAACCAGATCGATACCTTACTCAAGGGTATCGATACATGGCAAAAGGATCGATATATTGAAGGCCAATGTATCGATACTCGAGGTTGAAAGAAATTTCAAAATTAAACTTGCATGAACATATCAATATTCTACCCAAAGGAATAGATACCTAAGCCAAAAGTATCGAGACTTAACTTAAATTATCGATACTTTACGCAAATTTGAGCGAGATTCGATGGCCAAATTGGTAATTTCACACACGTTTATACATACCCACAAGGGAAACGATTTCAGTGTCTTCTTCATTCAGCCATTTATCTCTCTCTCTCTCTAATTTTCATGGCGATTTGTAGATCTTAGCAAAATCTTGTGGGTTTCTCACCTAAATTTGGTTATCAAGTGATTAAACTACCTCACCTCAACAATGTGATACTGGATTTAGTTTGAAACAGCAAGGAAAGGCAGTAAATGATTTAGTGTTTAAAATCAATTTGGGAGTTTTGTGTTTAAAAGCCAATGTGAAGTCTATACCGACTTCTACAAGCTAAAGGTAAGCCTATAAACTATTATAAGTTCAATTTTAAGGATTTGAGAATATTAGAATTCTAGGGTTCACTGTTTACCCGAAAGTTTACCTTAATTGATGCGCAGAAAATGTAGAATTGAGTTGATTTTAGGTAATTGAAAATATATAAGGTTAAATAAGTGTTTAATATTTCTACGGATGCGCAAACCAGTTATAAATGAAAATGCAGAATTTGGAGTAATTACGACCATGAAATTTTGTTGTTAAAAATCGGTTAAATAACCCTCGTTAGAATGCCTCATATAATTATATGTACTAAATTATGGAATTTTAGACCTGATGACCATAAACATTGCATTTGATGCATAAATATTAATTATTTAGAATCTCAGAATTCATGATATTATATATATGTGATATTAGGAGCCAGCACTCGAAAGAAAGACATATTAGACACGATGATTAGTGTAGGAATAGTGACCCTCCCATTGTGTGAGTGGAACCATTTTTACTCGTTTTCCTGCTTTTAAAATACTTTATAGAATTTATTGTTTTATGAATTACAAAATGATTTATTTATTGTTGATTTGAATTAAATATGAATGACCTGTGGTTTGAATGAATATGTGATTGGCCAAGAGACTAAGTTTGATATTAAAAATGCATGCTTTATAATGTTGTTGAAAATAAAATGTTTATAAATGATCTCGTATTTGGTTTTACATGTGGATTATATTAGTGATATGGCTGGGAGGGCCAAAATTGTATATGACTATAGTTACAGGGAAGTAGCCTAAGGACGGTCCTATAAGAAGCCACCTAGGAGAGTACACCACAGGTGGGGTAGGTATATGGGTGGATGTTATGGAGTTGCCCACCTGTGGGATTGATGAGGACAATTATGAGTATTACCACATGACTACTCAAGACCAACGTCAGTGGTGTGCCAATTTTTAATTAACTAGCATATATTCGTATTATAAAAAGATCTGTTTTATTAAATGAGCATTGTTTCTATGCATAAAGCCCACTGACAGTCTCGAGATTACTACAGCCAAGGTAACCACCGAGAAAAGGAGGCAGCTCGATGATTTTAGATACAGGCCATGAATTTATTAAACTAAATTGATTGGTTGTGCATTTATAAATAAATTTCTTAAAATATGTTTTTATCCACTCACAGAGTATATCTCCGTATACTTACCTCACTCATCTTCCAGTTACAGGAAATTGAGCGAACTAAAGAGTTTTAGCAGGTGGTGGTAATAGACCAAGGGTATAAAGCCCTTAGGTGTTGATTTTGTTCTCGACTCATTAGTTGTGTAAGATAGTCCACTGGGTTTGTTTGAAAACTGTTGTATATACATATTTATAGATGTAAACCAATGAAATTGGAAATGTACCTGGTATATGTTTTATATTAAGTATACTCTTATTTATAAATTGAGTTGGAAATTGTCTCAGAGATACAATATTTATGTGGATGCGTTTTATGAACTATTTTGCAATATTTTGAGATATATGTGAGTAAATACATAGGGGACAGGTACATAAGCAGCCTTACTGGCCTAAGAGACATATTCAAAGATTGCGAATGTGTCTCGAGGGTTTGTGGCAGTTGTCACATGTGGACCCCACAGGTAGAGGCGTGATAATTTAATTTTGTAGAACAATTGGTACTCATTTTCATAGGGATTACTCTTTAAAGGGGAGGTCCTAGGTTCGAAACGTGGGGGAGGCAAAATTCCCTTCAAAGAAAGAACAAATACTTCGGTAGCTAGGCCTATAGTACTCAGAGGGCTGTGGGACAAATTTTTGTCCAGTGGGCCTATGAAGGATGCTGCACTATAGCAATGGGTCCAATAGCCAGAGCAAGTGACCCTAAAGATGGGGCCATTACACAACCAGCAGCTTTGATTTTATTAGCTGAAGAGGGATGAAATTGAAGATGGCATTAAGAAAGCAACTTTGTTATGTTTCATGATTAGTTTAACGTTTGTAGCTCTAGTTTCAATGGTTCATGCTTGTTTCCTAGCTTGCTAATAGTAACTAAGGATCATTTGTTATAAAATTGAAAATTCCCGTTTTGCCTAATTTTGGATCCGATTTACATAAATAACCACCTTCAATTCAATCTTAACTAAAAAACCTCTTTTACTATTTTCGAAAAATTTTATACCACATGACCATTTAAACTTACAATCATATCAAACTCGAAAATCACTACATCACTTGACGACCTTTATTTTCTCCAAAATTTCAATATTCCATGTAAGTCGGCAGCGAAAAAATCCAAGATTTTAGAAAATCTACTATTGCGCCATGAAACCCGTACAGTATGCAGCATTGCTCGTGTACTAAATTTATTTAAACCAGTCTAAACCAATTTATTTGAATTGATTTTCTTTTACTCAATTTTTTATGAACCAATTTTCTATAAGTTTTGAAAATCATGCAAATTGGTCCCTATAATTTTTTTTTCCATTTATTTAATTTTTTGTATTTAAAATTTATTAAACATGTATCAAATAAGTACATTATGCATAATAATCCTATAAATGTGAGTATGTAAATTTTGTTGTAAATAAATTTAATGTCATCAAATATTTATTATGTATTTTTTAAAATTTTACGTAAGTGTAATTGAATTTTTGACTGTAACTATTCATTTTGAAAGATCATGAGTAATATCATCAGACAGTTTTGAGAAATACATAAATTCAAACAAGTATTTGATATGATATAAATTTAAAAGAATTGAAAAAAGAGAGGTAACTAAAATAATAAATAGGATTTATTTTGTTATAAAGACCAGAGATATTTTGTTGGAATATATAAAATTATTTTGGTGAATAAAAAAAAGGCGCTTTGAGCTTCATTTTGTCTTATATTATTTTTAAATGTTTATTTATAACTTAGTATTCAACAAATTAGGTATCTAATTGAATTATAGAAATTATTATTGGCTATCAAATATCATATATTGACTTATTTTTAGGACTATAATTAATGTGTGGAAGTCACAAAGAAATTCATTAAAAGAGAGATCAGATTTGATTAGCAAGTGTACTTTAAAAAAAATACTAAAATTCATTAAAAAAATTAAAACAAATCTTTATTAATAAAAGAGATCAAAATCTTTTACCATATTTGGTATTACGACCCTAATATATCAAATTCTAATATAAAGCAAGTAAATAAAATCAATGTAATCATTCAATATATAAATCAAGCGTCATATTTACCCTAAAAAAGGTCTAATGCTCAAAGGTAAAATTTCACTGCCGCCCTAACCTTATGTTTGCACATAAATACACCATACTCATCGCTACAAATGGTCTAACAAGGCAAATCAGTTAGCCACAAATATCTTAATGGCACAGTAATATCAACCAAATCCATCCTTTCATCATAAACCCTGCCTTAATGCATGACATAAGGCAACAACATGCACAACTATTTGAGCGCATCTTCCATCATTGTGTCGAAATGTCCTATTTGTGTTAAGTCATATATTGTTATGTCGCAGCTAGATAAGTCCACGACACATACAATATAATGCTCACCATATACTAAGGCAAGAATAAAAACAATGTCAACTGCGCTCTAAGCTTTTCTTACCTCCTTGGAGTTGTCTCTTATATGTTGCTTTATATTTGTTCCAGCAAAAAAGTTCTTAATTGTAGATTCCCGGAACATGTTTCCTACCATGTAAAAGTAACTTGCAAACATAACAAGTTATCGAATAATCAAAATTTAGTAATATTAAGTTATAATAATGATTTTATGATACAATACATATGTATAGGTGCGATAAGGTGATCATCCAACCCTGTGGTACTATCGAGGACATAACATCTGCCAGTGAGCGACCATATATAAGTACTCATCGATGTGCTGTCAAAGCAAGAAGAAAAATTTCATATGCGTCCCAATTGTAAGTATATTTAAATAAATATTGCATTATAATAATACGTAGACCACTTATGATATCTTTTAATTGCACATTTAATTTATAGATATTACGGAGCCACTTTGATTCCAAAGTCACCAAATACGTCTTTATATAAGCATTCGAGCTTTCCAGCCAACTATAAGTATTTCGCATAAAAATCATCTAGGTAAGGTGACAAAGGGTTGATAATCAAGTCAATCGAATATTGGAGTAAAGGCTGACGATATCCTTTTAAAAAATTAGTGTACGAGCTTTTGTCGTATCTACCATTTCTATATACTCTACTGAATTTACTCTCCTGACGTGTCAGACGCTTGTCGTAGATGTCTTCTAGTGTAACTTATGCACCATATTATCCTCTCCATCCATACATTTTTAGATAATTTGAATAATATATGAAATTTTATGAGATTAAAAAAAAATTAGGCAGAGTTTCGCTTGTAAATTGAATAACAATGTAAAAAGTGTAAACTTTCCAAATAAAATTGAATAAATTAACAACTGGAAACCATAACACAGACATCAATGTAAACATACAATTTAATTATGATTACTTGAACGAGAGAGCCAGTGGGCTTCCAATAGGGATCATCATATTGTTGTGGACGAATGCATCCACTCACGAAGGTTCATAAACATCTTATTGAAATCCACCCCAAGCATATCAATTTGACACTATAAATATCCTATCTAAGGTCTTGGATATCTTTAGTAACCAAATTGCATTGAGTCATCATATCTCTTCTGAACTCATCATTAGAGTTCTATATATACTCATTATGGGGTAAAACTTATCGAGTGAACCTCCCGATAATTGTGCATCCTATAGTTGATTATGTCAAACATTAATGTATTTAACTAAACTATACAACAAATCATGGATAATTAAAAACATACTCATGGTGGCTTTAATCCAGAGGCATCCCTCGCACTACTGTCAGCATCAGCATTATGGAGTTATCGTGAAGTGAGCAAGGGTCTCTAACACGAGTAGGTAGTTTTGAGAACAAGTTATCCTCGTGTATGCTCTCATACTCGATGATCTCTAATAATTATGCGACATACGATCTAGCCATCTTGTTGAGCTCCCACTCTAGAAAACGTAATGATCATTTTTTGGTACACTTATGTCAAAGTGAATTAAACTAAAGTAATAAAAACGAAAGATATTTACCGAATCTTGTGAGAACATGTGAGTAAGAGTAGACTTTTGGCTGAGATGCCTCTTCCTTGTCTTCTACCTTAGGATTTGTGGCATGTAGTTGTTCACCTTCTCGACAATATTATCCTACACCCTAAGCATAACCTCGTAGATCCATACCTAGATAATAATAAAGAACAAGGATTGTTAAGTACATCATAAATATTATCTTGCAACGTAAGCATAACTAATATAGGGATAAACACTTGCAATACAATAAGCATTTTGACTAGATTTCTCTTCCCTTTACAAAACTTACCAGTCACCTCAAAGTTCAATGTGCCTTTGTACTTATTGTTTTAAGCATGGAGTGATCGTCACAAATACTAGAAAGTTTACTTACACAAGGCAGAGCCTTATGGATACCAATTGAATGCCTTAAGATTGTCCTATATATGTTCAACAACCACTGATCTACATGGTTTTTGCAGCCCTTACCAAACACGAACCTCTTAAGTAGGTAAAAAGCGATAGCTACACTATGTCCAAGTTAGGTAAGCTAGAAAAATCAACCTCACTCTGTGTCGTCTATGGTAATGACCACCCGACTACCAAAGTAAGCATCCCTTAGTCGAGCACTCCTTTGTAACACCCCCATACTAGGAGATGGTACTGATAAGTGACAGATCCCTACCATCACCCTAAGCCTCTCTAATAATGTAAATGCATGTACAAAAATAAGAATTCATAATAATGAAAGACACAATACTTGCCTTTCATAAAGGCAGTATGCCCTGTCTTAAACTGAAAATTAAAAAAAATACTTTTATATTTACAATATTTAACACAATACAATTTATACTGAAATTTTATGCATGACTTCAATTTACAACTCTATCTATAATACATATGACTCTTCCTGCATGATTGACTCATGGTGCCCTAGTGATTGCAGGTTTTACCCTTGTCCTCCATTTATATTTTCACTATACTAAAAGTTTCATTCTACTTTTTCGAATTTCCTAACTAACTTGCAAAACTAAGAGGTAAAGGGTGAGTCTTAAGGACATAGTGGATTGAAATAGAGTAATAAAATAATAAATATAGAGTAAGAGTATAAAATTTTAAAATATAACATTCTATATTTATTTAAAATCATTCATTTTAATCAATAAAGCAGAATAAAATGATTTCATGTATAAAAACTTGTGAATGCTCAATTTCAAACCTCTGGGCTTGCTGGGAAATTATCCATCGATACATCCTTGGTAGACATCTCAAAACCCGCTAATTAGTTTTTTTTTTTCACATTAGTATCAAAAAAATCAATAAATTTATTAAGTCATCTTGTTAGCGTTAATCTGTATAAGAGATGTGGTGCAAAATACCAATTTATCCAAAAATCATGTAACAGCCCTATCTACCCCTAGCCCATCAATAAGAAATCGAACCTTTTTAGGAGTCTTACCCATGTCTAACAAACTATATCCTCTCCCTTACGCCTCTCCCTGGTAAGAGCTGAACATTTGTACAAATGTGCTACACTGAGCACTTTACATCAAATACAAATTATAAAATTCGCGTGACATCTTTTATCATATATGTCACATCTTATACAAATTAATTTATCATATGTCAACATATAAACTATTGCGTTTCAAATCACTCATCCACAGAATATTTCATAAATATTCAATTATATTTTCTAAACTTACTCTTACTCCAAACCAGATTTATTTTTATTTCAATATAAAATAGTTATAAACACTGAATTCATAAAACAATTAAGCAATTCAAATCAGTTTTCAAAACATTTATTTAAATCCATTTGTTCTCAATCATAACAATAAAATTGTTTCTTAGTACATAAAAATAAGTTTTACAAAAGAATGTAAAAAGATGAAAATACGTAAAGATCCACTCACCGGTTGCGATCTAATATGCCCGATTTAAGGTATTGGTGTTAGGTGCTTGGATTGTCGATCTACAATAAATGATTCCTCGTTAAAATTTTAGGCAATATATCTATCTAGTAAATAAACAAATGTATTGTGCCTGAACTTACCACCTAATAAAATATTAATATTATTTGAATATCTACTAAATAAAATTTAAATTTATTTTAGGGGCACTTTATTATACAGGACATATTTTACACTTGCGATAAACTTTCGCTATGCTAAACTGGTAACTTATCTCGACCTCACTTCTTGATAACATATTCTATTATAAGTCTAATTTTTATGACTTTTTACTGATTCAAATTTCGAATTCATATATTCAACTCATAAGAGATTTTCAATACTCGATGCAAAAACATAACATGATGCATATGGTAACAGGGCCGCAAACTTCAAATTTTCGTAAGGAACTCATTCTAATTTGAATTGACCTAATTTTTGGATATGTTATAATTCTAGATGTCTAGTTTATACAAAATTTTACGACTCATTAATCTAAGATCCATAACTAACTAAGTTTTTATTTTACCGAGCCCTACTTAGGTTTCCAGCAACTGCCAAAATTCTGCTTATAAACAATTTCGGCCCTATGTTTTTAACACAACTAGCCACTAAACTCATGATTTATAACACTCAATTTTTTTTTCATTTTTTCGATCCCGAAACACACTTATTTGATAGTATGATCATAGCCCACTTTTCGTATGGTTACGCGTTAGTTTTCGCAACACCAACCTACACTTCCCTACCATTTTCATGCTAAACTTATTGCCCTATATTTAACCACCACCTAGCCATAACAATTACATATAAACACACTTCAAACCACATTTTTCCAGCAACTAATCACCGCCATAATATATGCTACCTTAATCGCTAACACTTACCACTGACAAATTCCACACCACCAACGTTAGTTAATATCCATTCCCCTCCATTCAACTTCAACTCATTATCACATACACACATATTTATATCATTTTCTTCAAAATTTTCAGCATATTATAAACACATAACATAAATCAAGAGTTTAAAATCATTAACATCATATAAACAAAACACTTAGCCATCTCTACTGACAACTCATACTTTCAACATCACCACCCATAAATTTACACCAATTCCACTTCCTTTGACATCAACATACATACACACACCTATGTATAAATCATTTCATACATTTACACTTTGCAAAATCCATAAATTCATGCTTTATACCATTTGAACACAAAATAAATATAACACAACTAATCAAATTTCAATATTACACACAAACACACATACTTACCACAAGAACAACTTCTCTCTTCCACCTCGTCTTTTTCTTCCACTTTCTTCTCCTTTCTTTCTCTCTTTTCTCCTTCCTTTTTCACTATTTTGGCCATTCTTCTCTTTATCTCTCTTTCTCTCTCGGCAACTCACTCTTCACCCCCACCCTTGCACAGTTTCTCCTTGGTTTTCCCTCTTCCTCTTTGACGTTTGTTTTCTCTTCTTTGTTTTGCCTACATTTTGCTTGATAAATAAAGATTTTTCTAGAATTTATTATAACTAAAACATAACAAATTTTGAGCTTCCATGTTTTTACTCTCTTCTTGTCTAATTTTTGCTAGATTATGGTAGAAAATAATAGAAGCTTGGTGATTAAAACAATCGTTTAGGCTTGTTTTTGGATTTTAAAATTTGGACCTAAAATACTTAAATTGAATTGGGGTTTGCATAACAATCTTAATCTTCACTTAGTAATATTTTGGGCTTAACTTAGTAACATTCATTGGATCATAATATAATAATATGAATATTTTAATGGCGACCCCACATTTTCTACTATTTACACTTTTTTTCTAACTTATGATAATTTTGCATATTAACCTCTTGAGTTTTGATAACTCTTCAATCTAGTTCTTATCTTATTTGTAAATCATAAAATAAAAGATAAATAAGATCACATACTTAGGTCTATAAATAAATGTCTATAACATTTTATACCTAAGTTCCGGTTTAATTATACATGCGTAACTTACATATGTTCTCTCAAAACCTAACACGTTGGAATTCGTCACTAATACCGAAATCGAATAAACTTAAGTTATATCAAATTATGCAGGTTCTACATTCCAATCAGATCATCAACTGAAAAATATCCAAAGTTTAGAACTATAATCAAGTCGAACTCTATGTGTGAGAAATGAATGGTTTAGCCGCCCATGAGGAACCACATTTCGTTATTACTGCCGACTGTACAGATCTCATGCAACAACATAAAGTGGATGAGATTGTATGAATAATGCAGATCTTGGATGCCCAAAGTAAGTCTGCTTGAATAACTCTACTTGCGCCAGATCAACTTTATTTTAATTTAGTTTATCACTAACAATCTTGATAATGAGCTCGACTTGGCATAAAAGTGGTTGCCTTCCTCAATCTTCAACTGTGGTCATCTTCCTATTTATCCCTACAAAAGTTGTATAAACAGTTTGTTATGAGTAAATATAGTACATTAAAATACAAATTAAACAAATAATGTGAAATAATTAAATAATATCATTTTAAATTGTGAATTAATCTAAAACTTGTGCATTAAATTACATGAACCTATTTGCATGATTTTACAAAGAACTATTTACATAAAAATATAGGGATCTATTTCCATGAAAATTACATAGACCTATTTGCATGAAATTACATGGACCTATTTGCATAGGTTCAGAAAAATCTAAATTCAAGAAAAGCTATGACACCTAGTTCACGAGCGCATCATGCGCTCGTGTAGCAATCCACGAGATCAGAGCTTTTCACGGCGAAAGTTTAAGAAATCCATATACATACAAAACAAATCTTGATATCAGTCATGCACATATTGAATCATGAAATCAACCAAAAATCAGGGAGAAAATATGCAAACAAAACTCACTTTTGTCCACGAAACTCCTATTGTTTGTCATATACTAACTACTGATTGATTACTAGGATATTGGTTTTACGAGATCTAGGATTTCTCGAGTTGGGAGAAAATGAAACTCATAAAATAACGAAGTGATTTTCGTGTTTGTTATTTTGTGTTTATATATTTTAACTCTAAATAGCCATGTGAGAAAAAGATTTTCCGAAATGATGAAAGTGATAAATTTAAAAAATTGAATTGAAAGTGATTATTTACGTAATTGAGGTCCAAAATAAGGTTAAAACGAAAAATTTTTCCACTAAATATAATCAATTTCAAGCAAATATTACAAAATGTGATTTTTCTTTTTTTAGAATTGAAATCACTAATATTGTTTTGAAATCATTAAAACTTTTTCTCATTTATATTGTAATATTTGATTTTAAAAGATTATATTCTTAAGAAAAATTTTCAAATACTTCTATTTAAAAATAATTTTTTTAGTGTTAAAGAAAAAACAATTATATATAGTATAATGTTTATGAATTTTAACACTTTTTTATTTTAGTTTTTTTTTTTAAAAAAAAAAGAAAACTCATTAAAATACCTATTGTTATATGTGAAGCACTCTAAGCACTATTTGAATTAGTATGTAATTATGTACTAATTTAAAATTTTACTCTAATCTTAATTTAATTTGATGAGGACCTTTAAAATAAATAATCAAACATATATGTAATTACTTATATTCTTTAACTAGATTTATTTTAGAATGCTAAGAAAAAAGGTTAAAGTACATAAACACTTATAAATTTTAGTATTTATTTTTTAATATTTTAAAAAATTATTAAAATATTTAGTATTGTGCGTAAAGTACTCTAAGGTTTCATTTGGTGCATAAGATAAGGATAGGATTGGACTAAAATAGTCTAATCTTACAGGATAGGAAAAAATATATGAGATTCATATAAATTATATTGGGTCCACATATTTGGTAAGAAAATGATAAAAAAAAAAAAAAAAATTATACCATAGTAACTCTTAGGATAACATAAGATAGAATAAGAAAAAAATTTGAAGTCAAAAAATAATTTATAAATAATTCAAATTAATATTTTAAAATATTTACTTATTATTTTATTTTATTTTTAATAATTTTAAAAATAAATTTATATATATTTTTATCTTATCTTATCGTATGTTAAATATAATATAATATTACACATAATTTCATATCATATTATATCATATTCTACCTTATCCTGCATACCAAACAGATCTTAAATGTTACTTTAATTAGAATGTAATTATGTACTAATTTAAAAATTACCTGTAATGGTAAGTCAAACACATGAAAAAATATACTTATATAATGTTAATTAATACTGTCAAATGAACTCTTAATACTTATTTAATAATAAATAATACTACTAAAGGAATCTCAAAGCATTGTTAAATTAACTCCTACTAATCAATTATCAATATATGTAGAAAAAAATTAATTGTTGGGTATAAGCCAGTATGCATAAAACCCAAAGACGGACCATGTTTCGATACCAAATGCTATCCAAAGAGAGCTATTCAAGTAGTAAGAAGTCCAAGCCTCCTTAGGAGTTAGTACTTGATAAGAGAAAATGAGGTATCGGGTCGGCATCCTGGACTAATAAAATGGTCTTAGCTATAGTTTAGCTACATTTCACAAAGTTCTCGCCCATAACTTTAGAAGGTATTGGCCACAACTTAAGAATGTCTCAGTCACAGCTTGAGAAGGTCTTAGCCACAACTTATAGATGCCTTAGATGCGCAATACCTAAGCTCATCTCTGATGGATGAAGGGAGTCTTTAATAAGGACTCCCGAGATTTCTCAGTAGTTATGTATTAGTAAATAATTCATCTCTTTCCTATACGTTCCCGGATTATTCTATAATAAGAATTCTTGCCAAATAAAGCTTTTTCCATAATAAAAATCTTAAGAATACAATCCCATAAAATTCGAAAGCTGATGTTTAACTTATGGAATCTTTGTTATTCTCGTACAGTGAGATACTAGTTACTAGATTTCACATAATTCTACTATATTAGGGGGATCAAAACGTCTATAAGAACGTATCGATGACAACTAAGTACGAATAATGAAATTCTGGCATTGAAAAACTCATATTCTCTCCCTAATTCTCTTCTAAAGAAAAATCCTAACTTAAGCATCAGAAGGTTTTCGCCGGATAATCGGCTTTTACCCCTATAGCTTTCGATTGTGGTTGCAGGTTGGAAAAATGTCTGAAGAAGAAGAAGATCGTTGTTGGTGCACGGGATCCACTGAAGGAATTTTTGTTGCATCAATATATGCTGCCGTCTGTGGGGACTGAACGAATGGTCAAAAACTACAGTAAAAAGAAAAACATGGCCACTTCACGAATGTACATGACAAGAAATAGGGCAACGATGAGGGGAAACTTGCATGACAATGCCATGGAAGAAAATAAGTTCGTTAATTAAGATATTGGCGACCAGCCGCCACTGCTGAAGGGCATAAACCATGATTTAAAAGTTTCATCGACGCACCAACTCCCCCCTTGTCCTGAAACAGTGGAAACACCCTAATTGACTAAGAGGTTAGCTGAGAATGAAAAGCAACATGCTGAAAAGAACAGGTAGATTTAAACTTTTGTGGAGGAAGTAGCGAGAATGAAGAAGATGCTCTAAGATAATTCCCCAAGATTAAAGACACCTAAAGTAGTAGAAGTTGTTGAGAGTAGTGTGTTTGATGCAAGGCACGCAACGAACCACCTAACTGAGCATCGACAGAACACTACTCGGAGAAAATACACTTCCGTGGAGAAGGTGAAGGGAAAGATTTCTAACTATCACCTTAAGGGACCACGAGGCGAGAATGATGTTACCAAGCTTAGTGACGACCCAGCACAGATATTTGAATATTCGCCTAATGATTCGATGATAATTCGTAAAAGAGGGCTAGGTCATGGCCCAAATCAGGAGGATAGGAGAGTGTTTCTAGATCAGAAACAGCAAAAGCAAGACTCAATACGGAGTCCATCTTGAAAAAAGAGATTTAGAGAAAACAGTGATCAAGTCCAGAACTTGGAGGTGTCTGAATGCTAGTTGAAGAGTTAGAAGACTAGAAGAAAAGGGAAAGGTAAAGAGGGGGCGAGTCTATGCCATAGGTTGAATTCTATTCAAAATTCTCTTTTGTTTAAAAAATCTTGGACCTCGTTCTTTCCTGAATGTTTAAGATGCCCTAAATCAACTCTTTCACAAGCAAAACTGACCCCTCCTTACATATGAATTTATTCAGAGAGATGATGTTAATCCAAAGATTAAATGAATCTCAGATGTGCCATTTGTTCCCGTTAACCTTAGAGGGACAGTCGAGAAAATGGTTCACTAGCCTAACCCCTAGCAGTATTAGAAGCTTTGGGCAGCTGTATGAAGTATTTGTGGATGAGTTCAGGGGAGCTACTATTAACCTCAAGACTCCAAGTTCATTGTTGCTTATGAAATAGGGAGAGAGCCAAAGCCTTAGAAACTTTGTCAAGAGATACCATGACGAAGTCATAGAATTAGAGGCTTATTACCATTCACTGGCTTTAGAAGGTCTAGAAAAGGTCTGTGGGTTAATCGAGGATGGTATATTGTTCGAAAACCATCTATGACCACCTATGAAACAACTCGAAGGAAGTTGTTAAATAAGGTCAAGATTGAGGAATAGAATGCCCTCAAGCTTAAAGAAGAGGCTTTTGAACCACAAATGCTCAGCGAGACTCAAAATTTTGGAGCCGAACTGAGAAGAAGACGTAATGACAAAAGAAGTATCTGCACCTTTGACGGGAGAAGCCAACAAAGTCAGGATCAGAATGAAGGAAAAAGGGAAGAAATGAACTTCCCTCAAAAGGATATTGCTTGCCGAGAAAAGACGACATGAAGAGAGTGGCCTATGTTCAAGGGGATCAAGCTTTTACCCCCCCTAAAGTCTAATAAGAGATCAAAAGGTAAGGAACTACACTAGTGGAACCCTACCCCTTGAGAGTCAAACAGATAAAGGAAGCCAAGAACAAGTTAGGCGAGTTCCACAAAGGCGTTAGACACCTAACAGACAAGTGTTTCAATCTCAGACGTCAAGTAGAAATACTAATACAAAACAATTACTTGCAAGACTTGGTATCCAAGAATAAAGATAGATTTGGGGCCTCAGATCAAGGAATCGAACATGATATGAGGCAAGATGATCGAGCTATGGTGATCTCAGGGGGTATCACGTTGGTCGAAAGTTCGAATAGGTCAAGGAAGAACTATTCTCAATACTCTCTACCCAATACCTCCTTGTACATTTATGTCATAAATGTCCGAGCTGAAAAGAAACAAAAATTCGCCTCGATACCCATCATGTTTATGGATAAGAATGAAGTAGGAGTTCATTATCCACATGATAATGCACTGGTGGTAACTTTAATAGTAGGAACGACTTAGATCAGCCAAATCCTGGTTGACATAGGAAGCTTGGCTAATATTATCTTCAAGGAAACTTTAGACTCTTTGGGAATCAAAGATCTAAGACTCATGTTGGCCCAGTTGGCAACACCCAAGAGGGGGGTGAATTGAGGTTTTAAAATTTTACAATTAAAATCGTATACAATGTAATGCAACAATAAAACAATAGAAAGAAAGAGAAAGATACAAACACAGTTTTATAGTATTTGGCAAATCTTGGCCTATGTCCACTCTCTCGAATGCAAATCACTTCCACCAAGGTTTAACTAACTTTTTGTTTTGAAATAACAAGATAAACCCAGTACACTCCTTTTGAGGTGAAGGGAAACCTTACAACTTCTTTTTTAACAGTGAAAGGAACCCAAAAATTGATCTTCTTTAGTAAGGGTGAAAATTTACCCAATACCAAAATATAACTGTATATTTGAACTTTGCTCTCACACTATAGTGGATATTTTAATAAGCTTTCACAAGAAATTTCTTTCACACAAGATTTGAAAGATTTATAATAGAGAGAGAAAGTTTACTATTTACATATAAAAATATTATTCAAGGATTATTGTTAATATTGATTGCTATTTTGCTTCACTATGTATCTTCTATTTATATTCATCATTTTTGTGAAGCAACATTTATACAATGGCTTGATTTTGTGCATTTATTGTTCACCATTAATGATGTAAAAGTTACTGTTGAGTTTTAAAAATAGAAAGAGTATCGATTCATTTCTCCATTCATCGATCTCTTTAAGTGAACAGTACAATTTGTATCTTGAGTATTGATATTTTATTCTCCAAGTATCGATTTATTTCTGCTGAAGTTATTTCTGAGTTTTAGTGTATTGATTTGTTGATGCAGGATATCAATCTGGTCTGTTTCATAATTATTTTAGAACTCTCTGTGAAGACCATATATAGATCTTTTCTTTTCATGTATCAATTTGGTTGCCTTTGTAATTATTTTGCAACTCTTTGTAAAGACCATGTATCGATCTACTAATCTTCATGTATTGATCTAGTTGCGTCTATAATTATTTTGCAATTCTTTGTAAAGATTATATATCGATCTGCTGATCTTTATGTATTGATCTGATTGCATTGGTGATTTCATCTGAAACTACTGTCTTAGCAAATATCGATATCCTCATTTCTTTGTATCGATCTGTTATTGATCTTATATTAATCTATTTACTCACATATAGATCAGTTTCTCTCTGAGTATCGATCCTGCAGGCTTTTTAATGCACTTGGACAAAAATTTATTAAGCAATAATATTAAGAATACTTATACATGAATTTGAGATACATTTAGGACATTTTTATTTTACTTAGTCATTATCAAAAAACATATGCATATTAAGGCTTAGTATCATAAATTTCTCCCATGATATCATTAACTCAGACCAGCCGAGACCGTCCTTTATGATTTCGGCGATTTGTGCTTTTACCCCTAAGAATGGTGCAGCTACCCATTACCATGGGAGAAACGCCTTACCATAAAACTATAATAGTGGAGTTCCAAGTGGTCGACCTCAAAATGCCATATACCATGATTCTCGGAAGACCTTTTCTTAGAACTACAAAGGCAATAGAGGTTGTACACTATCTAAAATTGAGATTTCTGGCAAGAGAAGGAATCAGAATTGTCAAAGGAAACCAAAAAGAAGCCTGATCATGCTTTGCAGTGTCTTCCAAAAACTCATACTACCTATCAAAGATCCCGTAGAAAGAAATCTTGGAAGCTAATGAGGACAATTCATGAGATAAACTAATTGCGAGAAAACTTGAGTAGGATGACAACCAGTCGACCCTAAAACCGGCAGAGAACTCGAATTTGCTATCTTGAACCAGGATTTACCTCAGAAGACGGTTAAGATTGGTGCCCAACCCCTAGGAGAGTTGAAGTCCCAACAATGACATATTGAGAAAACACATAAAAGTGTTTGCATGGTCTTACAAGGACATGCCAAGTATCTATCTATAAGTAATCTCCCATCAACTCGCTATCAATCCTCAGTATAGACCAGTGAAGTAGAAAAAAAGACCATTTAATGCAGAAAGAAGAGAAGCAGTACACGCAGAGGTCGATAAGCTGATAAAAGTAACATTCATCAAATAAGTGCATTATCTGGTATAGGTGTCGAATGTAGTAATGGTTAAGAAGGCCTACGAGAAATGGAGAATGTGTGTAGACTTCACAGATATGAATAAAGTCTGTCCCAAAAATAGTTTTCTACTCCCTCGGAATGATTAGTTAGTAGACTCGATAGCTGGTCATAAATTGTTAAACTTTATGGATGCATTCTCAAGATATAATCATATCAGAATGCATGACTCAGATCAAGAGAAAACAACATTCATTACCGATCAAGGATTATATTGCTATAAAGTAATGCCCTTTGGGTTAAAAAATGTTGGGACCACCTTCCAAAGACTAGTAAACCAGGTCTTCAAACCTCTAATAGGCGAAACCATAGAAATATATATGGATGACATGATCACCAAGTCTCGGAAAGCCCAATACCACCTCAAGCATTTGGAAGAAAACTTCTCCTACCTAAGGAAGTACAACATGAAGTTAAATCTTGAGAAATGTGCATTCGAAGTCCATGCTGAAAAGTTCATCAGATATATGGTTAGTGAATGTGGCATCAAAGCTAATCCCCAAAAGATCAAGGCCATATTGAATATGAAGTCGCCATCTAATCTTAGAGAGCTACGGAGTTTAACGAGACAATTAGCAACGCTGAGCAGGTTCCTATCCAAAGTTAATGACAAGTGCTTCCCTTTCTTTCAAATTACGAAAAAGGGGAAGAAGATTGAATGGACAGAGGAATGTAAGTGCAGCTTTTAGGAGTTGAAACAATACCTTGCATCCCCACCTCACCTGATGAGACCCGAGACTAGAGACACATTGTATAAGTACCTTGTGGTGAGTAACCATGTAGTAAGCTCAGTCTTAGTAAAAGAAAATGCCGAAAAGATTCACTGTCCCATCTACTGCACCAACAAGGCATTATTAGACACCAAAACGAGATACTCGCCACTAAAAAAGCTAGCATTAGCATTAATGGTGGCAGCCCAGAAGCTTAAACCTTATTTCCAAGCTCATTAGGTCGTGGTACTAACGAACTAGCCGCTAAGGTAAATCCTACATCGACTAGACCTTTTAGGACGATTAATCAAATAGTCTGTTAAACTTAGTGAGTATGACATCATCTATAAGACCAAAAAAGTTATTAAGGGTCAAGCTTTTGTAGATTTCATCGCCAAAAAATCAGTGTCTGAACACCTCATCCATTAAATCATGGAACAGCATTCTGACCGAGAAGACCCAATCACTTCAAAAGAAGAAGAGTCGATCTGAAGTCTTTTCATTAATGAAGCTTCAAATGCTTAAGGAGAAGAAGCTGGTGATCCTCGTAAGTCTCGAAAGGACTGAGGTAATTTATTCTTTGAAGTTTGATTTTAAGGTCACCAATAATGAGGCAAAGTACGAAGAGTTGATTGCAGGGGTCATGTTAACTTTAGCTCTAGGAATCAGAGGTTTCGGCATCTACTGTAACTCCCAACTAGTGGCCAACTAATTAGATGAACAGTTCCAAGTATAAGAGAATAATATGCAAGCATACTTAAAGAAGGCTAAGCAATTACTGAACGCATTAAAGATTGTTAGAATCAAACAGATTTCGAAAGCTGAAAACTCAAAGGCAGATATGCTAGTAAAACTGGCATTTACCTTTAAAGGAAACATTCCCGCCTCAGTCTCAATAGAAGTACTAGAACAAAGAAGCACTGAAGCTGAAGACCACCCACATTATATGTCTCAATTAGATCCATATCGTTGCTGGATCGATGAGATAAGCTCTTACATTCAAATGGCAAGCTTCCGAAAGATAAAAGAGTAGGCAATAAAGGTCATAAATAGGTCAGTAAGGTATACAATCATTGATAGAGAGCTATACAAGCAGAGATACAATATTCCCTACCTAAAATGCCTAAGACCTGAGGAAGCAGCTCAGATCTTAGAAGAAATCCATTAAGAAATATGTGGCAGACACGGGGGAGCTCGAGCTATAACCCACAGAATATTAAGGCAAGGGTGTTATTAGTTAACGCTTTCTAGGGATGCAGCATAAATAGTTAAAACTTGTCATAAGTATCAAGTGCATGACTGCATTCCAAAATAACCTCTAGAGAAGTTAATTCCCTAGCAAGCCCTTGGCCATTCTTCCAATGAGAGCTCGATCTCATTAGACCTGTCGCAAGCTCGTGTAAACATGAAGTATGCCGTAGTAGCTATCGACTACTTCACAAAGTGGGTAGAAGCTGAACCCTTGGCAACTATCACAGAGAAAAGGATCACGAAATTCGTCAAGCACAATATCATCTACAGATTTGGAATACCTCAAGTGCTAATCACAGATAATGGAAAGCAATTTGATAATGCAAACTTCAAAGAATTCTGCTAAGATTTTGCAATTGACTTCATATTTGCAACTTCAGCTCATCCTAAAGCTAATAGACAAATAGAGGCAGCCAATAAAGTCATCAAAAAGGCCCTATAAAAAAGCTTAAAAAGTATAAAGGTGCGTGGATTGACAAACTTCCCGAGGGTCTTTGAGCGTATTGAGTCATGCCCAAAGTCATCACAAGAGAAACCCCTTATAGCCTAGCTTTCAAATATGAGGCGATGATTTCAATAGAGGTCAGTATACCAACTTTTCAAGTCAACAATTATGACGAGGAGTCCAATGATGAAAGCTTACACTTTGAGTTAGATTTGTTGGAAGAAAAAAGAGAGCTAATTATGATAAAAACTACAGCTCATCAACAACAGGTAACAAGATATTACAATTAAAAAATTCGGCACTGCTCTTTTCAACTATAAGATTGGGTCCTGTGACAAGTAACCCTGAACACCAAGGATTTAGGAGAGGGCATCCTAGGTGCAAATTGGGAAGGATCTTACAAAGTCATTCAAGCTCTCAGACTCGGAGTGTATAAGCTAGAATCCCCTAACGGAAACAAAGTCCAAAAACCTTAGAATGCTGAATGCTTGAAATTGTATTACCCTTAGAGGCATCAAAAAATTTGTAACATTTTCCTTAAATTTAATAAAGATATTTTTTTGGCTCCAAAAATGGCTTACAAATAAAAGACAATATCCAGACCTCTCGGGGTAATCTCATCTTGAAACTCGAGTATAAGTGACATGGTTTCTAAACGTCAGCTTACTATTTGCCCCAAGGTAATAATATCTACAACTCAAACAAGCCCTGAGTACTAGCTCAGAGAGCATAAGAACATAAGAGGTTCTCGGATGACTACCTGAAAATGTCTCGAGGTAATCTCCTTTCGAAGCCCAAATATGGGTGACACAATTCCCAAGCGTTAGCTTTTCATTTGCCCTATGGTAATAATATCCTCAGTTCAAACAAGCCCTGAGTAATAGCTCAAAGAGCATAAGAGCAGAAGAGGCTCTCGGACGACTACCTAAAAACATCTTAGGTAATCTCCTCTTGAAGCCTAGATATGGGTGACACGGTTTTCAAACATTAGCTTTTCATCCATCCCGTGGTAATAATATCATCAGCTCAAATAAGCCTTGAGTACTAGCTCAGAGAGCATAAGAGTAGAAGAGGTTCTTAGGCGACTACTTGAAAACGTCTCGAGGTAATCTCCTCCTAAAGCCTAGACACGGGTAACACGGTTCCCAGACGTCAACTTACCAATTTGTCTCAAGGTAAAATTATCTTTAGCTCAAATAAACCTTGACCATGGTCTCGGAGAGTATAATAGCAAAGAAGGTTCTCGAATGATTACATTCAGATGTCTCAAGGTAATCTCCTCCCGAAGCTTAAATATAGTTGACACAGTTCCTAAATGTTAGCTTGTTATTCGCCCCAAGGCAACAGTATCCCCAACTCGAACAAGCCTTGAGCTTGCTCTAGGGACATACCAGAGTTAGAGGTTCTCAGATGACTGATACAAAGCGTCTTAGGAAATTTTCACCCCAAAATTCAAACAATAAGTGATGAAGTTCCCAGACCATCAATCTGCACCCTAGCTCTGCAAAGTCTAGGACATGATTCCATGACATATGAACATCAAAAAGGTTCTTGAAAGGTATCGATAAATCTAACAAACCATCTCAGGAGCCTCAGATGGTCAACCTATACCGGCAGGATGAGCAGACCTTAGATACGATATCAAGCATATGATTAAAACCTGTGTGAAACCACTAGTGAAAGAAGCGCAATTCTACCGCATTAAGGAATAACGTTAATACATGAAGAATGATTAGCTTTAGATGTCAGCTTGCCAAGTCAATGTTAGTAGATAGTGCAAGTTCATAAGATAAATAATGATTGTACGGAACTAATCATTGAAAATAAAAGAGAGCAAAGCCAAAAGAAAAGAGAAGATCAAGAGTTTCAAACGAAAAATTTCATTAATCAGCAAAAGTATTACATTTTTAAAGAAAGAAAAAACTGAATTAAAAACTAAACTATTTCAACAGTTTAGTTGACTAAAGGGTTAGCTAGAGGAGTTACCAGGTCAGTTGGAAGAGTCATCAAGTCAGCAGAAGGGGCCTTGGAATTGACCATAGGAAAAGGAGGAACCTCTACCTCCTCAGCAGAAAAGACTTTCACAGGGGCAATCGCAACAGCAAGAGGGGGCTCAACAGAGGTACTAGTAGCAGACTCCAGTGAAAGCATGTATATAGTCTTGAAATTAGGGTATCCTTCCCCTTCAAGAAACACCCCACCAAAGTCCTCTCCTCCTTGCATTGGAGCCTAATGCCCTAAGGCTTCATACAGCTAGCCCAAGTCCAAAACAGGGTATTGGCCTTGAAGCGTCTCACAAGTCAGATCAATGCTATCATTAAACCGCATGCGAAGCCAAGCCCCCATATCCGCCCCGTCCTCCTCAACCTTCTTAGCCAGAAGCACGAACTTTTTCTTCTCAGCATCCAAGCTCACTCGTGGCTCTTCATATGCCTTGTTCAAGCTTTGGAGACATGCCTAATCCTCTTCTTTCAAGTTATCCAGCTTGAACCTTAAGGCCTCTACCATTCTATTCACCTCGGATTAAGACGACTCAGCCATGGCCACCTTCATTTTGAGCTCCTCCCGCTCCTGATTCAATATGCAAAGGTCGGATTTATACTTGTTTCTTACCAGCGCCAAGTTTTTCTCCACCTTCTCAGCCCTTTTCTCAACCTCTAAGGCCTTGGAAAAATCATCGGTAAGGGCACCATGTTGCAACATGGTTGAATGGAAGAGCTGAAAAATCATAAATATTGAACTGTCGAAAGACTAGTTGCAATGAGTCTTGTTTGTAATACAAAAGTAAGAGAAAGTACACTCGACCTAGCTATTTCAATTGAAAGTTCAGCAATAACTCTCCCGAGAGCCAAGCGATGCCTTCAGAAAATTTGTCGCTAATGCTCTGGACCTACAAGTTGATGCAAGGGAGGAAGTGTGCAAAGAACCTCCGCTTCTCCTTTAAAAGGTCCCCGGGAAGAAGTTCCCACAATCCGACCGATTCCTTATCAGTTTAGCCAAACATTTGTTTCTTTTTCTTAGCCTTTTTCTCAGAAACCAGAGTTATGGCCTTATGCTTCCTCTTTCCTTTGTCAGTAAGAGGAGCTGAAGGAAGAGGTATCGGATCGCGGATCATTATCCCCTTTGCGAGGGCTTTAGAGCGAACTGAGCTGGAGGCGCTAATTGCCTTTAAAGCTCCGGAAGCCTTAGTTGAACCCTTTTGGGCGACCTTGGGGGGCTGAGGAGGCTTCCCAACCTTTTTCTCTTTATCAAGTCTCTACAAGATTTCAAAGGGATATAGAGCATGATCTTTAGAAGCCATCTCGCCTGCAAAAACAAGGCAAAGTCAGATACTGCAATCTTAAGATGAGCAAATGGTTTCAAGAAAGTTACCTTGCAGGATAGCATTTTCGAGACTATTTGGCCTCTAGATTCCCAAAAACTCACAAGGCAAAATGCGAGTATCTGATCCTCCGAGAGTAAGAGGCTCTAATCGGCGGCTAACGATCTTGCTAGTCTCACCCGCTCTCTACTATAAAGATCTAAAGTAGGCTTATGACTTCAGATCATTGCTTCCCCAAAGGCTCGCAATATGTGGAAATAGGGAGTGGGATTCCAATCACCTCCAGTAAAAAATCACTTCTTCTTCTTATTTTTGTTGGAGGTGAGGTTTCTAGTGATGGGATTCTTCTTGGTAGGTCATTTCTAGAGGTAAAACCACCTAGGACTTCTTATGAGGTTCCTCTTTAGTATGTATAAGTGTTCAATCTCCTCGAGAAAGGGATCGAAGTGCGAGACCTGATGCCACAATACGTACAGGCTTGTTAGAACCCTCCCACTGTTTAAGTTTAATTTATAGGGAGAGATGCGAAAGGAAGTAAAGATTCTAGTAAAGTAATTTTGGATGAGAAGCCTAACACCTACATGAAAGAACTCCTCATTAAAGGCTACCTCGCCTTGGAAGGCAGCTTGGAAGCTTATTCGCCTCAGAAACCCTAAAATAAACCCCATCAAGGATTTTTTATAACCTAGTGTACACTTCTAAATCTAGTTCAGTTATAGTGGAGGCAAATCTATCCGCCTCAAAGTGTGCTAAGTCCAGTCTTATTAGAGTAGGAGAAGTAGCTGGAACGATGGCACAACCCTTATTAGAGTTTCTCTTCCCAAAAGTTATTTTCTGTTTTTACAAAAAGAAAATGAGGTATTAAAGGCCATTCTAAGATGATTAACAGCTCAAGAGGATAAACCTAAAGGCCTCTAAATCTAAGAAGATATCTACCAAGTTTCCTAATCGATCAATTATACCACAAAATCAATTGCAAGAGAATAAAAGAAAAGAAAAGAAAACTTATTGTTGGTGATTGAAGAACTTGAAATTGTCTTAAGGCTCGAAACCAAGCTGCTGTTGTTGTTTTGATGTTGAAGTTTGAAAAGGAAATTGAAGGCATAAAGGTAAAGGAAGAAGTAAAAAAGATAAAATATGAGGTATTTAAAGGGAAGGAAGAACCCCAACAGCCAATGCCCATTATAGATCAAGGAATAGGATGTTGCCACGTTAAGATAGAAGCTGAGATAGGATATGTCTTATTTATGAAAAGGGAGGCAGTCATCATTAGGGATAATTAGATCTCTTAAGGCCCAAAATGTTGAAATCATGAAAGCCAGTCATCAACTACCACGATTTATAAACAAGTGGACTCTCAGCTGAGCATTTACTTGTGACAAGCAAGCGCATCTCTTCAGAACCGTTACCTTTAGTTTTAATCAAAGAACATTTGTTTTGACTAAAATTAGGGGGTTTAATGTTAGGTATAGTCTAATAGGAATAAGAGCTAAAGAATTGAAGGCTCGGAATAGCCCTGTAGGAAAAGACGGACCCTGTTCCGAGACCATATACTACCCGAGGAGAGTTATCCAAGTAATAAGAAGCCTAGGCCTCCTTGGGAGTTAGGACTTAATAAGAGAAAATGAGGTCTCGGGTCGACAGCCCGAACTAATGAAAAGGCCTCAACTATAGTTTAGTTACATTTTACAAAAGCTTTCGAACACAGCTTGAGAAGGTCTCAGCTACAGCTTGAAAATGTCTCAGCCACAGCTTATAAATGCCTTAGATACGCAATACCTGAGCTCATTTCTAATGGATAAAGAGAGTCTTCAATAAGGACTCCCGAGACCTCTTAGTAGTTATATATTAGTGAATGATTTATCTCTTTTCCATAAATTCACAGATTATTTTGTAATAAGAATTCTTGCCAAATAAAGCTTTTTACACTATAAGAATTCTAAGGATACAATCCCACAAAATTTAAAAGCCGATACTTAACCTATGGAATCTCCATAATTCTCATAAAGTGATATATTAATTACCAGATTTCACAGAATTCTACAATATTAAGGAGACAGAAATATTTAAAAAATGTATCAATGACAACAAGGTACGAATAATAAAATTTTAGCATTGAAAGCTCATATTCTCTCCCTAATTCTCTCTAAAAGAAAATTTCTAATTTAAGTATTTGATAATTTTCGCTGAACAACTGACTTTTATTCCTATAGTTTTCAATTATAATTGCAAATTAAAAAAATGTTTAAAAAAAAAAATTGTTGCTGATATACGAAATTCACTGAAAAAATTTTTGCTACATTAACATTAATATTAGACACTTTTCAAGTAATATCCTATGTAACGTGTCTTTCAAAAATTATAAAAATTTAACATTAAATTAACGAATCACCTTACTCAAAAAAATTACTTGAGATATATATTTTATTAAAAATATATCATCCGTAGAGGGTAAATTCCATGCTGCTTTATAACTAATATATATATTTGACATATTTTAAATAATAATAATAAATTAAATTCTGGAACAAATCTCTTCGGCCCTTGACCGTGAGGCTTAAAATATTGCTCTTTGCAAGGGTCCGGTCTATATCAATGTGGTATCCACCCTGGCAAGCTAATGACACCTCGACAAACGAGTGAGTCCCACGTGAAGATGACGTGCCAAGATCTGGATGGTGAACACCGGCCCGCAGGTCGCGTCCAACACAGAGACGAAATCCATTGCGCGTCCACAACCAAGTGGGTTACAATTTTAGACCATCATTCTCTCCTATTCTAGTCCTATTTAGGGTTTCTTCCCTTTAAGGAAAAGGACCAAAAAAACCGAATAACACCGGTTCACGGATTCTTCCTCCTTTTATAAAATCCGGTTAATTAATCGACTTTCATTCCGATTCAAATCTTCCCATCACTCACAA
Organism: Cedrela odorata; assembly: GCA_035584115.1. NCBI lineage: Eukaryota > Viridiplantae > Streptophyta > Magnoliopsida > Sapindales > Meliaceae > Cedrela > Cedrela odorata. The sequence continues at coordinate 4,551,234 of JAXCLQ010000013.1, read as the reverse complement.
CAAACACTCTCAAAATTTTCTCCCTTCACGGAGTCATATTAATTTCACAATCTTTCCCTCCTTGACTCTGTCTCCCCCGCGGCCTCTCTCTTTTCCCTTCTTTTTTCTGCTTTTCGATCTCTCGTCTCTGTAAATCTCTATTAAAGGAACAAAAGAGTTCTATAAGAGTTTGTTGGAAATTTTATTGGCTGATGGACGGAGGTGCAGGGTACAATCCGCGTACGGTTGAAGAAGTCTTTAGGGATTTCAAGGGCAGAAGAGCTGGCATGATTAAAGCCCTTACTACTGGTATATTTCATAATACTTTTTCAATTTTGAATTTCTTTCTCGGAGATTTTTTTTTTTTTAAATTTCACGGTTCACTCTGGCTTTGCTTTAACCGATGGAAACTTTTTGGTGGTTTTGTAGAGGTTGAAGAATTTTTCCACCAGTGTGACCCTGGTAAGCAAGATTTTTTCTTTTTAATTCTTTTTTTTATACAGTCGTTAATTGTTTCTTTAATCTGTTATATGTAAATACAGTAGTTAATTATTTACTTTGGCTGAATTAATTTTAACTTTATATTAACCAAATAAAATTTTGTTTTTTGATAAACAGTTTTCTCGGAAAGCTAACGAATAAATAGAGTTCTATTTTTGGCTGTAATGCCTGTATGTCATTTGAATTTGTATCTCCGTTGTTCTTTTGGTAAACGCCAAAAAAAGTATTGTGGTTATTTTTGCTACTATTTTCCTGTTAAACAAGTTTTTTGCTTCTTTCACATTTACAGTTTTGCTTTAAAGACGACTGCGTATGTTTTTGTGACTTGGGTTTTGATTTGTTTTTGCAAAGCTTATTTTTTTCACGCAATACCAATGATCAATAAACTATTTGATTCATCAGCTACTTAGTATGGTGAATATATATGGATTTATTGTTGGTTTTACTTATGTCTCAATATGAATAGCTTTTACTTTCTTCTTTTTTCTTTTTTTTTAAAATTTAGCCGTTGTAACATCACATATTTTTCATATTGAACTGTATTTTCATGATTGATTAATAAGTTCTTTATTGTGTTGTTGTCAATTTATCTTTTGCAATTAATCGTTGTGACTTGGAACTCACCATTCACCAATGCTTGGATGCATGGTATTCTGATCAAGCTAAGACATTGGTGTGTCTGGGTGAAGGGTGACTGTTGAAGCTGCTATTAAAAGTCACTGAGGTGACTTGGAACATTTGGACGAATATTCGTTGTGCCTAGTTTCTAATTTTCTTGTGTGCTATAAATGGAAAGTATGGTACATACTGATAAATCTTACAAAAAGATGTCATAAATTGATGTGGCTTGATGTGGAAGTGTGTCACTTGTTGTATCATCATGCTACATGCATATCATACCAACTTGTGAATTAGCACTGCAGAGTTGCCAGAGAGTTCAAAAAATCATTTATGGCCTTGGCTGATGTATGATATAATGTTCTTTTTGTAGCACATACTCCTTAAGGAGACGCTCAGTGCAAAGCCTATTTTTGTTGTCTTCAGTTTGAAAAAAGTTACATCTTTTTTTGGGACGTGAAAAGCTGCTTGGCTATATCTCAAAGATTTACCCAACATAGATTGTTTGATTGCATTAATAGATTTTATTGTGTATGGATTTGTATTTGATTATTAATTTTGAGAGCTAGCACTGTTTAGTTCTCTTCTGAATTTTGTTGGAGTGTTAATTAGTTAGACTTAGCATTCTGTTATTTAATTGTATTTTATGAAATTGCTTTAGTATTTTAGTTAGTTGCACAGAAAATATTTACAAATTATAAGGGTTTTTATTATTGTTGAAGCTTTGAATCCTGGAAGTGGAACTGCCTTTCTGTCTTTTATGTATCACTAAGAAAGATATATATTTTACAGTTCTGCATCTCCACAATAAATTCTAGTTTCTAGAGCATGTTAGATTTACTTGGAAAAAGTATTGACTAGTGCAAATACAATGCCTAGTTAATAGCTGATGCAATAGTGTTATTTTGACATGAATTCATTATGTTTTGCTTGCAGAGAAGGAAAATCTTTGCCTTTATGGATTTCCTAGTGAGCAGTGGGAGGTAAATTTACCTGCTGAAGAGGTGCCTCCAGAGCTTCCGGAGCCCGCATTGGGTATTAACTTTGCCAGAGATGGGATGCAAGAAAAGGACTGGTTGTCTTTGGTTGCTGTCCACAGTGATGCTTGGTTACTTTCCGTGGCTTTTTACTTTGGTGCTAGGTTTGGGTTTGATAAAGCTGATAGGTATGCTTTCTTATCTTTTTCTTGATGCATGATTTGACTTTGTAAATGGCCTTTAAGTGTGATTGAGTTCCAACTTTGGGGACAGTTTGTGTTGGTTGTACCCTAGTTTTAAGTAGCTTGTACACTGTCCTCTCATTCGATTACTTTTTAACTTTTATGCTGTATCTATAATGTTTTAAACTCCCAATTGACAAATTATCTAATGTATATTTTGATGAATATCTTTTAGCATGATGCTCTTTTCTTATTTTATGGTATGTTTCAGGTGAAGGAAGTGCTAGATCGTAAAACTTGTCTTAATTTGAGCAGTAGTAGATACTAGATGTTCTCTGGCCTAGCAAACCTTGATTGGCCAAATTTAACAGATAACCAGTGTCTTAGAAAATGAATTCATAGATAGTCAATTGACGGTGTATTTCCTATTTTTCTTGAATATTAATCAAAGTTGGCTGTAAGTGATTAATTCTATTTGTAGGGAAAGTGAAATCTGGTTGAAATTTTAAATAATGAGTTAATTTCTTTGACAATTCTTATCGTGGATATTTTGCTCTCTTCCCCCTTTATGCTCTATTGTTTGATTTTGTTTTGTTTGTTTATGTTTTTTTGTGCACATGTGTACCGAAATAGTCGAAAGTAAACCAATGATTTCGAACTTCACCCCATCGTGGCATCTTTTTATGTATTCTTTTTTCTCTTTTCCATGGGAAAGGGTGGATGACTGATGCTAATTTTTTTTTTTTTTTGAGGATTATGAATCGTACCGTTAGTAGTTTAAAGTGTCTAAGAATTTCTCTTCCTTTCTCTTTCTTTATTTTTTTTTCTTTTATATCTTTGTTTGGGTTTTTGAGTTGATTGAATTTTACTTTTCACACATTTGACGTCTTAAGAATTTTCTTTTTATTCATGGCTTCTAATTTGAAAATTATATAGAATGGAACTTTTCATTCCACTTAATGGTTTTCTACTTCCTAGTTGTAAATGCACTAGTTGTGCTGACAAAGTTCATAATTTTTTTTTCCTCAAAATATAAGCCTATTATCATATGGTGAATTTTAAAATGCCCCCTGTAAAATTTTAAAAATAATTTATTATTTTAATTTTAAGTCCTTTTGTTAAAACCTAACTGCTCATACTTTAATTTATCTTTCTCGGCTACCACCTTTAATCTTTCTACTTCAATTTTTACTCCTCTATTAACTCTTTCTAAATCTAACTTTTTCTACAACTCTAACTCTTCATCTTTTGCTAAAAGAAAATTATTCTATTTTCTTGCAAGCAATTTTTTTTGTGAATATTTTAAATTTTATTTTTTTATTTGCAATTCATCATGTAAAATAGTATAAAAAAAATAGTTTTAATTTTGTTAGGGGTTTAAAAAAATAGTTTTGATTTTCCTCCTTAATCAATTATTCTTGCTTTGTTGAGGTTTATTTAAAAAAAAAAATTGCCCCCACTAAACTAAATGCCTAGAGGCCTATATTGCATTAACTTGTAGCATTTTTGTGTAGCTTGTTAACGGGTTTAATTTTTAGCTATCACTATTCTTTAATGATATTTTGTTGGCAAATGTGGTGCAGGAAACGCCTTTTTAATATGATAAATGAACTTCCAACAATATTCGAGGTTGTAACTGGGGCAGCCAAGAAACAGGCAAAAGAAAAAACTACAGTCTCAAATCATAGTAGCAGCAAATCTAAATCAAACCCAAAGGTATGTAATAACTTCTGTTGACTTACTTTATCGCTATTTATTGAAATGACTGCATGTGTGACACTGGTCTTCTTATTCATCTGGATTGAGGGAAGTTACCCATTTTTGCATATAATTTTTTCCAAATGGAATATTTTTTGAATTTTGGCCTCTAAACCCTAAAGCGAGAAGTTAGATGTTTTCAATTTGATTTTGTAATGAAAAATCATGCCCAATAGTAGTTTGCAAGAATTTACTATTTCCTGTCTAGTTTGAGTATTTTCTGAGTATCATCTGTACAGTCCAACAACATTGGACCTAGAAATAAGGAAATGGTTCATCAATCATCATTGTGTACTCTACAAAAATCAGCTTGGAAAATTATCTGTAATTTTTTTTTTTTTTTGGCATACACAGCGAGGATCTGAAACTCAGGTCAAGTATTCAAAGGTGGTTCAATCAAATGATGAAGATGATGAAGTTTTAGAAGAGGAAGATGAGGAGGAGCATGGGGAGACATTATGTGGGGCTTGTGGAGAGCACTATGCAGCCAATGAATTCTGGATTTGCTGTGATGTCTGTGAGAAATGGTTCCATGGAAAGTGTGTGAAAATCACCCCAGCAAGGGCTGAGCATATTAAACAGTACAAATGCCCATCTTGCAGCAACAAGAGAGCACGGCCTTGATGATGTCAGGGTAGGTAGCTCTATGTGTATTCTGGCAATTATGAACTTCTAACTGTCTAGTAGTAGTCTTTGTTCTTAGTCAGGCTTCCTTCTAGGGTATCTGTGGGATTTTTATGTTTAGGTTGCAAATTTGCTGTTTATTTAGTCATAAATTAGTCTTTATGCTTCATTAGGGAATTGTTTTCCTGTTCCCATCGGGAAAAAACTAGTTTAACAGTCTGAATTTTCTTGTGTTTATATCAATCTATGCCAATTCTTGAAGAATATAACGACTTTGCTTTCATATTTACCTTATTTTTTTTATGTAAATCATAGTCATTTGAAACATTGTTTAGACCACAGAAAAGAGAGAGAAAAGTTTGTCATAGGCGTTAGGAAAGGAAAGGGAATATTATGCTGCTAACAATATCAGCAAAGACATTATTATTTTGTATGGTCGTTTGTTGAGACAATAGGGTATAAATTGAATTAGGTTTTAAGTTGCAATTTTGCTCGGCCAAAAGAAGCAGTTTCCGATCTTCCGCATTGAAAAGACGAAACAAAATTAATGAAATACTTAAGGGTTAAAACTTGTAAGTTTTAACGGCAGTTTCAAGTACATCATACTCCTAGAATTATTAAGAGATGATGAAGTAACGGCAAATAAATTGTGCAGCAGATGTAACGGTCCTTTCGAAATCTTCCGCCCGTCAACAAGCTGTGCCTACTTATTGTACGGTTGTATTGACTCATGCTAGCTAAAATGACATCATTCAGCCATATCATATCATATACTATCATGTCAACCACAAAATAAATTTCTGATTGATTGATTATTCGGCTTCTTGGGATCTTAAAACTTAGAAATGGTCCTGAGATTTGTTTACTACTTAGCACAAAGTATTCCCATATTCGGCTTCAGAAAGTGAAAAGGGCCAAAGCCAATTTACCATTGCTTTCTACAATCCAACTCTTTAAGAATTTAGCTGTATAAACACATTGTAGAGCCAATTGCCCTTTTTCTGAAATGATGCTTTCAACAATCTAAACCTTTTTCAAAAATAATGCTTTCCACAATCTGACTCTTAAGAATCAGGTATATAAACATAATGGCCAGAGCCCATTTCCTTTTTTCTAAAATGATGCTTTCAGAACAGAACTCTAAAAGAATTTATGCTTTAGAAAATCTGAATCTTAAGAATTTAGGCTTATATACTTAATTATAATGTTAAGACGCAATTAGGTAAAGACAAACCTTTAAACTTAGGAAGCTTAAGATACAATCTTAGACACTATTTTTTTAGGCAATAATCACTTTTGAGTAAGATTTTGCACACAATCAAAACCTTACATTTCATTCCTCTCAAACAAGAGATCATACTTGCACAGTAATGATATATACGAGAGTTAAAAAATACACCATCATACTGCTGTACAAGTTTACAGTGATTTCCAGAGATATTCAGCATATTTAACAAAACAAAGGAAAATAAGGAAAGGAAAAAGAAAAAAGAACAGAGAATTTACAATCATCAGCTCTCTTGGCAAGCAGTCCAATCAAGCCAACAAAGGAGAAAGAAAACAAGAAACTAAAGGGTTATGAGGTGGGAAAATTTATGTTCATTGTAGCTACTCAAGTAATCATGTCAAGCTCTCTTGGCTCTTGGTGGAAAGTCGTTTCAGAAACTCGTATGTAGTGATCATGGTTATTGCAGACAGAGACATTGAAGCCCACCTTGGTCCCAATCCCCTGTAGCAAGCTGCAAATCCACCTTCCTTCACCAAATTCCTAACTGTCTGCAAAACAGTCAGTGGCCTTCTTTGCCCGTTCTCTTCTCCATCCAAAACCTGTAAACGTGTCTTTATTGTATCGAGGGGCATAGTGATTATAGCTGAAACACCACTAGCCATGGCTGCGCTTAAGCCCTGCACTGCTACTGCCGCCTTGGAATTTGGCCTGTAATTATACCCACTACTTGCAGATCTTTCATCTTTCTTACTCGTATAGCAACCAAAACCACCCCAAATAAGCCGATTCACAACAGAGTAAGAAGCCCACCAAACTGCATTTGATGGTGCATATGTCAATATTGATAACCCAAATCCCCTATATAATCCTCTTGGACCATCAGCAACCAAAATTTTCCTAAATGCATCAAGACCATTATTATATTTATATGGACTTACATTAGGGACTATGTTTTTGCTACTGTTAATGCTACATCCTTGAACCATTAGTCTTTGACTCACAACATCAATCGGGGTCCAAACCAGCTGTGCAGCCATAGCTGAACTCAACCCAGCTGCAGCATTAGCTATAGCAGTGGCTGTAGTATCAGAAAATCCTAATCTAACAGTTGCAGTCCCAACATTACTCTTGGTAACCTCAAGCGCTGCCATGTATATTGCACGAGCTGGAATTGTTCCCATCAAAGAGGTACCAAACCCTCTGTAGAATCCTCTATAACCTTCATATCGCATGATTGTGAATGACATTTTGACACTAGAAACTGGAGCGGCCAACACTTGTTGACGGGTTTTTAACACAACGGCAGGATAAAGACCAGCAGAAACCCCAGAAAACAATGCGGCACCCAAAAAGAAGAACTTCGATTTGTCAAGCATATGCCAGCTGATATCAGCTGGTATATGGATCTCTGATGCCGAATCATCCTCGGCCGCTCCTAAACTCATTTTCGCCACTTTTGACACCAAGCTACAAACCAGACAAACCACTTCCTGGCTTAACTAAACAACTATCTTTATCGATTTCTCAAAACAAACCAAAAAAGCTAGCCTCTCTTTGCTCAACTCAGAGTCCTTTTAGGTGTTTACGGAAAGCACAAAGCTCAAACTCAACCTAACAAATTGAACCTCGAAATAACTATAACCCGCTATACAATTAGAAGTTGTAATTTGTATTAAAAAAGAAAAACAAGAAATAAACAACTTAAGAGGCAAGACCAAGAAGAAGTAGTAATTATTGGTTATGGAGCTCAAAACTTTGAAGTAATATACAAAACAGAAAAATCGAAAACTTGAGGTATGATAATAGGAGTTGGAATACAAAATCAGATATGGGTATTGTTGGATTTTAATCCTTTTTTCTTTTGCGCAACCAGATTAGAGAGCGAACGAGGATCAGCATAAATGGGTCGAACATTTATTAATCAGAAACGAAAACATTACTACTCAAAATATATGATTCTTCTTACCAGAGATTTAACTGTAAACGATATCTTGATCACTCCATGTCTAAAAAAAGATACAGGGAGAGAGAGACGCAAGTGGAAAGAAATCTGAGGGAGAGAGAGAGAGAGAGAGAGAGAGAGAGTAAATGGATATCACAGAAAGCGAAATGGATTGAATAATTTAAGAGTGTGAGAGGGAGAGAGAACTTTAACGGAAGGAGAGGACAACAGTATGGATTTTAGCGAGGGTTTTGTGGATCGAGGAAAGTGGACACGTGTCAGTTGTCACTTGGAGAACTTATAGAGAAATTCGCCTCGTAAAGGGTTGAGCCTGCTGACTGATCTGGTGAAATGCACAGCGGCAGCGCCTTCCGTTTCAAATAGAACTTGTGAAACTGTGGGTGATCAACATTTTAACGCCACTGGGTTGGGCTGCTTGTTTTGCAAACCCTACCGCTTGTGTTTCGTTAAGGGCAGAGACGATAATTTTGTTTACAAATTCGTTATTATTTAACTCTAATTTTTATGGAATGGATGCAGTACCTCTCTTAGTAAATATAAGACAGACTTAAAAAATAAATTTAAAATTTATAACGAATTTAAATTTAAGATTAATGCAAGTATAAATATATATCAACAAATATTTATAGATATATTTTTTATTTTTAAGAGTACTAAATCGTATTAATATTAAACTTAAATATCCTTATTTCTCTCACTCTCGCTCATTAATGTCTCAACCTCAACTTAGCAGTCGTAGCTGTCGAATTAGAAGGTGAGACAATCCTCTTCAAACCCTAACGGAACTTCTCATTCAAGGAGTTAATGCTATTGATCGGTTTGTTGTAGATTTTGAAGGCCGTGGAGTTTCAACTTCATGATCCGGAGCCCTTCTTTTCATTGATAAGTGGTATAATTGATTATCTACTATAACAGTTAGATAGTTTAATATTGATTTCTTGGTATTTTTTTCTAGTTATTTATAGTTTAATATAAATTGAGATTGCATGTAGATAGCCTGAAAATCGTAGAGGGAAGGTGTGCGATTGGAGATTACGATAGGTATGGCTTGTATCTGTTTGTTGATTTATTTATTTTTTTTTTTTTTTTGTATATATATATACATGTACGCTTCCTTTCTGGGATTTTATGTATTATATTTGTTAGTATAATGTACTAGTTTTATGATTTATTTTTTCAGACAAAAGCACTGTAAATGATTGTTGGAGGTTGACATGGATATAAGGCATGTAGTATAGGGGGCTAAAAATTGTTAAGGAGAGTCAGGCTACGGTACTGCAAGTTTATTCAAGCTCCGCCGTGCCTCTGATTTGCAGTTGAGCCTAGTTTTTTGTAGTATAGTTATGGGTTCTAATATCCTTTTTGCTCGATAATTTTAGTATGAAGCTGATTATTGTATTTTTCTATTTAAAAAGGAAATAAATATAACTTTCTGTTGATGTTAACATGGTTTTATGTAGTGTCAATTTTAAAGTTTTAACTATTAATTAATGGGATGTTATGATCACAGTTAATGAATATTCTTTATTTGCCATTGGTATATGTGGTTTCGTTAATCACTGGCATTCTGTTTTGCTATTTATTTAGTTATTTGATCACAGAATTGCGCCAGGTGCAGTGGTTCTCATAAAATACCACGCAATCGCAGTCATTGTTAGTTATTGTTGATTTATGATTGGGAATCTCTCTATTAATTTTTTACGAAATAATAAATTAAATGGAACCACAAGGGCGGGCAGGCGGGCGTGCAAGGAAGTGGGAATTTGTAAATTGCAATTACAAATTACAATCAATTGTAGTCTTTTAAAAAATATTATGGTCAAAATAATATTGTAAGAATTATGGTAGATGAGTATTAACTATAATTAAATAAAAAAAAACGTGAACTTGTAGCTATTATTTTGAATTTATAAGTTTATAAATTTTTATTTTAAATTTATGATATTTTATATATGAATTTGTAAAATAATTATATATACGTGTTTATAAAATTATTATTATTAATTTTATTTTTTATTATATGTATTTTATATTTTTATGCAAGTAATATATTTTAATTTAAGATTAAAAATTTTATTAAAAAATTAGTTAAAATTTACAAATATCAATACAAATTTGATAAATATTAAATATCGTTTAAGTAGAATTTTGTATGAATATAATATTAAAAATTTTTTATGAATATAAATTTAAATTTGAAGATATCACTTTTAAATCCGATCTATTACTACCCTTATTCATGTGTTCTATTTCATTTCTAACGTTTTTCAATCCATAGAATGTACAAACAAGTAAAGGAAGGTAAATAATTCAATTTTATTTATTTACACCCCAAGTTAGGCCTACCATTTTCAAGTCAGTATTTATTAAAAATTTTGTATTTTATATTGGATTTAAAATGCTAAATTAAGAACTTTTTCTTCTTAGTGCCAACTAAAGAATAAAAGAGTGGTGTCCGTGCCTCTATTGCAACCCTGTTAATTATCCCCGTAATACCCATGCCAAAAGTGAAAAAAAAAAAATGCAGGCCCAAATGGTCTAAAGAGCACGACTTATAGCCTGTCAGCACATCTGGGGCAGCACGATTGTCTGTGTTGACGGATGGATTGACAGGGCAGGCCCAAATGTATCTAAAAAGCATACTTAGATATAAAATAATTAATGATAAAAATTTAGTTCGATTGAAACGCTATTCAATTGTAATTACATTACGTTGATATAAATATAATACAATAAATAATCTAGTCATTAATTTACTAATTTCAAATAAGAATATCTTTTAGTACTGTATTTTAAATTCAATTTATTAATCTTGCATGGTTTTAAATAGATTATTAAGGCACATTAATTTGAATTTATTATGATAAAAAAATATTTTAAATTTTTTGTGAGGATATTTATTATATTGTATGATGATTTGCTTTTTAATATTTATGATTTAATTTTTTTATTTTTAATTAAAAATCTCATTTTTACTTACCAATAAATTTATATATATTTATAACTTAATAAGAGTGGAAACTAAAATAATTCAATAGATAAATTTGCTTAAAGTGGTATAAGAGATTTATGATTCAAACATTGCTTGCTCGTATTAAATAAATAAATAAATTTTTTTAATAACTTATTTTATCGTAAATAATATATTAAAATTAAAATATTAATTTTTAAAAATATACAAAAATATATGTTAAGCAAATAACACAATAATAACCAGCTTGCTAATTCATGACGGTTGTGCTTACTAGCATTCCAATTTCTACCGTAATTTAAAAACATATTATGTGAAGGATTTGATAAATACTTATTATTAATAGAGATCATTCAATTTTAAATTAATATTTGACATATAACATTTGACCATTTTTATCAACATTCCAACTTTTATTGTGATTTTAAAAACCCATTTGATAAATTAATAATACTAAATGTCCTAAAAACTTATATAATACATCTAAAATGACATGATAAATGAAGTGTCATCTATTCATTAGAAGATGAATCTATACAATTTTTAAAGTTATTTATTACTAATTTAAATTATCCATAACTAGCATCATGTAATTTAGAATGCATTTTTGAGATATAGAAGCGTAACGTTTGATAAATACTAACTTTTAATGGAGACAGGGGGCTTTTTCATTAATAATTAACATATAAAAATTAATTTTATCTCATTTCAAACTAGCATTCCAATTCCTAGAAAAGCCTATGGTGGTTTTTGATGGTTTTTAGTAACAGTAGTAACGAAATTTTTGGGATTGTGTGACTTTTGTTGTGATTAAAAATATGTTATTTAATAAATATTATTTTTTAATAGAAATTACTCATTTTTTATTATTGATATTCAATATATAATTACTAATTTCTTGTCATACGAAACTAGCAATTCAATCACCCAAAAAGGTCTTAGAATTGGTGATTGATGGTCGCTTTCGATGACTTATCTCCATGTCATTGGTTTATTAAGCATTTTCTAGTCCATTTTTGATATATAATTAAAGTGGACTGTTGATTTTAGACTAACGAATTCTTCTGCTTAGCCCATTTGATTGTCTGTGAAGGAAAGCTGAAAAGCTGCTCCAGCTCAGGCAGTTCGTTAAAGCTTTATATCAGCTTCAGCTCAAAGCTTTGGATCAGCTTCAGCTCAGTTCGTTCGGCTCCAGCCAGTACGTGAAGGTTGTTACAAATTTGTTTACACGCTGTTAGTCTGATAGCTAAGCACATTTAGCTCTAGCATAATTAGTTAAGTTTGTTTATTAGCAATATA
>JAXCLQ010000013.1:4503704-4515474 GCA_035584115.1 Cedrela odorata | reverse complement strand
ATTTTATATGATATTTTCAAATATTTCCTCTAAAATTTAAAAAAGTCATACATAAATATATATTTTATGAAAATTAACGGAAAACATCTTCAATAATTTTGATAACTAACTAAAACTGTAAAATTACTAAAAGAATCTTATCGTTTTATATTTGATAAATATAAACAAAATATTATGCTTGAAAACTAATGTAAAATGAATCAAATAGAAAAATAAAAACATATTAAAATTTTGCTTATTTTTATATAAAATACAAAACTAGTAAAATTTTAAGTATAAAATGTATCAAATATAAAAATATAACAAAAAATATATATAACACATTAAAATTTAAATATAATGTATTGAAATTTTTTTTATAAAACATAATTAAATTTTACTTTATTATTTTAAAATGTGTCAAATACTAAATACATAGATTATTTTAAACTAATTTTTAATAAATTTTTATAATCTACATGAAGTATTTACTCACTTGCAAGCAATAATTAAAAAAAAATTGCCCTGATTACTAGACAAAACATATAAAATATAAAATACATAAAATGTAAAAATATTAATGTAAATTTCAATAAGTTTTTATCTCTAATCGAATTAGTTTTTCTTATATTTATTTATTTATGTATTTTTTATTTGATACATTTTATATGTAAATGTTAATACATTTTATATTTTTTATAAATAAAGTAAAATTTTATTACATTTTATAAGAAAATTTTATTATGTTATATCTAAATTTTAATATGTTATATTTTTGTATTTGATATTTGATATTTAAATTTAGTAGTTTTATATTTTTCTATTAGATGTAGTTTATATTAAGTTTAAATTATAATATTTTGTTTGAATTTATTAAATATAAAAAGATAAAATTATTTTAGTTATTTTACAATTTTAATTAATTAATTAATGATTAAAACTGTTAAATCGTACTTCTGTCAATTTTAGATTTTTTTTGTTAATATTATATTATACGTGTAAACGAAAACGAAAATTGCACAAACATTTCAAATAATTCGTCCAAAAGTGTTTCTAATTTTAATCTCGTTCTAAATTCCAAACATTCCATAACATTCTCGAACGATGTACATAGAAAGCAATAGAAACTCCTCGAAACTTCCCGTACTTTCCACGACTGGCTCCAGAACATTCCAATCCCACCCCTGCATTCTCCTATAAATACCCAAAACACGCTGTGCCTGTATAGCAATAATTCACAGTATTCACACATCAGTTTTCACAAAAGAAAGACGAGACGACTATGGATTTCAGAATCGCGGGTCTGGACTCGCCACTCTTCTCGACTCTCCAGCACGTGATGGACATGACGGACGACGCCACCGACAAGTCAGTCAATGCACCGACGCGTACATACGTGCGGGACGCCAAAGCGATGGCGGCAACACCGGCGGACGTGAAAGAGTATCCGAACTCGTACGTGTTCATAATCGACATGCCGGGGTTGAAATCGGGGGACATTAGGGTGCGGGTGGAGGACGAGAATGTGTTGCTGATAAGCGGAGACAGGAAGAGGGATGAAGAGAAAGAAGGGGCCAAGTACGTGAGAATGGAGAGGAGGATTGGAAAATTTATGAGGAAGTTTGTACTGCCTGAGAATGCTAACACTGATGCGATTTCGGCTGTTTGTCAGGACGGAGTGTTGACTGTCACCGTGGAGAAGTTGCCGCCGCCTGAGCCCAAGAAGCCCAAGACTATCCAAGTCAAGATTGCATAGCTTGGTTGAAAGAGTTGTGTTGGGTGGGTTTCTGAGAATAATTTGGGGAATAAGAATGTTAGTAGTTTGTGAGTTTGTTGTAAGCATTGGCTTACTGAAACGTAGTAGATGCTAATCTATTATCGTGTATTTCAGTAGCAGCGAACTAGCTCCTGCTCATATTTCACTGCATATTAATAATGGAACAATTCATATAAAATATAATAAAAGAATAAATGGGAATTAAGAGAATGGAAGAAATCCCATTAGATTGACCAAACAAGCGTTTAATGCAATTCTGAATCACCAAAATCATTTTCCACATCCAAGCCAAATGCCGCCGACTTCAGCATACAATATGACCATATTCTGAACATCCTATTATGCAGAAAGGGCATCACATTTTTCGTCTTTCCCTTGAAGCGTTCACCTGTTCTCTTGTAGGTGATTCGGCTGGTTGTCGGATATCGCATGTGATCGACTATATTTCTCCTGACAAATAAAGCAATGAAGAAGCCTTCTTTGTCTTCAACCAGATCAGTCCGGAGCAAATGCTCAGCTGCAAAACAAAGGAACCAACCAAAAGTTACAAGGTTGACAATATTATTGCCTTCACTGCCGTTCAAACATTAAACAGATTTCTCAAAATACAGCAGCGTACAGAATTCTTTTTAAACATTTATGTGGTGTTAATAAATTCAAAAGAGAAGTAACAAATAAAATAACTCCATGCTAAACATTTATGTGGTGTTAATGAAAATAAAATGTATATAATACAAAGTTTAACTAATAAATGAGCAATTAAAAAAAAATGCTATCAACAAATTTTTTGTTACATTATTTTAATACATAAACAAGATCATTCAACCTTAGATTAATGATGCTATCAAATTCTTTGCTCACTGGCACTAATTTCCCACTCCAGGGTATCTGGCACCATCCGAATGTTCCTATGTACAAAAACCAGTGTCTAGGGTACTTGTATTAATTTTTTTATAATAGGTAGAGATACACATATAACACGAATTTAATGAAGAATGTACAATGCACCAAAAGTAGCTAAGATTTTCCTATATGTAACAGCAGCCTCATAACATTGTTGTCAAACAGCAACACATTGCAGCGCACAATAAAATCTTCATTTCTGTCAACATTCTGATGATCTAGCTAAAAAGAAACTCTGTTTGACATCATTAAGCATATTGATGACCTCCGTCTTGTTAATGCTAATGGCCAACAACTATACTATGCTTTTGATAATTGTTTTTAATATTTTATTTCATATATTTTATGAGATATTAAGTAATTTCATACAACAAATTACATTTTTAGTATTCAAATTCTAATTTGTCAAAAGTACAAGGGAAAACAGATGCAGAATCAAGATTCTTCATCAAAAGATGCTGAATCGCACTCTTCCACACTTTGGGACAAGGATTCCAAATTTTATTAATAAAATAAAAGAATAATAATTCTTAGGTAATTCATATTCCTTTATTGGACCTATTCCTCCCAACCAAAGATGCATTAAGGAATTGAAAATAAGGAAAAGAAATAAATTCCTTAAAAGAACATAATTCTTTTATTGGGTAACACAAACTACAAATATTTATGGAATCTTTATTTCTCAAAGTGAGGAGTCATGATTCCTCATCTGAAGATTAGAAATCATAATTCTACACGTTTTACAATTTTAAACTCCAAAATTATCCATTTCACAAAATTTATAACTTTCACCCAAATCACTGTTACATGATCTAAGGAAAGTGAAAATGCAACACAACACACTGTCATTTGACAGCAACTTACGAGATCACCGCCTCCTATCTGTGCAAGCAACCATGTAATGGATTTATTGTAGGTGACTTTGAGCATATTAAAGAACTCCTTCCCATTTATGCCACCATTCTCACCACAAAAGGCAATTATGTCAGCTGACAGCTATTGGTTTTGGCTAATTAATTGTATGAAACTAATTTTGGATTAAAAATTATTAATTTTGTCGAAAGGTATGGAAATCATGATTGGAATCAGGATCTTCACCAAGGGATGGGAATCCAAATTCCGTAACTTGGTAAACATATTAAAATATGATTAATGCTAATCAAACAAAGGAATAAAGAGTCCTAATCAATCCATCATCCTTTCTAGCACTTAGTTTACTGAACCAAACATGCCATTAGGGTACATTTGGTTGGAACAGATGCAAAAGGACAAACAATGAATTCCTACACAAATTCTAATTCCTTTGTTTGGTTACACAAATTATGAAAGAATAATTCTCAAACTAAGGATTTTTAATCCCTCAACCAACAGTTAAAAATCCTAATTCCACCCTTTTAAACTCCAAAACTGCCCCTTTAAATTAATAACTTTAACCCAAAAATATTTAAGAAAATAAAAATAATTAATCATTAATGGTCAACAAGTACTTAAGAAACTCATCAAACACTAAAAAGAAAGACATCAACAAAAAGGAAGTTTCTTCGACATAATAGCATAATCATCACAGACAATCAAGTCATGATGTAGCCACACACGTGACAACAATGTGACAGTCAATGTAACGTTGCTATTAAATGACACATCACAATGCACCTTGGCCTTCATCAACTAAATCACTGGAACACTTGCATTGACAAATATGGTGAACAATCATTTGACAACAATGCATATTAACCGCGCAAGCAAATATACTGACTCAATTATTAAGGATGATCACGCTGCTGAGTTACATAGAATAACAATTTTGATTTTGTTGATGCCAAAGCATTATAACAATGGCACCAACAATGACCATCAGATAAATGACAACTTTCGCATTTGTTTATTTATTATTAATTACTATGATGCACACAATGTAAAATAATATTAGTACATTTTATTATATAATTTCGATATTTAGTTACTAATTAAAAAAAAATCGATATTTATTTGTGAGGCAAAAAATTAAATATTTCTAAAAAATTAAATATTAAAGTTTTAGAAATACATTAACTAATATTTAACAAACTAATTTTTGAATTTAACTTGAAGCTTTTATTAAATATCAAAATCTCAAGATAGAAGACAGTGACAATTTTGTTCAAACAATTTATATTCATTTTGTTCATTAAAGATTCTGTACTTCAACCACAAGAAAATCTTTTCATCTCATTCTATTTCAACCCTCATGGTATATTATGTGTGGGTGTGGGCGTGGGTGTGGGTGTACACATATAGATATATATAGAAATGTTCTAGAAATGTTCTGGTGAGCAAGTCCATTTAGAACATGACTGCACACATGGCACAATTTTGTAGTGCGCTGAATACAATTGAAGTAGGGAAACAAAAAGATAATGCCGTGTGGCAGTGTTGCTCACCGTAACGTGAGTGAGACCACCAGATTTTTCATTCCATGGAATTAATTATCAAGCATCACTAAAATTTACTCATATAAAGGAGATTTTTAATGTCTTCAGAAAAACACTTACAGCCTTCAAAAACTGGGAGGCCACGACGAGTCCATTGGGGGAAGGGAGTCTCCAATTGAAAACTGAGGGACGTAGCAAGAGGTAAGACAGATTTGATGACATCTTCATTTTCGATTTGGTGGATGGAGCATGTGCTGTACACAACTCTTTCAACTGCTGGAACTGCCACACAAAAAAAAAAAAAGAAAAAACCACGAGAACATCAAATTAAAATGCCATAATGCTCTGCAACAAGAACAAGAAAGTGATGTAACATTCATCGACATAATACAGAAATGGCTGTAGCTCATCACAAAATCAATAATAAGAAATCAACAGAAGACTATGCTGACACAACCGTGAGTAGGACCGGCAGAGTTTCCTATAACTTGCAGCAGTACATCAATAATGTACAAATTCAGATCTTATCACATAAACCACAAGACTAACATAAAGAAATTGGTTAGGAAATACAATACTCTGGTTAAACTTCTTCAAACCAGTGCAATGCAATGCTCAATAACAACTTTGGATGATAACTTATATAAGCTTATATAACAACTTCAATACACATATAAAACTCCCATAAATTTTAATTTCCAAACTTTGAGGAAAGATATAAAAAAAAATACTCGGAAAGAAACTTTTACGGGATAACACACTTACAAGATAGTGCATGCGCTAAAGCCTTCTTTTGAAATGCTGCAAGCTTATTCAGTCTTTCCACGTCAGTAATATCAGCAGCATGAGCTATACAATTAATAATGCAAAACAGATCTAATTAATAAACAGCACATGTATTAGCCTGTTTAGAATGTAACTCAAGATGAAGTTGGAATAGTGACTACACAGCATATTTGATCTTCAAGAAACAATGGAGGTCGAATGGCCCTTAGGTACAATGACATCAATCTCATGTAAGAGATCTAAGGTCAAATAGTTGGTATTCTGGGATTTGGGATTCCATTATTCTTGATGACGCAAAGAAGAGAAATAATGAAGCAATAAATTGACCTTGTGTCCCTCAGTGGATAATAACTTATATGCTAAACTATACGAGACATACACTCTGCAACTTCCTTTGTGGTGCACTCTAAACGTAAAGAATAGGGCAGGAAATACAAAGTGGAGCACAAAAAGACATAATCCTCTTGATTAATTATAACCTATATTATTAACAAGAATAAAAGATTTAATATTGTAAAAGATTTACTCGAGGCATTCTGGATATGTCCCTCGGAGAAGTTCAAACAGTAAAAAATTTGAGGGTTTGCAGTAGATCTTACAAGCAAATAGGAGGAGTAGTAGCAAACTGGAGATGTGAACAACCATAATTTACCTAGAAATATAAAGGTAAACAACATTCTGCATTAGAACTCCAAGTACTCCCAGTACTATATGTCTAACTCTGAATGGCAGCTTATTAATATTAATCTTTTGAGTTACAGCAACCATTACTGAAATAATGATCACTTAGACCACCACTTTTAGCACCTAGCGTGAGACATAGGGAGAAAATTGAGAACGTAGTTTTGACGTGTAAAAAAAAATTTCTCCACAACATCAAATTAGAAGGTATCAGCAATTATGAAACAGAAGAAGAATGTGCAAGCTACCTGCAGCATGTGATGGGAGTAAGTGGTCTAATCTCTCAGCAGCAGTCCCAGATCCGGAGCAGGATGGATCTAAAAGAATGGCACGGACCTGAAATTATTTGCTTATAAGAAAAGAACCGATATGCAAAACAGAGTCATTTAGTAAACATAATCAAAAGGTCGACGATCGCTCAAATAAAAAATTTGACTTATATTTTCTTCCAACCTTACAAATTAAGCGAGAGAGAGAGAGAGAGAGAGAACAACTAATACTGCATAGGAAAGAGGATACATTGAAGAATTTAATAGTGTTGAACCACCCAGGATTCTATTGAAGCCCAGCTGGTGATTACGATGGAAAAACCAACCCATTGACGTTAAAGAAATGACCATTAGAAGTTATTGTCACCCTTGAACAGTGACTTGCTCTCTGAGAAAGTGCAATTAACAAACCTTTAGCAGAACAAAATCAGACTCATTAAACCAATGAATCAATAGGTTGAAAAAACAGTGTTTACCAGTGATACTGACCACTAATGAATGACTGGACAAAGTTCCAAATTCAAAAAAGAAAAATGAAAGCTTGTGTTTTATCAGATAACACCTTCAGACAAATGGCTCAAAATTTGTAGGCAAAACAGTTGATTCACATAGTAACAGAGGCCATGAACATAATTACCATTAATGTGAAGATATAACATATCATGCTTACCTCAGAGTACACAGAATCTTTTGGGTCCAAGTTCAAAAAATCTCCATGCAGGACTTCAATATCTGCAAGCTGGGTTAAGGATAATCAAGATACGTAAGCAGTAGACAAGCTAAAAGACTGACCAGAAGGTATGTTTCTAAACACAGTTGAAAACAAACAAAAAACATGGATCATTAAAAATAGATAATACACAATCACAATTTGGTGTGCCTTCCAAAGATAGCAAGCATCATGTAGATTGCAGACAATTTCTAACAAGCCTAAGAGATTTTAAGATAGCAAGTGAGCAAATAATTAAGATGCAAGGCATATAAACAATCAGAAAGTTTTTATAAGGATACTGGCAGCACTCGAGAGTCGGATGGTGCCTTCTAGACGTTTAACCCTTTCCTTATTAAGTTCACATGCTACAATCTTTCCCTTTCCTTTCATAAGAGCAGCAAGGTGAACAGTTTTGTTTCCAGGAGCTGAACATGCATCAAGAACCTTCATAAAAAATTGAAATAAAACATGAAGGACATGAAAACAAGGAACTCAAAAAGAAATCTCCCGGAATTAAGGTCAGTTTCCATTAAAAAAATGTAAAAAAAATGCATAAAATCCAGCAAACACATACCATTTGTTAGTTTTACTTTATTAACAAATACTAGTCTCTCAAAAATTTCTTATGTTTTCCAAACTTCCTACTTATTAGACACTTTCTATATCCTTGCTAAAATATGTGCATTCAGATGGCCATATTTCGGTAAATTTGAAGAGAATTATTCATTTACATTTATTATAAATCATAAACTTTATACGACACATCTTTCTGAATGAATAACTATAATATGCAATTAGTGTTAATTGCTTTTCTATAAAAAAAATGACAAACTTGTTCCTTCAGTTTTAACATTTTTTTTTTTTAAACGAGTTAATATAAGTTTCAAGATAGTGAACTTGACAAAGAAAATAATAACAAAAATAATAAGCAGCAACAACATCAGTTATGATAGTATAAGGCTTTTCTTATTAACAAATAAAAAAAAGAGACGAAATTGAGAGTATTAAGTTCAAAATTGACATCAGAACATGGCTCACAATGAAGAATGTAAAGATCTGAATATCAGAGGATGATCAAGGTAGAAATACAGCAAACATGGTATAACTCACCTTCCATCCTGGTTTAGGTGCAAGGGCTGCTGCCACCATAGAACTTGCCTTTCCCTATTAAACAAGGAATCATCAAATAACTCCAGTGAAGAAAACAAACAACTACCAAGTCACCATTATTTTTTCAGATGACAAAACTATAATGTTTAACTCTTCCCTAAATAATTAAAATCTTACTTGCAAGAAAACACTTCCATTCAATACCAGAGGATGATCATGCAAATCACAACCTGGTGGGAGTATCAATAAGTCAGGAACCAAGTCATCCTTTTTGACCTAGTTAACCCACACAAGAAACATAATCATAATAAAAATAAACCACATGAGAAACTGAGAAGGAAAACGAGATCCAGATATACTGATAAATTATTTAAGGGAAGAAAAAAAAAGATAGAAGTATGTAAACACATCAGAAAATACACACACACACACACACACACACATACACACACACATATATATATATATATGAGATCTTTAATTAATGTCCCTATATTAACTATATGATAATGAAACAAGATGTAACACGTGCAGCCCTAAAAGTTAGTTTAGGAAATTACTCTAGTTGATGGCGTGCAATCACTGAGAAAAAAGACAAATGTTTTATAATACATAACATATTCAAAAGCAATTTAATATATTCAAGAACTCTAATAAGTTTCACAAAGTACCACGAATAGCTTCCTCAATTCGATCACTGCAGAATCAACCTCCATTTTCAGGGAATTGACACGAACATAACGAGGTTTTCTAACATCTGCGTCGACATTAGCAAACCACGTTAGCACTGAATAGCAATAACTCATGCATCTCAATGAGAAAACATTTTAAATACCCACCAGGTGTTTGAGAAAGAGCCATTAAGTCTTCAATGCACTTGGCCTTTTTCCTCACTAAAAGTCGAGCTAGGGCCGACTGTATAGCATCTTTACGGAGCATGAGAAACTTCTCTGCATCACCAACTAAAGAAACTTCCTAAAAATCAAAATTCACGTAAAAAGTCACCAAACAAAATCAAGAAATGAAGTACAACGAGCACACACATATGACAGGTAAAATTGTTAATTATTTGTTAATCAAATTAAGTAAACTTAATTTTTGGAACTTAAAAGGTAATAAGCACGTCCAAAATCAGGATCCGGGTGTGTCAGCTATATATTGTCCCAACCCTTGAAATTTTTGCATTAGGTGACAACTAAATTCACTTAAACTAATACATTTGCATCTGGAAGTCACGACTACTACCATCAGACTTAGGATGGCAAATTCGCCCACGAGTATGGGTACCCATTAACATCCACTCTACTAGAGGAGGGTATGGAGATGCTTAATGGATATAGACTGAGTATGGGAAAAGAGGACTATAACTCAAAGCAGATATGAGGCGAATAAGGGAATAATATTCTCCCCCTACCCACCTCCTTTTTTATATATATTTTATATTTTCTAAATAATAAATTTAAAACTACATACTTTTGTATTTTGATTATATTTAGTGAAACAAAAGTGATATATTTTAACATGTAATGATACGAAGAATGCAACGACCTTTACTTGAAAATGCATAAATTAGTTTCTTTTAAAATTAGGATTCTAAATAAATGGATAAGCGGGCAAATATGTATATAAATGGGTATGGGAAAGTATTCCCCATTTGGAACCCCATAGCCACGGAGATAGGTATGAGGACTGCAATGAGTTTGGTTAAGGGTACGGTGTAGACTCTAACACCCCATACCCACCAAATTGCCATTACTTCATATTTGTCTCCCACTAATGAAAAATTCTACACCTACTTAGAAAAAGCAAAAATAAGTGCAGCTAATGTATATTATGTGATCGGCTATTACAATGCAGCAATCTAGAAAATCTACCCGAAGAGTTCAATACTTACAAAGACAGAGCCATTACCTACTCCAACCGAGTAGATACCTTATTTTATAATTTAAATTCCATAAAACATAAACACATTTGCAGAATATAAAATAAAGGTACAAAAAAACTAACCTGACCAAAAAGAATGTCGTATGTTATTATGTAAACCAATTCTTCTTGCCTCTGCAACAGCAACAATACATTTAGCTTCATAAAATGTTCGCATTGACCAAAAAATAATGGAAATGAAAATTAACAGAACAAGTGCATTTACCTTCCATTTGCTATTCAGAATACTTGCAGAATCCAAGACTTCTTTAACAATAGGGAGATCTGAATACAAATATGAGACAAACAGTAAAACTAGTTAACAGAAACAAAACAAAGTATAGTTAAAAAGAATTGGGGTTTTGATTGTAAACTTACGTTTGAGAGTTTGACAAACTAAAGCAAAAGTGGCCTTCTTGTTCTTCACAGAGGGGCTATAGACAAGCGACTTGATGGACCCGACGGCTCGGCGCCGAGCGTCGCCTTGGAGAACCAACCGCAAGACCTTCGCAGCCTCTCTCCTAGCGAAGTAAGCCGACCGCTCAGCGTTGCTTAGTCGGCCGTTTCGAGATGTCTTGGCAGCTGCAGATGGGGCAGGCGCCGCCGTCTTGGTGCGAACCATGGCTCACGCTAGGGCAATTGACCACACTTACTATCACTGAATAGACTAGAAAGTAAATGCATCACTTTCAGTCTTTAGTCTTTGAGAACCACGACGTTTCAATTTGTAAAAACATTACAGCTACTCCTATTTAACTTTAGACACACCGTCGATTCTTTTTTTTCTTTTATTATATTTATAGCGGTCAAAATCAGTTTCAGTATTTCTTATTTTAACAGAAAATATTTTTTTATTTCTGATTTAAAAATAACATACTTTATATATCAATTATATTAATTTTTATAATTTTTAACACTTTATAAAAAAAATTTTAAAAATAAAATTAATAAAATTAAATTATAAAAATATTATATATATAACAAAAATTAAATTAAAAAATTAAAAATAAATAAATTATTAAAAAAAATTGATATACGATAAATTATTAAAAAAATATCATATTTTTACTCGAGTTAATATCACACATTACTAAAAAGAGAAATTTAACTTTTTTTATAATAATATAATTATATATTTAATAATATTATATTATGTATATATTTATTTATTATAATTGTTAACTTATTTAATAATTTTAAAATAAATATATACGCATCA
>JAXCLQ010000013.1:4472299-4489974 GCA_035584115.1 Cedrela odorata | reverse complement strand
ATATATATAAAAGAATGAGGAGAAAGAAAAGTAAACAGAAAAAAATTTGCATCAATTAAATATGGTCTAATTTCCTCTAATTCTTATGGATACAAGCTCTTAATTTTAACAAATTGACTCGGACTAGTGATGACTAACAAGTGTAATTCGGCAAGTTCGAGTTGGGCTAAATCACATATCAAAAGATATGAAATCAATTTGACTTAAATTTTAGATCCGAAATTGGCCCAAAACGAATGAACAATATCTTAGACCAATTTAAGCTTACATTTTAACGGACCAGGTTGAACAGATTCATAGGCCAACCCAATCTTATAGACACCACTAATTAAGACAATATTATTACCTTTGTGAATAAGTTAGTTAAATTATAGTTAAAATTTTAATATATGTAGTGAATTTTTTATTTGGATTAAATGTGATGATAATAAATGAGTATAGATACATTATTTATGTGAAAATACATTAAAAAAATTGAAAAATATATCCATGTACAAATTTAGTGAATTTAGAAAATTTTAGAAATTGAAGATGGATTGTAATCTCCCTAGATGAATTGCTAAATTTCCTTGATGATTTAGAAAACGTTGAGGGATTATAATGCAATTTCAACTTCATCAAGGGACTAATAAAAACAACCCTCAACATCAATTTATTTGATGATTGATATTGGTGTTTGCTTTTGATACAAATACTATCAATTTATTTGATGATTGTCTCTAAAGGATCATAGAAGAGTTCATCATATGGTGGTAAGGTATACAACGATTGAGACATATTCGGTTTAACATTTAAAAGGATTATATAGTATCAAGAACTTGTGAACGAGCTTCTTTGGTATGGATAAATTCAATTGAGTTTAGCATTAACATGAGAGCATAGTACAAACATTATTTGCCTTCATCGTTTTTTCATCCACAACCAACAGATATACGAAAGTGACAAAGAAATTGAATTTTTTATTAGTGTGAACTATCAAGTTTTAACATTTGAGAGGTTTATACTGCTATTTGTAATATTTGATTATCGAGTTTTAGTACATGTAACACAACCACCCGCTGTATAAGTTACAAAGCTTCTCATTCCTCAATTGTAGAAAAATTTAACAAATTTGTTTGTTTCTTCAATAGATAGTAACCAAACCAGTACCACTATTTCTACCCTTATTGTACATGCATCATACTCTCCAGTTCGATATAATAAAGATTTTTCTCATGATTATTATAACCAAATTACTGAATATGATACTAACTTTGAAGCCACATTATTGACACCTAGGATAAGTAAAGTTTTGAAATATGAAATCAATTGTGGTTTGTGTGACAATCAAGTTTACGGATGCCAATTACATCCCAATTTCGCATGAACAGCAGGTCCATCGCCGTATAATAGGTTGCAATCTTTACATCCGATTACTTCACCACTTACCTTTCCACCAGATGTGTTCTCTAATTCTAATGATGGTCAAGTAATAGTTAAAAAAATTATATGCTTATAAAGAAAAATTACATTTGGATTTGAGTTTATTTGCAATGAAAATGAATTTTTAGTTCAAGATTCATAAGTCTACATCTTATTGCTTCAAGATAAAATGTGTGAATGATAGGTGTGAATGGTGAGTTCATGCAACATTAATGTAGGAAACATATGTTTTTAAGTACGACGAATTGATCAGACACACATATGTTTATTAGACCAATTTTCATATGAACATCGTCAAGCGAGTTCTCACCTTATTGGTGAACTTATCAAAGATAAAATTACATATTGTAACAAAGTATACACACATAAAAATATTTAAGATCACATTCAAAGCGAATATAATGTGTTATTAGATGTGTTAAAGCTTGGGTTGCCCAAGAAGTTGCATTTATGTGAATATTTGGAGATTTTACGGTTTCATATATAACTTACTATCACTATATTATCATGTTTTGGAGTTTTTGAATAGCGACACTGTCACACATATATAGATGGATGTTGATAACTATTTTATATACTTTTTATGGCGATTGGAGGTTGTATTAATGAGTTTCATTCATCAATTAGACCAGTGATTATAATTGATTTTTTAAAAAGAAAATTACCATCGCTTGTTGTTTGTGGCAGCTTGCAAAAATAGAAGTGATCAAATATTTTTATTGGCTTTTAGAATAAAAGGTAATAAAAATGATGAATTATAGAAATGGTTTATGCAAAAACTACGATAAGTTATTGAAAATATGAAAAACTTGGTATTTATTTATGATTGGCACATAAATATTGACAAAACTATATTTATTTTTTTTTCCTGAAGCAACATACTACTTTTGTGCTTATCACATTTTAGAAAACGTGCGTGCAAAGTTCGAGACAATAAAAAAATATGAAACTTACAAGTTTATAATGACATACTTTGTAGCAAGGAAGACATATCATGTTAATGAATTTTACGAGCAAATGTCAAAATTAAAAGCACATAAACTCTAAAGCAATCAAATATTTAGAGGAAGAGATTGATTATAACAAATGGGCACATACTTTTTTCTCAAATAGAAGTTATAACATAATGACCACTAATATTGTACAAATATTTAAATACAATTTTACAACATACACATTCTCTTCTTGTTACCTTATTGGTAGAATATTTAAAAAGCTTGCTACAAAATTAGTTTTACGAAAGGAGGAAGAAAGATTGTTAGGTAGAAACCAACTTGACCAAATGGGTTCGGGAAAAATTAACAAACGAATGTATGCCACAAAGAATAAGTGTGGCTTACCTCGTAATTGCAGATCCAAATGCAATGTAATTTCAAATTCCCTCGACAATTTAAAAAAATATTAAGGAATTATAGTTCAATTTATTATTCCATCAATAAAATTCGTCGATGAAAAATTAAATTGTACTATAATCCGTTAACATTTTTTAAATCGTCAAGAAAATTTAGTAGTTTATCGAGATAGACTACAATTCATTTTTTAACCTCGAAAATTTTGTATACTCACCAAATTTGTACACAAATATGCATTTTCAATACGTTCTTCAAACATTTTCACATATAAAATCACTTAATTTGTTTGACTTTTTTTTCTCTTTTCTTTTATTTCTCCTTTATATATATATATATATATATATATTTCTTTGTTTATTATTTTACTTAAACAAACAGAAAAAAGCGTATTTAAAGGCAATTTTGTTCAAATTTAACACATTTAACTTAAATTATGAAAAAAATTAAACTTGAACTGAAATTATTAATGGCCTTAACTTTGGGTCATTATGAACAAACCCTTCAATCTTTAGTCCTTAAAACCTCGTTTTAATTTATAAAATCATTATAGCCCTTTCTAATTGTTTTAATCAGTAAATTTTGACAAAAATAAGAGTGATATGATATATTTAAATTTAAAAATAATTATAATTAAAAGTGTAATATAATATTCTAATATGGAAAAAGTGAACCAATTATTTAAACTAATAAAATATTTTAATAAATAGGGGGTGTGTTTTTTAAACTATTAGAAATAAAGTGTCATTTTACCAGAAAAATGTTATATTTTACTGTAATGCTTCAATTAAACTATATGATAAATATCAATATTTATATTTAATAATTAGTAATTTTATATTGAGTTGTTGTACAGTATTTTAATTTTTAAATATATCTAATGTCTCATTTTCATTTTAAAAAATAATAATGGAACAAACCTAAAATTGCCTCTTGACTAATAAGGTCAAATCGATCATAAAACTTGGACTTCATCTTCGATTTGGAGTCTTTCTTTTATGGTGTTGTATGTGGCTTCCAGGAACTAGACATAATTAATTTCAATTGAATGCCAAAATAAAATTAGATGGGGGTAAATTTGATTTGACAGATTCCTAACAATTACAATTAATGAAAATAAAATGCGAAAACATGGAAGTAGAAATAATATATTTACTGAATCAGCTTGCTTGCTTGCTGTTATCCACGCTAGCACGTACTAACTTTATTCTGGAAGCTATGTACGAGCTTCTGAGTCAATGGAGGTCTAGTTTTCCATTTCATGCGTTTGAAGGGTTTGATTCCTGAATTATGACAAATTAGTGTTACAGTAGCGTTCCATAACATTGCAATTGGTTATTGGATTTTGCCCTCCAAGATTGTAAATTTTAAGTCTTCGGTCTTGCCCTCGGTAATACCTCGTCATATTGTATAAGTACTACTGCTTTTGTTTATCGAAAGTTTTATGGAATATTATTATTATAAATTGTCTGGACGTCTACACTTAATTTTGAATGGTTTCTACTCTTGTACAGGAGACCAGATGTCCATGCTTTTTGTGAACAGTTTTTTTCTACGTCCACGCGAGCAAAGGAGTGACCCACAAATTTTAGAGCGAAACAAACAATATTTGGCCCGTGGCAGGCTGCCCCTAACAGGTGTCTAAACAGTGATTGGCTAGCTATTGCCTGCTTACTGCGTGACTCTACTCTTTCTTAAACTTTCATTCCTTTTTGTGGATACGGTGCAGCAGCTGCAGATTTCTAAATAAATGACCAATACAATTTTTCTGCTTTTTTTTTTTTTTTTTTTTAAAAGAGGAGTTGCCAAAACATGAAATTATATTGGATGAAGTGTAGAAAGTTAATATCGCTCAAGTCACTGTCACTTTTGACTGGTATTCCTTATCGTTGTGAAAGGGTAACCACGGGACTTTGAACTTTAAAAACTTAAAATTAAACAAAGCACAAGTCGTCTACCCTCAAGTCATCCTTGATATGCCCCACTCTCTTTACAAGTATATGTTGATTGGCACTTAGAATTAGCATCGAAGTTTCCTTCAACTTCACAGGAAGTTCAAGGAGAAGCCACCTCCTCCAAGGCTATGGTGGTAAGATTTCTTCTATTATATAATAAAGATTTTATCTCATTACAATGACAACATACAGATTTGTTGTAGGTTCAAGCCTGAATGTCTAACTCAATTTTTTTACAAGACTCGCCTGAGAGTGACTATTCTGAAATGACTAATTTCGAGCTCTCTGAGTACTTTACATTTGATGAATGGTTTGAGGAAGATCATAATTCTATGATTTTCGGGTCTGTTCAGAATCCGGTTTATCGAGCAAATGAAGTTATTGAATCTGGAGGAACTAGCAGTCACCTTGAAGCCCCTAGTAACAGTAAGCAAAACTTCTTAAAATTGTCAAGACAATTATTTTCCTCTAGTTTGATAAGTACATGTTTTGAGTTTATATGGTATTGCTAATAATCATTGGCTGGTTGTGTTTGAGAAGGTGACAGTGAAAGTGGCAGGGAGAAGCAGGTAAAAGAAAGAGTTGCATTCAAGACAAAATCAGAGGTTGAGATACTGGACGATGGATTCAAGTGGAGAAAATATGGGAAGAAGATGGTGAAGAACAGCCCAAATCCAAGGTATTTTAGTAATAAAATTTCAGTAGTTGTTCTTGAGAAACAAGACAGTTTGTCCATAGTTCTACCATTCTAATATCATTCTTCTGTCAATTTCAATAATATTTATCTGTCTGTCAGGTAACAGATTTCAACAGAATCAGCATTAAGCTAACAATTTTATTAAGGGTTAATTTTAATCCCATCAATTTTTCACAAATCTCAGAGTCCTCTAATTTCTTTGAAGTCTACGACGCACTCTCACACCGTTAGGTCCGTTACTCATTGCTATTAGAGTTTAACTGGTCCAAGGGTAATATTATAATTACAAGATTAAAAAAAAATGTAT
This sequence comes from Cedrela odorata, assembly GCA_035584115.1. Classification (NCBI taxonomy): domain Eukaryota; kingdom Viridiplantae; phylum Streptophyta; class Magnoliopsida; order Sapindales; family Meliaceae; genus Cedrela; species Cedrela odorata. The sequence continues at coordinate 4,484,244 of JAXCLQ010000013.1, read as the reverse complement.
AATATTAATGTAATAATATAAAAATACCCTTAAAATAATTAATTTTTTAAAAAATCATTTTCCCTCCTATCTCTTCCTCCTAGAATAAATTTTCAGCTGGCTGAAAACGCTGGCAAGGTGGTTGCGCAAGCCCCTCATGTGGCCACCAGTGAGGCTTTGCTTCATGGATTTGATTTACTTGATGGGTTTGGTGTATTGTCGTGTAGATTTAGTTTGTTGGATTGGATTTTGATTTGTGTTGATATATTGGTGATTAAGTTCTGTTTTGTGGAGAAAATAAGAGAGGAGGGAAGAGAAAAAAGAAGAGAAATGAAAAGAAGAGAAAATAGAAAATAAAAAATAAATAAAAATATATTTTATAATATTAAATTTGTATATATATATATATATTTATTTATTTATTTAAAGATATTATCATCTTTTTAAAAGACTTTACATTAATAGGAGTAAAAATGTATTTTTATTGATCAACTATGGTCAACCGTTATCTTAAGGTTAGGGAGTCACGGCGTGGGAGTACGTTGTATACTTATAAAATGTCAAGGGGTGATTTGGGATTTATGAAAAAAATGATGGGACAAGTTGAAATTAACCCTTTCTCTGAAACTTTAGACCATGGCTAATAAAAGAAGCAAACATTCTCGTTATGAGAATACTGACTTGATTAGCTGGTAAAACATGCCCTGAATTATAGCTCTGTATCAACATCATGTCAGATTTTCAAAGCATGTTATTCATTCATTGTGTAAAGATGTCTATATTATGTGATGAACAGGAACTATTATAAATGTTCAGTAGAAGGATGCCCTGTGAAGAAAAGAGTCGAAAGAGACAGAGAGGATCCGAGTTATGTGATCACAACCTATGAAGGTGTCCATACTCATCAAAGCACTTCCTAGTTTTCATGTTTTTCCTGGGTTTGAGTCATCCTAATACTGCACTTCTGTGAAAAGGCTACTACTCATCTTACCCAGGTGAAAGAAAGTGATGACTCTGCCTAGATAAGATGATCTATGCTTTTGTACTATAATGATGTTGTACTCATGAACAATCAGTAATATCTTAGCAATCAATAGCTCTGTAAATTAGATCATTAATTACAGAGAGTTTTGCAAATTTTACTGCAAGCATTACTAAGTTACGCTCTCTTTTGTCTGCTACGAACAGAATCAAATGTTTTAAATGTAGTTGGTCGACAACATTCATGCCAGGCACTAACTTTTCCATGTAATAAATTTCGGAAAGGGATGCTTGTAGACAACATAATCTGAGAATTAGTGAATGCCAAGTGACAAAAATATGTCAAGATAAAAAAAAAAAAAAAAAAATCTAGGTAAAAGGTTGCGAAATTGATGCAGAACTGTATTTACACAAATAAAACAGTCATAGCAAGCAACCTCAGGGATTTAGCCTTAGTCTGAGACACTGTAACTTTGCTTTGCCAGGCTCATTAACCACTATTTCAGCATTTAACTAAAGAACAAAAACCAATAAATGACCAAGCAACAAATCAGATATCACGCCACATTCAGTGCTCCAGAGTCATACATTCAAGTAGTAGCAACTCTACACAGTTGGCAATGCATAACATGAACTATATTGAACATATTTTCTCTAGTTAACCACTTAACTAGTACTCATTATCCAACGGTAATCACAATAGCGGTTTGTTTCACTTTTTCTTCTCCTAAGACTGTTTATGATGAATGCAATGATAATTATCTAACCGAATCACAGGCTTCATCTCCATCACAAAGAGAAACAGTCTTTTTGTGCCTCTTTTCTTTGAGAAAATCACCAATAAAGGTTAATTATTTTTCTTTTTCCTTTTCCTAAGTGAAGGTTTTGGGTCAATTGATGCTAGGATTAACAAAAAATAGAGTTTTGCCATTGGGAGTTAAAAGGATAAAACCTGGATTAAACAGATGAAAATGTCCAACTCCACAAAATTATTTCCTAGAGAGCTATATAATCTTGCTATGTTTAAACTCAGTAAACATGAAGTAACAAAAATTATAAAAAGAAGTGAACTTGGGTAGTACAAAAAGTAAGGTTAAATTGTAATTTTTGTTCAACAAATGGAAGTATATACCATGTAAATCTACGACCAGATTAGCTAAGAATTGCCTGCTACATGTGACCTGGTAATGTCATCCAGAAATACAACATCAGGGTTTCGAATATATGGAACCAATGCTGCCAATTCTGTCCAGTCAGTACCTGTGTCATGAATATTAGAGGTTATGCTCCATAATACATCCTCATTCCGCACCTTTCTAGTCCCTTGACAGTGTGATATCACAATGGCCTTTGACTTTGAAAGTGGATGTTTGTCTGACTTTGCCATGCCACTGGCAAGCAACCAGCGGATCCCAGACTGTTGCTGTGTCTTGTTACCCCAAAGCTGATTCTTGCCAAGCTCTGTGTTCAAACCTGCAAGATGGACTTCAGAAAATTTAAAAAACGAATTGCTTCCTTTTTCTTCTTCTTTCTCCTCTTTTCTCTCACCACTCACCTCCTCCTTTGTGTAGGCTTCATTTTCCCTTCCCTCGTTTCTGCCTGACATTGCACTGTATTTTTTTGGCTTAGCAGGGACAAAGACCCTCTCCACTTGAAATAGAGCAAGCATTGAGGTGCCAACAGGTTCATAGTTTCGAAGGGGATCTCGAAGCAAAACCATGAGAGCTACTGTAAGGTTATTCCTCAACAAACTTGGGGTTAGACCAGATGCATTGTCCCAGTTGATGTGTCCCGTCAAGGTTCCAGTAACCAAATCTATGGACTTAGCATGATGGGCTACCAGGATCTCTACTGTGCGCCTGCTAATTTGATCATCATCCTTAATAATCCCATTATCCAGCTTTAACCACTCATCCAATGTTATAGACAGATCCATCAACTCATCAACATCATTAGCACCATCCTCGACATCTGGTAGTTGCAACCCTGCACCTCCTTCTGAACTCAGAGACCCAATGAGATCGGCAATCTTCCATTCAAAAGTTGAATTCTTTCTGACAGAGGGGCATCTGATGCATAATGGTGCATCCTCATCTGACATGCCACACTGAATTCTCAAACCTTCAATTGAGAGTGCCTCAATTCTATCCATTGCTAAACAAGCAAAATCTCCAAGTGATACACAGCCTGAGTTCATCTCACCACCATTTAAGCACAAACACATGCTATTATAACTCTGATCAAATCCGAGTGTTTCAGCTTCCTCTCTCCCAACAAAGGAATCCTGCGCAAATAATGATCCATGGTGCAGAGAAGTCTGCCTGTGAAAAAAATATGAAATCGGTTGACACATAAGGAATATCAAGTGGTGGAGATAAAAGGAACATGAATATGACAAATAGAAATCAGGAATACTTTGCATTGATGTGTTCACATACCTCTCCTGTACCACAGTTCTGGATGCAGCTTCTTGTGCCACTTCTTGCAGTGTCTTCCCAGTAATATCCTCCAAAGGCATTAATTTGTGTACCTGCATAGACAACTTCTTAATTCCAACTGATGCCAAGTGCTGTAATATCTCAGTGATTTCAGAGCCCATTTCTGCAGGCAGCACAACTGGCCTAGAAACTTGCATAACCAGGCTTCCAACATTTTTAGCATTACTGAAAAGCAAGGGATTCATAGACCGCAGATAACCACCGCCCTTTGTTACAACAAAAGGTCCAAAGCCATCTCCAAGTGGAGGTAACTCAAACTGATCTTTGGGAGGAAGCCCAATTGGACTTCCAAATCCATCGGAGCAATAAAGCGGAGAACTCTGAAATGCACTTTCATTTAAGCCCCACTCTCGCATTAAATGTTCAGTCTCCAAGTCTTCAAGAATGTTGGCCTCCCTTCTATTTTTTAAAAATTGAACTCCCCCATTGTGCTCCTCCTCAGAATCCTGAATAAAAGGAAAGAGATCAAAATCCTTGCAAGAATCCCAACATCCAGACCCAGTTGGAGCATTGCAACTGAACTCCCCTTCGTCTTCCCTACCATCAAAATCTAGAATAAAACTACCATAAGTTAAAGCCTCCTTCTCAAACTCTCTCAACAGACGCTCTCTAGGAGACTCGGGATCACCATCAGAGCTCAAGCCAGATGGAGCATGCTCTATCCCTAACATATTTAAAAAATCGCTTGCCACTAATTCAGTAACATCATCCAAGCTAAGAGATGTCTTTGATATTTTACTAGCTTTGTAATTCGATTTAATCACTGTATAGTTTTCTTGCTCAAGAAATTCACCCGTAGCTATTGGAGAATCCAAATCTGTCAATATACCATCGAAAGCTAACTCCAGCTCTTCCATGGTTGACCCTGTAGTACATACAGTAATATCTTGATGTTTGCTGTCATTTACTGGAACGTCATCTAAGTATCTGCCACAGGTAATTGCTTTTGAATTACATTCCATCTCCTCCTCAAGGGCTATGTTATCATCTTTAATGATATCATCCACATTTATAGTTTCGACTGCAAAACCATCAATTGTATAATCTGGTTCCAATTGTTCCTTTTCAGACATTTCTATCCCCTTTTCAACAACAATGAACTCTGCATAGTCACACCCACTTTCACTAATATCTTCAGCTGTCTCAAAATTCCGGTTATTAGGAAGCTCAACATGTTCAGATAATAAATCAAGCTCTTTTGGACAATGCAAGTTCTCTTCATCAAGTTTCTCATATAAAAAATTAACTGACTTGGGGAGCTCCAAATCCAGGATTGGTGAAACTTCCTGATAAACCTTGACATCAAGAGATGCAGATGAGAAAACAGACCTGTTGTCTAAGTTTCTTGGAACACTCCCTATCCTCCTGAACATCTGATTGTTATTATTCATTCCAAAACCTGTAACAGATTCAAGGGTAGTTGACTTATTCTCTGCTAAGTTTATAAGCTCAGAAAAATTCATATTGTTCTTCAATTCAACTAAATTGTCTTTCATCACTGAGAAACTGAAGCTCACATTCAGTGTAGCACCTTGAGCCTTGCCTGCAAGCTTAAAGCTTGTTATCCACTTACCTGAGCTTTTCTCCCCCTCCAACTCCTCCAGTGTAAGTGGTAACAGTCTAGTGAGATCAACCCAATGCTTCCCTATATCAATTCCCGGATCACCAACTACAGAAACACAGATCAAAGAGAGCTTCACTTCATATTTTGCTGAATTATGGGCCCCACTTCTATTACCATATACACTACATTTATGCATCAAAGTCTCTTCAAATTCAGCAGTACCCTGAAAAACCCTTGACGGGTGGGTTCCTAACACCTCATCCTTCCTCTTCCAATAAACACGCAAACTAATGCCATTGAAATTTGTTGGCAGCCCTTCAATTGAATGGACATGGAGACAGAAACAAATATTGAACCTATGATGCCTAATGTGTGCTAAAGCTTTCAGTGGCTTCTTCCAGTTCCACAATAAAGAAGATTTTTTGTTTTTGTGTGACACATTTTCATTAAGGATTCCCGAGTTTTGGTTCGATTTTGGTTCTGTGAAACGGGTTCTTTCAGCAGACTTGGATCGGTTATCATATGGGGAAATCAAAGTCTTTCGTGGAGGTTTTTGCAAATACAGGGCTTTGCTTATTGCCTCAATATCACGCAACAACTGAGTATTACTTGAATTCCCATCACTACTGTCATTTCCAGACTCAATTTTGGACAAACTCATCTCCTCGTCAAACGAGAGAAAATCTTTGAAGCCTAGCCAAATTCAGCATATACGTTCTTAGCAATTCAAGTTTTCCATCTCCGATGACCCACTTGGATCATACAATTAAGCACAGCCCAACTAACGAACAAAACAGAAATCAGTATTCAAGCAATAAAAAGAAACAGAAGCATCAAATTAAAAACATAAATCACAAAAAGAATCTAACAACAGTCGTTCGAATTATCAACCTAAAGCTATTAATAAAAATAAGATGGAAATTGTAACAAGCCTACCTCAAATTGGATTCTCTTTTCACAGACGAAACATGGGAGAAGGTAAGATACCGTGTGATTAGCAGGTATTATCTTGGGAATCACAGAATTTTCTTTTATGAACTTTTCCGGAAAACTTCACGAGACTAGTGCGGAAAAATAAATGTTTTGTCTCTGTGTGTCTGCAACCGCAATCGGGTGGATCCTTTTATTGGGTATTTTTCTCCCTCTACAGTGATATACTACACTCGACTTCACATAGAATCGGATCTCTGCGTTTGCTCGTTTTATTTCTAAACCAACGGATACCGTCCACGTTTGTTCAATAACGTTAAATATCAAGCTGCTCCCTTACTGTTTACATAACTACATAGAGATCCATCACATTTCATTAATATGTAAAAAGGATCCGGATGTTATAATGACACTGAAGCCGGGCAATCAAACAAACCCTAAACCTAGTCCTAGACGTTGAAAACCCTTAACCTTCTTTTCTCTTTTCCCTGGGTTTCTCTCCACCCAACACGCGGACGTAATTATCTGTAGCAGCGAGGATGACTTTAGAAATCGAAGCTCGAGAGTAAGTTTTACTTTGATAATGCTAAAATTTTACATTGTTAAGGATATTTGAATGTTTCGGTTTTTCGTTTGCAAGGGATTCTGATTAAGTGTACAGTGTGATTAAGATTGTGCTCCAGTTCTGCAAAGAGAATTCGTTGCAGCAAACGTTTCAGACACTACAGAACGAGTGCCAAGTATCTTTGAATACAGTGGACAGCATTGAGACATTTGTTGCCGATATCAATGGTGGAAGATGGGATGCAATATTGCCTCAAGTGGCACAACTTAAGCTTCCCAGGAATAAATTAGAGGACTTGTATGAACAGGTATGTTTTCTTAATAAAAGTTTCAAAATTTTTTTAGAGGCGACATTTAAGTTTTATGACTTTTGTTCGTTTTTCTTGGGTTTCACAGATTGTATTGGAAATGATTGAACTTCGTGAGTTGGATACTGCCCGTGCTATTCTAAGGCAAACTCAGGCAATGGGTGTTATGAAGCAGGAGCAACCTGAAAGATATTTGCGGCTTGAGCATCTCCTTGTTAGAACTTATTTTGATCCTCATGAGGTTAGGAGCTACTTTCCTGTGATAATGATTTCAGTGTTTGCACACGAGCATGTCTATGCTTTACTCTTCTATGTGAACTTTGTGCTTTGGTTTCATTTTGATTTCTTCTATTGTCAATCTGTGTGATTTCCTTAAAAAAATAAGATTTGATCATGTGCTGTACCCTGCTTGGGTGTGAAAAGTGCTGAGCTTCTTAAAGGCTATATTTGATTCCTTTCTTCTGTTTGTTTGTGTTAGGGGCCATGTTATGTTATAGGACAGAATTTAGTTTATGTTTACTTGGAAGTTTTTGATTGAGATCAATCAGCAGAATTCCCGTGTGAGTTTAATTTTCTTTTGGAATGCTGAGGTTGAATCTGAATATAATTTGATGAGTAGGGAATTTGTTTGTTCTCCTGTGCTTTCGGTGGTTCAAAATTAGAAGTTTGAGGGTTTCTAATAAATTAATATTGAGGAAATTGTTGTGGAGATAAGTGGTGGACAGAGTTAACATTTGTGAGGATGTTGTGATGAGGTAAGATGATTTGATAATGGAATATGGGAAAAGGTTAAAGCGGGCATTATAATGTTCTTATGGATTTGGGTTGTGGAAGGCTACTAGAGCTGACTGGCTATTTTACATGGCTTTATCTGAAGGTGGCAGATGGGAGGATGTTTTCTATACACAAGATGTTTAATGTTGGAAATAGCCCTTGAAATTTGTGTTTGCTGACCTGTTCTGCATGGTTGAAGTATGATGACCTGTTGTCAGTGTAAATCTGGGAGGTTGTCTTGGCACCCTATGTCAAACAGAAAAACTGTTTAGCACACTATATATAGTGCACGATTCTAGTGTTAGTGTGTGCCCTGCTAGAGACCTTTGAGTTATCTTATAGGTCATCAAGTCATGATAAGAGGCTTAGCATACTTGGAATTGAAACAAGTATCTGGTATGCTGGTTCTTATATTATGTCGTGGGATTTGGTGGAGGGGTAATTCTATGAGCAGTTGAGTTGGGTGAATGCGCTACATGTATCCTCTTGACCAAAAAGAAAGAAGGAAAAAGAAAGAAAAAATGTGGTACATGTATCCTTCATAACTGTTCTACTGCAGTGCCAAAATGTAATGGATAAATGATACTTATGAACTATTTTCTGTGACAGGCTTATCAAGACTCAACCAAAGAGAGGCGCCGTGCACAAATTGCCCAAGGTTCTACCCCATTTTCCTTCCCAGTTTTTACTACATCTAACAGTGAAGACCTTAGAAAACATTGGTTTTGTTAAGGTCATCTAAGAGTTCTATCTAATTGATGGAATCTTCCATTAGCTGCATGGAAAATCTGGAAAGAACTTATCATTAGTTAATCATATTTCATTTGAAGTGTGCCTAGTGAATGTAATCTGAACATTTTCAATTGTTAATGTACTTCTCGTTTCTGAGCAAAACAGAAAATCTAAGCATAACGAAAACAAAATTAAGATATGGAAAAGATATAAGCCACAATGAATAAAAAATTGCTAGAATTTATTAGTTATTCTTTCTGTGAACTTTAAATACAAATAGTTAGTGTATCCTTATCATAAAACACATACTGTGTATATCTAATTTGCATTTTGCGAATAAATTTTCTTTTCATTTCCAGCTCTGGCATCAGAAGTTTCTGTAGTTCCTCCATCACGATTAATGGCTTTAATTGGTCAGGCTCTGAAGTGGCAGCAGCACCAAGGTTCCTTTCTTTAATTACTGTTTGCCATATCAGTAAAATGCTCTAGTGAGAGTTTCTGTTGAAATCATTTCTTCAGTTGGGTTCTTGTGATATGACATCTAAAATTTTTATCTACATTGTATAATTTGTACTGTTGATGTTAAATACAGTTTCTTTATATTTTAAAAGATTTTTTTTTACTAAGGGATGTTGTTTTTGTTCTTCATGTCTGCGCTTTGCCTAGCTTGCTATACCTGAAGAGGACTGGAAACTATGAGGGTGCATAAACACGTTCATTCTGCATTTTTCTGCTTCTTGCTGATGTATTTGCCTTTGTCTCGTTTAGGGTTGCTGCCTCCAGGAACACAGTTTGACCTGTTTCGAGGAACTGCTGCTATGAAACAAGATGTGGAAGACATGTATCCAACAACTCTTGCCCACACCATAAAGGTGATTTTCTTTTAATTCAAACAAATCTTTTTGTATGTATCTATTAACACTTGTACCCACTAGTGGGAGAGGAAGAGAGGCCTTTTCTTTTTGTGTTGCCTTCTAGTTATGGATAATAATTTTTTAAAAAGTGTATATATCCGTGTATATATCCATGGAGGAAGAGAAATATTATATAGCATGTACAGAGACCTTCAAATATTTGCAAAAAAGAACCTAATAACTGGTCGAAAAACCGTGGGATCTTGTTAAAGTGGACATAAGCACAAAGAGTAGAACATGTTTGCTACGAAGACATTGTCAAATTCATAACTATTCACTTTATATAACTCTGTATGATACAGTGCTTTTTTTTTCAAACCATCTGACACATCAGCTCTTCATCAGTGAACTATCCCACTACTATGACAGTTACTTTCTACCAGATAAGTAAAAGCTGTAGATTTACTATCAAAAGTTAAGAAAAAGTATGAACAGCTGAATCAGACACGGTAGAAAGCTGATCGGTGAAGTTTTTGTAGAATGGGATTCCATGAGAAAATACTTAAGCCTAAGCAAAACTATATTCAATCTATCAATGACATAGATGCCTACTAGTTATAATGGTCAGCTATGTGGAAGACTGATCTTGAAGTCATTTTTGTTAAATCTAGGATGGAGTAAGAAATTTATTTTTAAGTCTTTTCTGTCTCAAATTAGCTGCTAGCTAGCTACTGTTGGTACACCTCTGTTTCTGGACTTTCAAACCTGTTTGATTTTAAAGTCCTTTTTACTCTTGAAGGATATATGTCTGATTCTTTAGCCATAGGCGCTGACATTTGAACCATAAAAAGGTGAGGAAAAATGAGGAACTAGGTAATATCTTGATCTGACTGTTAAAAGATGGACATGTTTAGGCATGTTCCATGTAGATTCTTCCTGCATACAACTTCTTCCATGTACTAAATTTTTGGTTTGTTCAGTAAAGGATTTTTATTATTACCATTGGAAAGAGTTAATGTCTGTCTGTAAATGCTCCTTTAAACAACATATACCATGTAGATTCCTTCTCACTTCTTCCATGTACTAAATTTTTGGTTTTATTCAGTAAATGGTGTTCATTATTACTATTGAAAATATTTAATGACATAAGTCTTTGATTAATATTACGAAATATTTGGCAAGCTGCGGAGACATTTTAACTACTGATCTGAATAAATTCTGCACTGATGGGGAATAGAGGAAGTTTTAACAAAGATAGTATGGAAATCATAAAAAGAACAGGAAGGGAAATTATACTACGCTTCTGTTGAAATTTTAGTCCTCTTTATACTTTCTTTGATGCGTATTAGCTTATTTACTTTTGCATTTGAGTTACTTCTCTTTGATATGACATCATAGTTCTGTTATGAACTTTAACTATGAGTTCTTACTCTCATCAATCAGTTATTTGTTGCTGTAGTTTGGGACAAAAAGTCATGCGGAATGTGCTCGTTTTTCTCCAGATGGCCAGTTTCTTGTCTCTTGTTCTTTTGATGGATTTATTGAGGTACTTATGATCAGATTTGCAAACTCCTCCAACTCCCCTCCCCCTTCTCTGCCAGTATTTATTAGTTATTGATGTTACTTGAATGCACACTGACATTTTGAACACTTCCAGGTCTGGGATTATGTAAGTGGGAAACTCAAGAAGGATCTACAGTACCAGGCTGATGTGAGTACTTTTGGTCCCACTTCTCATATGTTTTAGTACCTATAATTTTGTCTGCACAGAATTCTTATTGAAAATTAGCTTGCTGATACCTGAAGATGTGTCAATGGCCAACTCACAGAAAAAAGGACACAGATAACCCCAGGTTTCAGCCAATACTTTTCACTGTGAAACATAAATCAATTTTGGAAGGTAGAGAAAGAGATAAAAGCAGTTGAAGAAACGTTAATTATAAAAGCTTAAGCTAATAAAAAAGGGCCCAACAATAGTGAGTAAAATTGTACGTTGTGGAATGTCGGAGTTGGTGCTCTGCAAAATGTAATTTTTTGGTTGTGCAGTTGATGATACATGTTTGTACCCTTATATCTTATTAATCTCTGGTGTCGAATATATTATATTATTAAGTTGTTATGGTACTGGCTTTTATTTTGTATGGTTAGCCATTTTTAATTATTCAGTATGCTATAGCATGTAAGTAGAAGATTCGAAATCAACTTGTCACAATCATGATCATAAAAGGGCCAAGCAACAGTGATGGATGATCATGAGAGCATGTGTTCTCCATATCCTTTTGTTCATTCTAGGTGATTTAGTTGTAGACAACTACGAGTGGCAGTGCTCTTCATATGGTGCATTTAATGATGTGATATTAACTTCGCAGGAAACTTTCATGATGCATGATGAAACTGTCCTCTGTGTTGATTTCAGCAGAGATTCAGAGATGCTTGCCTCTGGGTCACAAGACGGGAAGATCAAAGTAAGTTTTGTGTTACTAGTGTTGTGTATCTATATTCATTTTAGGATATTAGTGTTTGTTTGACTTGAGTTTTAAATGGGCTTGGTAAAAAAAAATGTAAATGGAGAAAAAATGTTTGAAGAAAGGTTCAAATGGGTTTTGCCTTTGAATTTCAAAAGCATCTTGATGGATTTTGTTTAGAAAAAAAAAAATGATTATGAGACTTTTTGCATAAAAAATCACTATAGCATCCCTTGTTAACTTCTTCTTGGCCTGTTAACAGCTTGGGTGATACTTGTAACATTGACTAATTTTTT